>CM035415.1:145702728-146302728 GCA_020310875.1 Ceratopteris richardii
GATGCTAAACTAAGATTCATATGAGATATGAAACCATTTCGCCAAGTTATAATAAAAAAAATGGGGATTGACATCATGCTCGATCAATATATTTAAGCATTCTTATGCAGATGCATCTATTCCTTGTGAGATTTATATTATGGGTACAACCAATTTCAGTTGGTGGTAGAAAGTAGAGATATAAGAGCAATCAAGATCCACTAGAATCAAGGCATATGTGTACATTGCCCCAAGGAGCTACTAACAAAATATCCTACATGATGAATGTGATAAACATTGTTTTAAAAGATTTTATTCCACATATAATGACACCCTTGTTAGACAATGTCCCTATTAAAGGGTGTCTTAAATATGAGAAAGATGAAGAAATTGACTCGTTGGATTTTAGGATTTTGTAAACAATTATATTAATGATTGTGAACAATTATTACAAAGGCTTGAATAAGTGAATTTGACTTTATCAGGATAAAAATCGCTCTTCGAAGTGAATGAAGTCTCAACTTTGGGACACATGTACGAGTACTATAGTAAAAATAACTTATCCTACAAAGGTTGAGGACATTAGTAAAATTCTTGAGCTTTGTACTAATGTTCTAAAAGTTATAAGATTTTTGGGAGCATGTGCATTCTATCTTATCTAGATTCCGTATTTTGATAATGTAGCTGATGAATTGTATCAACTACATAAAAAAGGGAAGATTTTAAAGTATGAGAAAAAACACATATTAAAAATGAGAATATTGAGGAAACTATTGCTTATTAATTAATAGTTATATTTTGAAAAATAGAGCCCCATGGAAATGATTGAAACTCCTTTTAGTGTTCCTCAAGATGAACTTGCAAATAAACAACTTCAAGTAAAATTCATCCAAGAGATGCATGAGAGTCTTTGGGCTAGACATAGGCAATTTTGAGCCACATATTCAAATATTAAGGAAATGTATTGGTGGAACAGAGTGCATCTTCAAGTTTAGGCTTTGTATAATCGTTTAAGAAAATTTCAAGTTCATTCTCATGAAAGCACAAAGATGAACTTTGTTAAAGCATGTGATGAAAAAAATATCAAAATTTCCTAGGTTACTACTTTTTGTACTTTGTACTAATAGATGAACTCATACGAAGATAATAGGAATCATGTGAATTGAGCTTATGTATGATAGATCTCAATGTGTAATGTCGATTGAGTTAGATGTGTTAACCTAGAACTTAATACCTTGGAAATAAATCTTATCCATGAAGATTTTTTTAGTTTAAGGATAAGTGAATTAAAGAGAAATCAAGATCAATTGAATGAATCCATTCTTAAACTAAAGAAAGTGAGTCTTAAGAACAAAGAGAAAATTTATCAAAACCACAGATTCTTACCAAACAAATTCGGATAGGAGATTTGATTCTTCTCTATTATAGCTTGCTCGACAAATAAATATAGCGCCAATTAGAAACTTGATAGAAGATGGTTTTAAACATATCTTGTAGCTTCTATTTCTAATTATAAGACTTTTATGTTAGATGATCTTGATAGAGCTCTAATAAAAAATCCAATTTCTAGAAAAAGAATAAAAAAAATTTAAAGAAGGGAAAATAAAATGTACGAGTTAGATGAATTCGTAGAAAATTATGACCGTCAGGAGATTGTTGATGAACATGATTGAATTTGTATATATTAACCTTTATTGTGAGGTTTTGCAGCCAAAAACCAAAAAAAAAACAAAGAAGAAAAAAATATTGTGTATAGAAACTCTAGATCCATTGCAAAAGGGTAAGAAGTTCCATTCTCTTTCCTACATGTATGTTAACATAAAAAAATAAAAAAGCACCCCTTTATGAGATTTTAAACTCTATAAGTTATTCATTATGTTTCCTAATATCTTAAATTTTTAGTATGTATAAGAAATTTTTTATTTCAATTTTATAATTTTTGATGTACCTTTAATTTTTATCTCTCTCTATCTCTAATAAGAACATAGGATAAACTAATATATTGATTTAATTCATAATGGCTAGTAGGAAGTAGGGTCAAATTATACTCTTAACAACCTCCCTTAAGCTTAGGTTCTAGATCTTGGCACATAAAAGATGCCATAAGCAAAAGCAAAAATTTCATTCGTGATTATAGTGCTACACTCCATTCAAATTCTTGAATACAAAAGATGTCACACAAACATAAAGATTTGACTCAAGCAAAGAAAACTAAAGTAATCAATGATTGTAAAGACAATGAAGGGAAAAATGATGCACATGATTACATGGATTTCAAGAAAGAAAGGTTGAGTTCATGCTCTTATAGGTGGACCCAATACTTCGCACATGGTTAATCAAAGTATAGATTGAAACCTATTTGACTTATGAATCACTGTGTATTGCATTTTTTCCTTTTAGATTTCTTGACTTATGAAAGATAGGGATCTCATGTGTTGAGAGATTTGTAAACTTTTTTTTTTTTAATGAGCTTATAAAAATTTAGAGGAAAAGATGTTAAAGGCAAAACAAATTGAAAGATTAATTAAGATAGCTTTATGAATTTAAAGTCTCTTAGAGATCACATAAAAGGACATTTTTTTGATATATTTTCTTAATCAAAGTTTTTTTGCATATATTATCATATATTTTCTTTTCTTTTACAAAAATTCTAGCAGGAAAGAAAACCTCTTAGTTTGCACTTCAAGGACATAGTGCAAATTTGGAGGGGGTGTCTATCGGAAAAAAGATCTTCTCCTCCACATAATCTATCTTGATTTATCACTTTCTTCATTCTTTATGTGGATTGAATAAAGCATTTTGATTTATCCTCCTGGGGTTAAGGTTCCTGCAAAGAAAATGAGAAGTGTGAAAGGCGTATCATATGGGTTATGCATATACTAAAATACCTCTAATAAGTATGAGAGAGAGAGAAGTGATTTTATTGGGCTGCAAAATACAAAGACAGAGAGAGAGAGAGAGGAAGAGAGAAAGTTAAGATCTTATGTCTATCTAAAGGAACCCAAAACCAAAGAGCAATGCCTAAGAATGTGTATTGACATTGAGACAAACTTGGGTAATGAACTAGAACTTTCTAAACTCTATAAGGATTCAGATTGTTCCATGAGTATCACATCCAAACCCACTACATCAATAGATGAACTAGCAGAACAAGTACCTAGAAGGTTAGGAGTTCAAAGTAGAAAAACCCTTAGAGTGGTCTCAATGAAGCATTGTTACACTTGTGGAGGAGACTACATTTAAGTTTCTCTGGTTCTGAGTTTGCCAATGCAAACTCAGAACCAGAGAAACTTAAATGCACAATATTGCACCATTGAGAGAAAAATTTGGTATGTTCTTCTTTGCACCCATGTACTTGTGTCATAGATTTACATAGATGAACAATCATTATGTTTGAACAATTAATGTTTTGGATTGAGTTGCATGTTAAGATGAAGGGGAGACCTTTATCCACTGCATACCATTTGCATATTTTCCAATGCTTTGGTTATGTTTGCTAGGTGCATGTAAAGCTCATGATGATCTAGAGTGTGGGGCTAGGTCTAGTAGGCGTGCACTGCTTTGGATCCAACAAATCTTGTCCCTTGTATTGCATTGGTGAATATTTATTCTCAATTCAATTTCGAGAATTTAAATGAATAATGATTTACAACAATATGAAACATCCATTACTTTGATGAATGCTTGTCTTAAGAACCCCATTTATTTTCAAGATGTAGATGAGTAACTATTCAAACCTCTTCACTATGCGCAAATATGTTTGTCTACCTCTTTCTGTATGTACTTTTTTTTTTCACTTAAATATATGTACATAATTGCATATCTGCAAATGATCTTCTATGTTTATTTGTGTGCAAATGGGTGTCAATGTATGTGTGATTTTTTTTTTGTACATGTGTATGGTTGTTTATTTATGCGTTTCTCATTGTATATGCATATGTATATGTACATGTATGCAAACATGTATATGAGATTGTTGTATATGTGTAGAAATATACACATGTAGCTATCCATGTATTGAAATGCATACATATGTGTAGAAATTTATACAAATGGTTATCCATGTATGTTGATGTGATCATCTATGTATGTATATAAGTGTGGTATATTAGGTATGTATGTTATGCATATGTGGTTATCTGTATACTTTAGTTGTTTTTGTTGGTGAATATGTATTTGCATGTGATTGTGATTTTGATCTTGTGCTAGAGCCCACGAATAAAGATCCATTATTTCAACTTAAGGAGAGAGGCATCAAGATTTTCAAGTGTCATTTCAATGCTAAGTGTTCTCCCTTTTTTTAGCTTGGGAGAGATCCATTAAAGAAATTCAGTCCCTTTTTACTAAGCTGAAGCTTCAAGCCAAGGATATTAGATTTAAAAGAAGAACGATCATAATGAGAGAGATAGAAAATATTAGGAATGGGAACCTTGATGATCATATAAAGGGTCAGAAGCTCCTTGATCTTCAGGATAGGTTGAGGTATGAAGACTATCTCTTAGCTAGTGGTGCTCTTGCCTCTACCAGAGAATTCTAGGCTGGGAAAGTGGATAAACCTAACAAGCATATGTTTGACCTTATAAAAAAGAAAAAAGCTAGGCACTTTATCCCTATGTTGAAAAAGAGTACTGGTGGGTATGCTACTTCTATAAAGAAAAACTTGCAGGAGGCCATTGGCTTCTTTACCAATGTTTTCTCTAGGCCTCCCAAGAGGGGGGAGGATATTCAGAGGACTAGGGCTACTATTGCTCTTAAAAGGAAGAAAATGATTCCTCAGCACTTGGCCTCTATCCTGGACCTACCCCTCTCTACCAGTGAGTTTAGAGAAACGATTTGTAAATTGAAACCGTGCAAGTCTCCTAGGCCTGATGGTATTCCTAATGAGCCTTTTCATGAGCTTATTGATTTTATTGTGCCCTAAATTCTTCTGGTGTGGCAAGAGGCCATGAGGAGAGGTGATCTTTCTACTTTTATCAATTTTGGAGTTATCAAACTGGTCCACAAAAAAGGAGCTAAGGATGACTTGAACAACTGGAGACCTATCTCTTGTCTAACTTCCTTGTATAAAATATTTGCCTCTTCCTTGGCTAGAAGGCTTAGTCCCATTATGGATAAGATCATTCTTCCTGAGCAGAAAGGTTTCATAAGGGGTAGATTTATCTTGGATGCCATTATCACTATATGGGAAGGATTAGAGTTTGCTAATGAAAACAAGATTGATACCTACTTTTTTAAGGTTGATTTTGATAAAGCCTATGATAGGGTCAAATGAGATTTTATTCTTCAATCTTTGTATGACATTGGTGCTGGAAAAAGGTTTATCAAGTGGCTAACTCCAAAGTGGCTATGAATGGTCACCTCTCTGACTCCTTTCAGCTTAGCAGGTCTATTAGGCAAGGTTGCCCCCTGGCCCCCCTTTTATTTGCTATTACTAGTGATGCCCTTGGTTGGTTGGTGAGAGACTGTAGGGATTAAGGTACTATTAAAGGGCTGGCTATTCCTGAGGCTTCTTCTCAACTAGGTCTCCAAATGTTTGGTGATGACACTAACATGATCACATTGGCTGATAACTTGTCTGCTGAGAGCTTTTTGCATTGCATGCATACGTTTTGTCTTGCTAGTGGTTCTATGGTTAGTCATTATAAAACTAGTGTTTATGCTTCTAATAAATTTTTACCTGCCTGTGTTGTGAGAAATAATTGTTTTATCTTGAATGAAGGTGTTGTTTTTAGGTTGCTTGGAATACCCATGGGTTTTGGTATAACCTTTGAGCAGAGATGGAATTGGATTGTTGACAAGTTCAAACATAAAGTTTTTCATTGGATGTCCTTCCAACAAAACTTGTCCCAAAGAGTTTTTGTTTTAAAGCACTAAATTTTGTCTGTTCTTACTTACTTTGTTGCTTGTTGGATGCCTAACAAAAAGCAAATCTCCGAGGTCATTGCTCTGTCTAGAAGATTTCTTTGGGGTGGGACCCTGCCCTTCTAAAATGATAATACAAATGGTAGCTAAATGGATTTTAAGATCCACTTATTCTGATGATTTTTGGTCCCTTCTCATTAAAAGGAATATTAAGAATTTTTTTGTTTCAGGTTACAAGAGCTAGACCAACATCAAGCTCTGGGATATTGTCACTTCTCCAGTTCAAATTACTCAGAAAGGGAGTAAATTGGTTTGCTCCTTTTGGAATGCTTGGATGGTTGTTAAAAAAGACTATAAAATTCCCATTTTCTTTGAAAACAATGTCGCCTTTTTGTTTCAAAGCTCTATATGGATTGGTTGATTTGATAACAATAAACCTTTGAACCTATCCATTAGAATGAATAAATGCAGGAAGGCTGATTTTGACTCTTGGAGCTCCCTCTCACTCAACAACCAAGTAATAAGTGCTAATCATATTGATGTGGCTAATGGTCTGTCTTCTTTGTGTAAACAGGTCTTGCTTGACAAAAGAACCTGGCTGATTGACAAGCTGAGAAGATATAATTACCATAAAAGAATTGAGATGAAAGATGTTGCTACTGACATGTATACAACCTTTAAAAAGTCTTACTTCTCAGCTCAAAGTATTACCTCCAAGCTTAATGCTAAATGGAAAGTTCAATGGAATCATCACCAATGGAAGTACAACTTAAGATCCATATGGGCTTTTGCTCCTACTTCTAAACAGGCTCACCTGCTCTGGCTCATTATGCATCAAGGGCTATGGACTGGGAGCAGAGCACTAAAATTTAACATAAGTGCAAGAACTTGCTCTTTCTGTGGGCAAATTGAGGACCTCCCTCATCTTTTCATTAATTGTAAGATTGCTCAAAAGTATTGGAGCTTGATCAACATGTACTGTTCTGTCACCTTTAGCTCCCCTCTTGGATATAAAGAGATTCTTCTAGGTGTTAGCAATCGTATGGACATCGTCCTCTAGCAGATCCTGAGAGCTCATATTATGTGGCACAATTGGAAAAATAGAAATAAAAAACTCTTCTCCAGAAATGCTAAAGATTTTTTGTTCATTTGTAATAAGGGTATCAAGAACATTCTCCATGTTTGTAAAAAGTCTATTAAAGACTCCTTCCTCTTCTGTAATCAAAGGAATGAGTCCCAATAGATGGAAAGACAAACTGATGACTATGTATTCTGGTCTCCCTGATTGTATCTTTATTTTTCTTGCACTTATATTAAATTTCTTATTAAAAAAAAATCCATTATTTCAACGTTACGCCTTTTAAAAATTCATGAGAGTGAAAAACCTTGTCTCAAATTTCGAGAAAAAGGAAGATGCCTCTTCAAAAATCCCTTTGCCCTTTCGAACCACATGAAAGGGGAATCCTATGTAGTCGATGTTTTGGATTTTCCCGAACACTGCTCCCAGCTCAGGGTAACCTATGCCCAGCGTTATGCCTCTTCTCCACACAGCCTTCCCTCTTTCCTTTTTGTTCTTTTTCCTTTATATATTCTCCCACAGGAAAATGATATAAATACATTCTGAGGACTGCAATGAGGATATACACTCACCTCTCTTATCTTCGGGCCTTTGGCTTGTAGCTTCAGTCCTTGCAAGATGTCCAGGCACGCCCAGAGAGAGAGAGAGAGAGAGAGAGAGAGAGAGAGAGAGAGCATTTTATCCGGGCTCAAATTAGAACTCCCCATGTGATCATTAATGATTTTTATCTTCAAAATTGTTTGCGTTTCTTGTAGCTGGCATTGCGAGCTATCCATTGCTAACAATAAAAAATTAACTATGCACTTCCAAGATTCTGGTAAGTGCAACTCACCTGAATCAGTACATATTTATGAATTCCTAGCTCTTTAAAAGATGTTGATTCCCGTAATGAAAATGCAAGGCATGCCCTTACAAGCATCATAATTCGTCCTTTGGTTCATAGGTAGACTCTGACATTTGTCCTATGGACTGTGGAGTATCTTCTTTTAGATCTGTTTTAGTGGTTTCCTCTCCTACCGTAGTTGGCTTCGCTAATGTGAATGGTATGGCTGCATTCTTCTTCAAGAACTGGTAGAAAGTCTTTATAGTCCACTCGATATCAACTGTCATCTGTCACACAGGATCAAACTACCTGGTTAGCAGTAAGTCCTGGAATAAATTTAAGTAACCGGAGCTTCAGGTGTTGCAGAAAAAATAAAGCCCTGCTAGAAACTAACAGAAAAGAAACACTTACTGCATCGATAGTTTTATTTCCAGCGGGATAGAAGAGCAAAGTTGGATAGCCATCGGACTAGAAAACAAATAAATTGAATGAAAAATTATTGAGCCGCATCAAATAATTTTGGAGTACGATAACGTCTCTGCAGTGCAAAGATATGAGTCACCTTTGCCCTCGGGTGTTCGTTCTTGGTACCATCCATTTTTGCAATAACCAAGGAGTCAATTCCACGAAGCACTTTACCCAGTTTGTTGTAGGTAGGTTCTAATGTTTGACAGTGTCCACACCATGTAGCATAAATCTTGTAGAGAACAATTCGAACTTATAACTTCCATGCGTGCTATGATTAGCTACGAAAATGGTAATCGTTACCTCAAGAAGGACATCCTTGGACTCATCAAGGACAATCTCATCAAAGTTCTTCCCAACCACCACCTTTACATCTCCATCATTCTGAAGCAAGTCCCAGTTCAGATATATCATACTCAGAATTGATCACAGTCGGATACGATGGATCTCACTAGCACATAATTCATTGACCTCACCTTTTCAGGGAGTGGCTCGGACTTATAAAATTGTTTCAGTTTACCAGCCAGAAATCTAGTTGCAAAGTCCTGGAAACATGTTTTTATCAAATATGAAAGAAAATATGTTAGAAACACATATATTCCAAGGGACTAATATATTTAAGTCATACCACAGTATACATATCAAACCTTGATCTTTTCCACTGTAGGCTCATCCTCCAGCAGATATTTCATTGGCCTGTCCTCTGAGACCATGAATGCCATAATCTATGTAATGTCTCAAAAGTTAAAATAACTTTTTTGTAAGGAACCATACAGGAGAAATTACAAACAATTTTACCATTGGCTTTTCTACAGAAGCACCAAAAAACTCAACAACTGGTTTCCCGACTTCATCACTGCTGGAATCCACATAAATAAAGAGGAGCTACAAACACAAAAGGGGGGAGAGGGGAAATCATAATAATATACAGATCGTACTTTTTCAAAAAAAATTCTTTTTGTTTTAAACGTTTTGGACTTGAGCAAAAATTAGCAACCAAAGAAATTCACAATTTACCCATGCCTTTGCACGTCTCCCAAAAACCACACTCAGACTTTTTTTTGTGTGTGGGGGGGGGGGGGGGGGATTTTATTTATTGCCGAGTTGTTCATTGCAAACCGTGCCTTGCAACTATGCTCACAAAACAAATAACCAAAATCTCAATTAACATGTCATTCAGCAACAAAAACCATCATTTCTGCCCAAATGGGTTAATTAGAGACTATAAATACTAGTAAGATAATAATAGTGATGATGATGATAGTGGTAAGAGCATAACATTCTCTCAAGGACCATTGTTTGTTTAGAAATATATAACATCTTTAATAGAAAGCAATGATAAGATGTGCTCTTTTTCAGATCAAATGCAAACCACAGTACGTACTGTTCTTCAACAATAGATCGTTCAATATCACATCATTTCTAGCTTGCTCGTCCATATAGCCATGAAAGCTCTACTTTTGGTGCAGCATTGGAGGAGATTTTGGCAGCCAACCATCAGCATATTGCTGACTCTTGTGAATAGCAAGTCTATCTTCAGCTTTACACTTGCTAGGTCATCAATTTCTGATTTAGGGTTCCTGAAACCCTAATTTCAGAATTAAGGTTTGCTGTAAAATAGTTCTAAATTGTTCATATTCACTCCATTCTCTCACACACACTTTTTACATACCTCTTAGGCACTTTACACACAAACTCTTGTATCTAGTTCTCGAATTTCTGCCTAGATTCAGATTTGTATCCAATTTCAGGATACATTCAGTTTTGTATCATCTACACACATTGTAATTTGACATTGATATAAGATAGTGTAGGTAAGCATTCTAGCTTACCGTTACACTTGGAAAATCTTGTCTATTCTTTCTATCTCTCACTCATCTCCTTTTGAGTCTTAAGGTGTATATGGTAAGGTTCATGTGTTGGAAGATCTTGTAAACCTTTGATTATTGTTATTAAGGCCCACCCCACTTCCAACATTTGATATCAGAGCATAGTTGACATACACCCTTAACAAGATGAGTGATTATAGACTTGAGAATGTAGATAAGCTTGAAGGAATGTCTAACTATTCAATGTGGAGTTTTATGATGATGAATTTGTTAGTATCTAAAGACTTGCGCAGTATTGTTAATGGCACTTATCCAAGGCCAAGACAAGAAAGAGAAGAGGTTGCTTCATCTTCTAGAAGACCTGTTGTACCAATTTCTGCACAACAGGAGGTAAGTGAAGAAGAAGAAACTCTTTCATCATCCGGAGTCCATGGTACTACCAGATTACTTTCTACAAAAGAACAATCCATATAGGATTTTAGGAATGCACAAGCACTTTCATATATTGCTATGGGAGTCAATAGGCATATTATACTCCATACAAAATCATGCAGAACCTCTCGTCAGGTTTGGTTGGAATTAGAAAATCTCTATCAAAGCAAAAACCTTTCTAAGAAAGCTCATCTAAACAAGGATGAAAGTTGGTAAGGCAGTTAGTCACACATTTTGAAGCTCAAAGATTCACGAGACCAATTACTCAATGTTGGAGTCAATATTTCAGATGAAGACATGGTAAATACACTTCTAAACTCACTTCCATCCTCATATCGTGTTTTTGTTACTTCTTTTTCTCTCTCTACAAGAGATACAAAACTTTCATTTGAAGAGTTGCAATTCCTATTACTTCAAGACAAAGATCAACAAAATGGTATGGAAGAAAATGATGAAACCATGTTATCATCATCAAAGGGTAAGAAGAAGGAGATAACAAAGAAGGAGAAAAAGAGTCAACAAACTAAGAAAGAAGGTAAGTCTTCTAATCCTAAACCTTCTAGTCCTTCCCCTATTACTTCCTCTGCACCCAAAGAAAAATCTGCTACTACATCTACTTCAAAGAAAGGAATTCGCCATTACTATAAGAAACCATATCATTTCACAGTAGAATGTAGAAAGAGGATTTATAATGAGAAAAAGAAAGCATCAGGTAATTATGTTGAAGATGAGTCAAAACCTGAGTCTTCTAAGGAAGAATCTTATGCATGTGTTAGTATTGAAGAATTAGCTTTTGATCAAGAAGAAATAAATGCAATCTCCGATAATCCTTGGATTTTTTATTCTGGAGCTACCAAGCATATGACAAGTTGCAGGAAGGTCTACATGTTTACACGAAGAGATCTGCAAAAGCAAAAAGAAACAAAGAGAAAACAAACTTTGAATGTTCAGCAGAAACACTCTTACCTCACACCGAAGTTCACCATGCGCGTATGAAGCCACCAATGAATGGAAAAGGGCTCTCAATGTATGCATACCCCCTTGAGATACTCATTGCTCACCATATCCATGCCCATCAAGCCAGGGGAAGGGAGAAAAATACACGAGAAAAGAGAGGGTTACGAGATTTCCCAAAAGCTCTCTCTAAACTCTGATACAAAATATGAGAAGTGAACTCATGACCTACTGACTAAGAGTACGATGGGCTAGCCATTTGCCCCAAAAGCCATGGTTGAGGATTACTTCCTAATCCTCCCTCTTACGGTGTGGTTCAACCATCTCCTACCTGTCATTTCTTGACTTTAATAGGATCCCACAGAAACTCCCCCCATTAAGGTTCTATGGGGAAACCGCGTGGTGCGACAAGGCCTTTATTTTCACCTTGAATGACAACCCAATTGTCCGGAAGTTCATGCCCTACCTAACCTAATGGTTAGCCTCACAAAGATCATCTATTACCATCAACGATCACGCATAGACCTCATCTAACTTGGAAATTAGGGTTCCACAAATGTCCCGGCTCTCAAAATGGTTTCTCCTCATAATGGGGGCCTTAAAGCTTAGAGCACCATGGATCATTTGTGGTCACTTGAGGGTGGAATATTGAGTATATCTAAGATTAATTTCTTAGAGCAACAATGTAAAACTTTCGAAGCTCTCATATACTTATTATCATATTATTTATTAAAAATAAAAATTAGAAAAATAAATAAATGAATAAAGATAAAAGTAAAGTTATGTAGTATTATATAGATTCAAATCTTAAAAATTGTTGCCTTATACGGAAACTAGCATGCTTAAATGAATACAGAACTTTCTTTATCTGTTTGAACTCTCTTTACATTTGTTGAAGACACGGCATTCAAGTTGTAAAGGCTTACGAACACATATACACATAGCCTCATGACATGTTAAAGTAAAAAAACAAACTAGGGTTCACATCATCATCAGAATGACACAGAGCTCCATATCTCTTCTTTCTAACATGTAAGAAAACTCAATTACATGAAATTAATCGAAAATTTTGAAATCCGATAGCATTGACTGCTAATGCAGATTACCTTCCCTTTGTGGAACTTTGCTGCTTCTTCAAAAGCTGGAAACACAAGTTTTGAGTCTTCAGGTGATGCGAAGAGGATGATCTGTGCAACAGAGAATAACGTGGCAAACATCAACCCATGTTTGTAAACCGAACCCAGAACATACAGATAATGAAGATAAAAATGGGGCAACAGAGAATAACGTGCCCCATTTTTATCAATAATGAAGATAAAAATGGGGCAAGACTTTATTAATCAAAACCCAGAACTGAGATGTAATGGTTGGTCTGTTTAGAATAGTGAACATTTTTATGCACAAAATACTTAGCTATATGTTTCAACGCGATGGGGAGAGTTAACCAGCAGATTAATGGCTCCATAGAAGATACAATAGGAATTGAGTTTCTTTTTCTTTCTTTCTTTCTTTTTTTTAATTGATATTCTACTAAGAAGCGAGTTTTGTTTCGCACCATTGGCAATGTTAAGCTGTTGATAGTATATAATTTAACCTACCCTGCATTATCTTCTGTAACATCTCATTATCCTGCATCATCTAATCCTTATGCTTCCCAATATCATTCAGGTTCCATAATTGAATAATCTGCAAGGATGGATAAGAATCTCTATTCACTAGCCTAGGCCATAACCATTATCCACAAAGGAAAACCTTGTATGAAGATTGCATCTGAGAGCTTATAATACCAGCCAAGGGATCAGCACTCTAGGTATCCCACTTCTTTTCTTTGTGCTCAGAGACGGGATGCAACTTAAATGCAGTTTTCAGTTGGGTCTCCTAAATTGTTTTGTGCTCAGAGATGCGATGCAACTTAGATGCAGTTTTCAGTTGGGTGTCCTAAATTGTTTTGATGTTTTTAGAGGCATTTATACATTTACTTCTGTTGCTCACTTCTCTCCCATGGGTATTCCATTCCTCCAGCCCTCCTGTCTTCTAGGAGATGGTGTGGCTGAGTTAACACCATGGGTCCTACCTAACTGAATTTTTTGTGTCACACTCCATCTTAACTTTTTATTTAACATTCCCAAGAAACATTTGATTCATATTTCACAAGCCAGGCACACTCGCACATCCCAGTGTCCAAATGTCTAAAGATGTAAACATTCCCATTTCTATCCATTATTTTATATATTTTTGTAATGTTCTTGAATCTTGTATAATGCAGCTTTTTTCTCTCAATATGTTGCCATTGTGTGTGAAAAAAATGGAAAGTTGAAATATGCACATCCAAATGCTTTTTTAGCAGCACAGGTGACCCCAAAGAAGAAAAGAAAGTTTACTGGTAAGCACCAAGCAATAATAGTCTTTTGTAACCAATATTAAGTGCAGTTAACGAACTCACATGATAGTAATATGCCTTCTATCTTTCCCTGATAGCACTCACAAAATTGAGAAAAATTTAGCACCTGCTTCTTTATAGAGCTTTCAAAAATGGATGTTGCACTATCATGGTTGAAAATAGAAACAAGAGGGAGCTTGTTCGCAAGTACAAAGTCAGAAATGGATGATCTCTCAAAGTCTCCACCTGCAAAAAGAATGATACATTGCTTGATAAAATTCTTTGAAACAAGTCAGACTTCAATCTTCTAATCAAATTTTTTTACTAAGAACACCCACCATAAGATACAACTTTCTCAGCTGCACTTTTTAGCAACACTGCAAAAGGGACCTTGCTGTCCTGCTTGATATGGAAAAGCTCTGCAACTTCCTTATTCTTTGTGTAATAAAATAAAACATTATCTTCTTGTCGAGCAGCTGAAGTGAATTCATCAATTTCCTTACCCTAAACCTCAATCAATCAGCGAAAACTGTTGTCCTTATCCTCAGTAAATGTCACTGATGCCAGAAAAATACCTCGAATTTATCAAACAGAGCAACAACAACTGTGTTTCCACTTTCCAAGATAGTTTTTGCCTCACTTGTACTATTGACTTCAGTGATCACAGGACCAACTTTCCGCTGTATCCAGGCTACAAGTGCTTCACTGCCACAAGCAAGGTTGTAGATTCAACATGATGTGCTTTGTCTAATGAATCAACCATCTCGCAGGAAGAAAATTCCTTTCAATCAGTTGAATAGACACTTACACAAGATTATATATATCCAGCATTCTGAATGTAAATTAACAAACATATACATAGAAGAAAATACAGCAAAAATTAGATTACATAAGCATAACATGAATATAAGGCATTAAATATTTGTTTAGAATAAAAGTTTAAATATAAAAGCTAAAAAAAGATTTAGAATAAATTGAACAATAAAGTGCTTTCAAAAAAGTAAATATCAATATAAATACCCGAAAAGTCAAACCGAAAAAAAAAGGAAAAAAAAAAGAAAAAAAAACTAGGAAACTATTCCAAAATCCAATATTATCTTTTGATGACAAGCAAGAACAATTTAATTAAGCACAAGGTCTAAGAAATAATTATTTGAAAATAAAAGAAAAAAAATAACTAACCATAGAAGAAAAAAGGGTAATATGATTTTGATCAAAGCACTATTAGACTAAACAAATCTTAAGTTTCAATTGAAAATATCAAATATTTCGTCATATGGCAGCATCAAGAAACATCTGTTGAAGGATGCAAAACAAATGGATTCTCTTTAAGGCATACCATGGGGAAATGCATGTTTCGTTTGGCGCATATGGTATGTGTTTTCTTCATTATATTCATTGAGCAGTGAACTGAATGAATCGAATTTTGGGGTTGTGTTATCAAGAGGAAGGAATAGAGAGCTCTTCCACTCACACGAACTCACAAACCAAACAGCGAAGCACACAAGAATGGAGTAAAAATGAAACTCTTCTTTGTCTACTTCTTGTTACATGAAAGATAATATCCAAGAACGACCTCAATACAACACAATTAACCGATATATATGTCTAAAGGAAAATACACAAGAGAGACCCTAACAACTAATGAGTGAGTTGGCAAGATAAGCATGCCATCACTATCAATAGGTAAGATATGTAGGTGAAGCCCATAAAAAAATATCTTTGGAGCATATCCACTTAACCACTATATATTTATTGCATAATACATAAGATAAACCCCAATAGCAACTAATGAGTAAACTTGGCAAGATAACCATGCCATCACTCTCAATAGGTAAGATATTTCGTAAAGACCACAAACAATATCTTTGGAGCGCATCCACTTAGCTACGAGACATGCTTGAGATATGAGAAAAAAATTAAATATCATCTTGGAGCACCATGTGTTGAGCTTGATATCTCAACATTCCCCCTCAAGCTCGACATCATCTCTCATATGCCTAGCATCACCTGAAATTTCCCCAACTTCTCTGTTCCAAGTGCTTGGATAAAAATATCAGCAATCTAATCATTTGTCTCTACAAGAACATGACCAATATCACTCGCTAATACCCTCTCCTTAATGAAATAGTAATGTATGCTTATATGCTTTGTTTCAAGGTCAAAGACAAGATTTCATGCTAATTGTGTGTGGATAAGATTGTCACAATGTATGACAAATGGATTTTGGATCTCTATCCTCAAACCTAAAAGTAGCATCTCAAGCCATTCAGCCTCACATGCCGCCAACAGAGCAACAATAGATTTCCTCTTGATGTTCCATGTGATAACAAGACTTCCCAATGAGAACAGAAAACCATTGGTAGATCTCCTATTTGAAACACTACCAACACAACATGCATTGGTGTATCTAGCGTCCACATACCTAAATATCAATGAGCCTATTAACATAATGCATCATCCAAAGTATTCCTCACATATTGTAATGTATGTGTTAATGCATCCAAATATGACTTTCTTTAGACCGGCATAAATTGACTTTCAACTCTCAAAGTGTAGCTCAAATTTTGTTGTAAGATTGTGAGATATATCAGCCTCTCCACAATTTTCATATATATATTATATTTATAGTAACAATTTCCAAACTTCATCCAATTTCAACTCCTGACCTAATGCATTGAAATAGCATTGCAATCAGCCATACCATACTTAGCATACTCAATTCATATCATTTTCACCATATAGAATATAGTCTTTTTTTGTATGTACAACTTCTATGCCCAAAAAATCATGTAACATAAATAGCTCCTCCATATGAAATTCCAATACGATGAGGTTCTTCACTACTTGTATGTGTCATATTTATTATCAAGAAAACAATTGAATCATCAATATAGAAAGCAATAACAACAATCACATCATTAGTCTTCCTTACATACAAATGAGAGATCTACATCACACATACAAAATCCAATAGAAGTCAAGTAGTCTATCATTCTTACATGCCATGGATGAAGGGCCTATTTAAGTTCATACAAGGCTTTCTTCATACCTTGGGTGCTTTGAATCTTCATACATGTAACCTTCTTCTTTTAACCCATCATATAAGGAGGCATTCTCTACATTCATTCAATGCAATATCCATTCTTTCGCTAGAGCCAATGATAAAGGTGCTCTGGCAATAGCCATCTTAGTTATTAGGGTTGAATGTCTCCTTGTAAGCAATTCCATATATTTGGACATATCCTTTTGTTACCAATCTCACTTGATACATGCTATCCTACCATCATCATTATGTTTCAACTTATAAACCCATTTGTAGCCTATGGCTTTCTTTTCTTTTGGAAATGATGCTGGTACCCACTGTTAGATGCCCCATCCTTAATAACATGCGCTAAAAATTCATGGTTCTCCAAGTTGTAAGGCTCATGTTGTAAGGAGAAGCCATCTTGTGGGCTGGAGGCCTTAGTAGCCAAGATGGTAGCAAAGGGAACCATATGTGGATTTAACTTTTGGTTAAGATAGAGCATGGGTATAAGTTGGATCTTGACTTGTATGTCAAATGCAGTCCATGTGACCAGATGGTCACAAAAGTGATTTGTTTATGGGGAACATGGATGGTTGAGGAAGGATGAGACATTGGATTTAGGGTTGATCCTTCAAGGGCTAGAAACAAATGCATCCTTCATTCTTCAAAAAAGAGTTCATAATGTGTTCCATTCGATCTCATGTTGATTTAAGATGTGGATCAAGCAAGAACATGTTGGAAACAATGTCAAAATAGCACAAAACCCTAATTTTCAAGCAACCCAAATTTTTGGTAGTTAGCCAAATTTTGGTCATTGAAGGGCAAAAATTATTATTAGCTCATCACATAGTACTTGAGGAGAGCTTTCATTTGGTGTATAACATATTGTCATCAGATGTCCAGAAATGCAAGAAAACCCTAACCCTAATTTTTGCTCAAAATGTTTTTTTGCATATTATGAATCCTCACCTCATGAAAACATCAAGGAAAGCATTATCATATGAATTCTTCATGGTCAGAATATGAGATTGCTGATGTTTCAGACCCTAAAAAGCTGATCGCAATTTTAATTCTATCGCATGCTTTACATAGCCTTTTCACCAAGATTTTTCCTAATGCAGTCGCGCATGATGTCATCCAAAAAGCTTTCTCCTAAATTTTGGTTTGATGCATTACATATAGCTAATCACATTCTGAGGTCTTCCACAAAAGCTTTAAAGGTCATTACACCTAATGAAGCTTATTATGGTAAGAAACCCAATGTGAGTATCTTCAAAGTTTTTGGTTCTCCAGCTTATGCGCGCACCTTCCATTCACCTTACCCAAGCCTACTTCCTAAGCTCTAAGACCAATTGTGGAAATCAAACCCATGACCTACCGGCTAGGAGTATGATAGGCTAACCACTTGCCCCAAAAGCCATGGTTAAGGATTACTTCCTAATCCTCTCTCTTAGGGTGTGGTTCAACCATCTCCCTCCCGTCATTTTTTGAGTCTATCACTCTTCCCCTTCTAGAGATCATTGACCTCAATGATCAATCCTTGATCTCCCCTTGAATTGATGTCCTCACCCTTGCACAATCTCTTAAACCTTCTTGTTCTCAACCTTTTCGCCACTTTCAAAGATGAGCTCATCAAAGATTAGAGTGTATCTCCAAATCCATAGGTCAAATATAGATGTATACGATACCGTTGGAAAGTTCTCAAAATGAACGTTCCAATGGAAGCACTAGATTGAAGATCCAAGATACCTTGCATGGGTGAGAACCAGGTTCAAGAGACCAAGGTTGAGAGCAAGGTAGATCCGTAGGCTAGTGGCCAAAAAACGGAAAGGCAAGGTTCAAGATACCAAGGTTGAGAGCAAGGAAAGTCTGTAGGCAAGTAGCCAAGAAGCCAAAAGGCATGGCTCAAGATACCAAGGTTGAGAGCAAGGCAATTCCATAGGCAAGTGGCCAAGAAGTGGAAAGGCAAGGTTCAAATGACCAAGGTTGAGAACAAGAAAGTTCAAGAGACTCTGCAAGGGTCACGACATCAATTCAAGAAAAGATCAAGGATTGATCATTGAGGACAATGATCTCTAGAAGGGGAAGAGAGTGTTAGACTCAAGAAATGATGGGCAAGAGATGATTGAACTACATCGTAAGAGGGAAGATTAAGAAGTAATCTTCAACCATGGCTTTTGGGGCAAGTGGTTACCTCACCATACTCTTAGCCGGTAGGTCATGAGTTCAATTCCCATCATATATGTATGTATATGGGAATTGAACTCATGGGAATATGGGAATACATACATACATACATACATACATACATACATGCATGCATGCATGCATGCATGCATACATACATACATACATACATACATACATACATACATACATACATACACACATACATACACACACATATACACATATAATTGCGCATAATTTGGAAGAAAAAACCTACCAAAGAGGGAACAAAAGTGCCTTGGTATGCACATCCCATCACTACCATAGTGTACTATCAAATCTCCCTAGAAGGTGATCGAATGGGCTAAAAGAGACAAAGCATATATAAGGAAGTGCCAATCTAAATTGATTATGAGCATTTCTACAGAAGAGAGTAAGCTCAAAGCTTTACAGAAACCTTAAAGCGTCTCACATGGAATATCTTTGTGAAAAGGTATGTGTGTCTATCTATACCCTTAATCGAGGGGAAAAGTGTCGTTGATAAGTTTCATATACCAATGCATGCAATATGTGAAGTAAACTACTCAAAACTAGTGGAGCACTGAAGAGAACATGCTTGACAATCCAACGAGATCTTGGAGGAGGGTTGTCGCAACCATCTAGATAATTCCAAAAGGAAAAGCTCGGGTTGTGTAATAATTCACATGAGGAAGTAAACATCTGTGTGCCACTCTCTGGCACATGTTTTGTGTTGATAAGGTTAAATTAATTGGTTGGTACAATGCTATCTCTCTTTTGAAGTCAACGAAAGAGAAACACTTTTCGTTAGCACGTGTTCTAATTAAATGGCATAGAGTGGTCTGACTATGGTATTTTCAAATACTTCATTAAAGCTTTTCCTTTTAGATTCAGATCACTGGAATCTATGGGACATACATACATGGGACCGCTCTTAACCTACGCACATAGTGGTTCATGTCGAACTACAGGTGGGACTTCAGGACCATTTGTCTCGACGTCAAGTGCACTACCGCTACACCACACCCCTTCTAGATGAAAGCTTGAACTCAAGATGTGCAAGCCATGCATATCTTGTATTTAATAATATAAATGCATTCCTTCATAGAGAGGTAAGCCTGGTCATCGTCCTCAACGTAATGCCTATATCGTGCTTCTCAGTATAGAGTAATTCATTTTCATGTCGTCATCAAAGGTATGTAAGATTCTAGCACATTCACTTTCGGATATCAGAAATCAAGAAAATTAAAAAATGCTACCTCGTCCGATGATATGAGTAGGGCTTTGGCTTTCCATCGATGAAGAAGAGGAGAGTGGGCAATCCTCGGACGTCATACTGCTCGGCGAGCTCGCTCTCAACTGTAACATCGACTTTAGCAAGATAAGCCCCAGAAGCTTTGAGTTCGATAGCTGCCCTTGCATATTCTGGAGCCACAGCTCGACAATGCCCGCACCATGGCGCATAGAATTTGACCATCACATAATGGTTAGCCGCCAAGAACTCGGAGAAATTGCCTAATGAGAGCACTACTACATCTGGGTCTGAAATGCTGAAACTCCAGAAATCATCCTCATCTTCTTCTCTTCCATTTGGGAAATAGTCCGCACCAAACCCTTCTCCTGCCCCCGTTGGAAAGCCATCCTCGTCGAAACCCTCTCCCCCTCCGAGACCCTCTCCCCCTCCGGTCGGAAAATCATCTTCACCAAACTCTTCCTCATTTAAATCTGCAGAATGCGCCTTTGTATCCTCCTCTTCGAGACCCAAAGCCTCGATTTCTGATGCATCAAGCTCTGACGATGCCGCTTCCAAGGCCCGGGTGGAGCGACAAAGGAGAAGGCACAAACACAATAGCAAGCAACTGATATGAAAGAATCCTGATCCTGCACGCCCCGCCATAGCTCAGCTGCCTCGAATTCAGCAAATACAGGTCCACCTGGTAACTGCAAAGGAGACCCTGTGGCCGAGTGAAAAAATACTGTTCGTGCAGCATCATGGTTATTTATGCAGTTGATCATTTAGTTGATCATCTAACCGGCTGGATAGTCAGCTGGGATTCGGAACGTGCCATCATGCACGACGTAGGACATGATGGGCAGAGAGAGAATAAAGTAAAAACAGTCACGACTCACTATGTCAACGAAGTCACTATGTCAACTCTCAGTCTGGGTTCACACAGACTCGGCAGAACTTTCATCAGTCTTAGCTCACACAGACTCGGCAGACCTTTCATCAGTCTTAGCTTTGTTAGAGGCGGAAGAGTGCAAAAAATGATGCTCTCCGGGGCCTTGGATGTTCACATAAGAGAATGAAAAATGTAAACAGTTTCTTCTAAACCATCGCATTATATAGACACCAAACATAACAGAAAATCACAGAAGTATGTTTCAATTGAAACTAAAAGGTAAATAAAATATATGTTTTTGATGTGATATGGCACACCCAAGGGATTAGGGGGAAGGCTAGAACAAATATATTACTTTAGTGCCATGATGTGGAAGAAGAAAGAAGGTCTACCTCCACCCTTTGTGAACAATAGTTGACAAGTGTCCCTAAATAATTGGATGAGAATGTTGGTGAAATGTTCCTGCCACCCTCTATGAACCCAGCCTCAATCTTTTTAGAAGGACATGGGGGTTGGGGGAGCTTTAGGCTGCTCTGTTTTCTAACCCCTGGTTATACATAATATTTTGATAGTCTTTGCACCCAAAGAATTACCAGGAGTCTCAATTACAATTTTTTCTTAAATTATGTTTCTGATAGATCTATATACTCTCCTTTTTGTTCCTTTCAATTCAAACAAGATGAGGGAATAGAAAACAATGGATAAAGCTGCACATTTCTGAAAGAAAAGATCATATGAATAATGTTTTTATTTTTAATATAATCGAAGTGGAAAAGAGCTTTCTGGAATGGTTTTCAATTACCTCATCTCATTTCATGTTTGAGGTTTTCAATAGGCAAACTCAAGTTGTTCCAATAAGCGAAAACTAATATAGGGTAGATCAACAGAATGGAAAAAGCTCGTCAACAACATGTTTCCAGGGGAAAAAAATTAAGAGCTATTGATTTCGCCATTCACTTATCCATGCAAACATATGAAGCAGTTCTGCCAGCATCAAAACAAATTCTTATTATCTGGATTATGTGAAGTTAGAGGTAGTGATATACACACACACACACATATATATATATATATATACACACACTCTTCTTTCCCTCAAACATCGTTTCTCATATGTGGAAGAGGGGTGGCATGAATTTTCTTGCAGAATCATCCAAGAGCTTCTCACACCTATCCATGCACTTGTACACACCAGGTCTGAGAAAACCATACGTATGTGCAGGAAAACTTTCTCTGTGAAGAGAACCGAAGCAGTTTATTTGATATATCATTTGGTCTTCTTCCTCACCTTTTCTTTCTTTCATGTGCCTCGTTAGCATCTACTAAGACATACATGTCCCACTTCAAACATAAATATCTCTCATTTTGTGTGTCAAGTCTGAATTATTTATGATCAATATAAAGCCTTTACCATAAGCTATAAGGTTATGTAAATGTAAGAGACAAAATACAATTTTATCTAGTTCTATATTTGGGTTAAAACTTCATTATAACCTTTCGAGCTTGCACTCACACAATGAATTTCACTTCAAGGAGCTTTAATATCAAAATTTCATATGAAAGCTCTATGAAAAGTTAAAAGAAGCTGAATTTGTGACACTTTTGAGATTAATTGGTGATGCTATAGAAGTTCATTAGAAGTGTTAAAGGACAAGAAGTCCAAAGAAAGAGATTAGAAGGATCAAGAAGATAGAACAGTCATGTAGATCAGGCAAAGAATAGGCCCAATCAAATTTTCAAAAATTACTTTCAATCAAGAGTGATTTTTATCACTACACCAACATTATAAATATCATTTTTGATAGTTTAAACTCCATTTTATTCAAATCAAGAAGTCCTCAAGCTTGAGGTGTACTAGTACCCACATATCAAATTTTGTATTTTTCTAAGCTCATTTGAGCCTCCAAATAGGCATAGAAACCTTTTTTTTAACTAGGCCGGACACTAGGTATGAAGTAAGACAAAGCTAGTCAAAGAACTTTAAAAAGAGCTACAGAGCTCATTTTGGAGGTTGGCTTGGTAGAGATTGAACCTCTTGTAATTGAGTTCTTTTTGTAATTGAAATCAAAAGCATTCCGTTCTTCCTCTCTTTGTTCTTGCCTTCTGTGCACGTGTGCGTGCTTGTGTGCTTGTCACTCATGCACTTGTGCATTCTACTTGCTTGAGGTCATCATACCATCCTCATGTCTCCACAAATTGATAATTATTAGGTGGATTGCCTCACATTGATACTTATCATTGTGCTAGAGTGACACCAAATTTAGCACCATTGCCGGGGAGAAAACTTTGATAACAAGCATGCAGTGATGGTAAGACGTAGAGTTGTGATGTTGGAGTCATATGTAAATTTCTTTACTTTTCATTTTTCTTACTTCCTTCATCACCATCATCATCCTCACTGTGAACACACTAGGACCACCGGGGTACATTTTTCCCTCTTTAGGAGGTTTGTTTCCCTCGGCTTATATATATGCCTATTGCCCTAATGGGTTACTTATCTTTGTACATTTGTAGTGGTAATACATTCAGTATTGTGTGTTGTACTCCAAGCTTCTTCTTTTCTTGTCTTGTTCGCGTGCTTGTGTAGACCTCGAACTCAAACAATTGGTATCAGAGTAGGCCACGGCTTCATATAGGGCATTGTCGACACCCCTCTAGTCACAATCTAAGTATTGCATGAAATTTGGTGAGCATACTCAGGTTGATTAGGAATCAAAACAGCTTTGTTAAGTGCATCAAAATTACGATCTTAGCTTGTTTCGGCCTCCGAATGCACTATCGTAGCGCTTGTGTAGGCTATTTCATCTTTTTGTGCCAAAGACATATACAGGTTTTAGTTCGCCAGTACAAGCATCTCAAAGTCTGCTACAGGTCTAGCAGAACTCAATAGGGTAGTTTTGTTCACTTTTTCAAATACAATCATCTTTCTGCATCAAGGTATTTTAGTCAATGGCCATGGTTGAAAGCAATGATGTATTTCGTATGTTGTTTGTTAAGTGAATATTGTGCAGGGTGTTGAGAAACGTCCTATTACACCTACAAATACAGGTACTGAAGGTGATGTAGATGGTATCGAAGATGGTGATATTCTATAGATTCTTGTTTGTGGTGCAGTTTTTACTGCACCTACTATAGAGCAAATTCATTGGGATGGCAAAGATGCTCAGGCCCATGCATTGATAGCCTTGTGTGTCAAACATGCCATTATTCCGCACATTCAGTCTTCCAAAACAACTAAGGATGCTTGGGATACACTTACCACATTGTACTAGGTTAGGATTGAGGCTCGTGTTGCTTACCTCTGAAAACAGTTGGCGAGTGAGCATATGAATGAAGGTGATTCTATGGACAATTTTCTAACAAAGATCAAAGACTTGAAGGAACAGTTGATTTTTGTGCCTGAACAACAACACATAAAATTGGATGATAAAGTGGTGAAATATATTTTTGTTGGGTACAGTTCTGAAAGTAAAGGTTATCGTCTGTATCATCCATAGACTAAATGCTTTTGGGTTAGCCAAAATGTTATTTTTG
This sequence comes from Ceratopteris richardii, assembly GCA_020310875.1. Lineage (NCBI taxonomy): Eukaryota > Viridiplantae > Streptophyta > Polypodiopsida > Polypodiales > Pteridaceae > Ceratopteris > Ceratopteris richardii. The sequence continues at coordinate 145,727,403 of CM035415.1, forward strand.
TGGAATATGCTATTAATCCATTACTTTCATGTACTAAGGAGACATTTGTTAGCTCCAGAGACATGTATGATACATTGCTGCTTCTCTTTATAGGAGGTTAGTCTAGTGCTAGTCCAAATGAGGCAACTTCTTAGCCTTTACACATTTCATGTGATGATGCAGATTATTCTATTTCTGATGCAGATTTACATGATGCACTTGTTGATGAGAGAGCTGATATTGAGGAAGCAAAAACTATGCCAAAATTGTTGGTGCAGACTTTGCCTGACAACAAATTAGATGCACCTCGATCATACCGTACTCATTCATGCTCTCATAGTGCCTCTTTTGCATCAAATTGCTATGCTATGGCTGCCTCTAGTCTTTGTGATGAGATAGAGCCTATTTTGTTTGATGAAGCACAAAATTCTAAACATTGATGGCTGCAATGCAATGTGAATATGATGCTATCATGAAAAATGGTATTTGGCCTTTATGTGACTTGCCTTTTTGCAAGAAGGCCATTAGCACTAAGTGGGTATACAAGCTGAAGCGTAAACCTGATGGAATAGTTGACAGGTATAAGACTAGGCTTGTTGCAAAGGGTTATGCACAGGAAAGAGGCATTGCTTTTGATGAGATCTTTGCACCTACATGCCGATTGACTACTATTTGTAGCATCTGTGCACTTGCAGCTCATCATGGTAGGAATGTACATCAGTTGGACATTTAAATTGCATTTCTGAATGGTGATTTGCATGAAGAAGTGTATCTTTTTCAGCCCCATGGCTTTGTGCAAAAAGGGCATGAAAACCAGGTGCGTATGTTAAAAAAGGCATTATATGGTTTAAAGCAAGCACCATGTGCTTGGTATGAAAAGATACATGCCTATCTGATTTTACATGGTTTTTAGAACAATCCAACTAAGAGCACCTTATATGTTAGGCGTGCTAAAAATGTGCTTATAATCATTTTTGTATATGTTGATGACATGCTGCTCAGTGGTCCTCATGAGAAGCATATTGCTAATTTTAAGGTTGATCTGCATGCCTCATTTGAGATGTCTGATTTGGGGCATTTGCATCATTATTTGTGCATTTAGTTTATGCAAGTTGATGGGGGAATAGCTTTGTGTCAAACAAAATATATTGACACATTATTGCAACGTTTTGGCCTTGAAGACTACAAACCTATTGCCACTCCTATGGAGATAGGTTTATGATTGAGTCTTCATGATGCTTGTTGAGGGTTCAGGGTCCAACACAACTAGAATATACATTCAAAACATCACACTTCTCACACTGGTCTTCATCTAGAGAGACTCTACCGTTAAACAGATTCGTTGTCATTTGTATCTTTACACTTCTACTGAATCAGAATACCTACCGTCGCCAGAAATCTCAATCATGAGATGTATAGAATCACACACTACAGTTTCATACATGTTTATGCAAAAAGCTGTTATCATTCGCCCTTCATGGATTCGAGAAATGCGTTCAAGAAGATTACATTAGAGGTTTCCAATTTACTGAGAGTGCAATGTCACTAAATGCAAAATTAATAGTTCAGAGTTACATGTCTTGTGAGAGCAAACATCCTCACTACTTACGATTTTCACATACTACGCTCTTGTTTTCTGCAGACCTGTCTTCATTTCTATCCTCGAACATTTTTTATTCTCACGTGCCCTGATATAACTTCTTTGTCTCCTTATGACATGCCCATGAACTTCGACATAGCCGTCTATTAAAATCCGACTCTCCAAAAATAGACATCCAACTAGATAATATCTAAGTTTAACAATCTTTTCATAATTCAAATTAATCATTTATCTTCCAGATTTCCTTGCCTTCAACACCTGGCACATCCCGGTGGGTAATTTTATCAAAAATTAGACTCGAATTTAGCAATCCCTTGATCATATAAAATAATTTCCTTCGACTGCTTAGAAATAGCCACATCCTCTGCTTCAACCTGTCGACTTTGCAGAAGATTAAAATCCTCCTCAGAACCATGCTGCTTTCCTTGAAAGTCACTATCAACAATAAATTGCTGCTTTTCAATTATCATATCCATCTTTTCTTCTAGCTTCTTCTACAACAACTGTTCCTGTAACTATTTAATTATCTGTACTTGTTCTTCAACTTGCTTCTGTTGTTTTTCAATAACACAAACTAAATCTTTCTCATACTTTGACACAAAGCATGTCTGCACCTGCTCATACTGAATCTTGAACATACTTTGCCAACGACTCTGAAACACACTCCAAATATCTTGAACATACTTATGCAGTTGCTGCTTTAATAATTCTATATCCGACTTTGTCATTAATACAGCATCCAACTCCACATCTTCACTGCTTAACATCTGCTTCTCCAACACTTGCAATACCTGCATTCTGGAATGAAGAATCACTTGTTCAGTCTGCAGAGTAGCATTAAGTGTTGAAAAATCCATCATCTCTTTTTGAATTTGTTCTTGCATAGACTTCTACCATTCATGAAATTCCAGCATAGACCGCTTTATATTGGACATCTCTATTACTTGTTGCATCTTACTCTATTGAAATTTCTCTAGTGCTTGCGCCTTCTTATCCAACTCTCCCTGAAGTGTTTCAATCTGCCTCTGTAACGACTGATAATCGTCCCTATTAATAAATACTTTTGTCTGCTCATACTTAATCAATCTCTCCTCTTGCACCTCTACAAAATCGGAAATCTCCTGCAACCTCTTCTTCATTCCTAATACATCATAATCTGTATTCTTAATTGATTGATGCATAACATCCTCCGATAATTTATTCTCCATTTGCTTGCAACTGTTCATCCAACTTTCTCTTTTTAGACAACTTAAAAACAGTTCCTAGTACTTTCGGATGCTCATCCGCATCTGCCACTTGCAGCAAATTTTTGTCCTCTATCACTATTGTGCGTAGATCAGGTTGAATTATCTGCATCACCGATTCCAATTCTTTTACAGTATAACCTGCTCTGAGAAGATCTTTACATGTCTCTGAAGGTCTGCCCATGACCTTGTTCAATGCTAGCTGTTCCTGATCTTTACCCATCAATTCTTCACTATGAATATTTATGTCCTTTGGCCAGGACAACTTCTGACTATCTACCAGCTACACAAACTCAAACAATGCCGCCAAATATGCTGACAGCCTACTATTCGATTGCGTTTTACGTCTATCCCCGAGAAATATCTCACTATGCAGGTGATCATGCAACCAATGAGCCCAACTAACCTGTCCACTTGCCTCTGCATAAGCCAAAGGTGCGAAATTTTCTTTGGACATATAATCATATTTGATGATGAAACACAACCTTTCCAAATACCATTTTAATTGCTCTCGTCGGACATAACCTGCATTCTTCATCATGTAATACTGCCGTCCCCCTTCCTTGGGTCCAAAATCTTTCTTCAAGGCCTCCTCCGAGGACTTCGGAATGACGACGTCATTATAAATAGGCAACTTAAATATTTCCGCAACTAATTCTGGTGAAAATTTTACCTGAAGTGCCAGCTGACCTTTTGTTTTCTTGATGATTTCCAGCTGACTCTTTGCATAATAGTTGCATCTCCATCTCGCCCATGGCAAAGTAGCAAACTGAAATAAGCCAATCCTTTGGAGCCAAATTTCATTCATGGTGGATTGTGTATCAACTTCCACCTTAAAATCCGTAAATGGTGCCATAAGAGTTTGCACAAACTTAGTAGTCGCTGATGGCGTTGATATCTCCTCTTCGTCATCCTGTAACAAACTATTACTTTCCTCAGTTGTGGTTTCTTCCTTGCGCACAACCGCTTCTCTCTTTCGCATACGTCCTCGCATGACTTCTGGTTCAGTCATCAACACAGTAGACACGAGAATGGACATTATCTTGGGGGCCATAAAGTAGGACTGAAAAAAACAGCTCCACGAGTGCAAATGTTCGAACTGCCACTGACAGCAATGGTGGACGTACTCACTCAAGTACCACTTCATGCGACGCAATGATATTCTAGTATGGATCATCTGGAAAATCATCAACAACATGTCTCCCCGCATTTCCATAACCCACTTAAAAAATCTTTGACACGTGCCTGAATAATCATGGAACTTAAAACTAATGCGCACTTCGAGAATACCAAACTGATATTTAAATTCCTCAACACTACTTTTTATAGTGCAAAAACTTTCGACCACAAAATTCCGACTAACCATACTTTGCAAGATAATAGCTAGTTGAGCACTATCTTTCTTTTCATGTTCCTCCTGATAGATCTGCTCCTTATACCTCTGCCCACTAGCACTCCTTGTTATACTTGTCACCGAAACTTTATTACTTGCTAACTCGGAATACCACTTTATATTTGCACTCCGATCCAATAAGATCTCCTTGACAATCTTTGGCCTTGAAATAACCCTTAGCAAACTGTTGTACTGCAACTTTGGGCATGAAACCCATTGTAATCGTAAAAAATTACTTAATGTAGTTTTGGACCAACACGAACCCAGAAAATTGTTCACCACAGACAAAAATGTAGAGAAATAAACTCTTTTACTACGATGATCACAAACATTGATGGGAAGCTGAAATAATTTGAGCCTAAATCCATTGATTGGCTTAACCATCCATGTGCCAAACACATCTGCCACCCAAAAAGTTCCTTGACCTAAATCCTGCACAATCTGATATGGGCCTTTATACCTCAATGTAAGCTTTCTTGGATGAGGTCCAAGCTTAGAATTATAGACCATCACCCACTCGCCTACTTTAAATATCTTAAACTTCACATTTTGATTCACCCAAGCTTGTCTCCGCCTTTGAATGATCTCAGTAATATATGCAATTATCAAATGATCCTCCTCCATCTGTAGAAGATATTTGCTCTTGTGTTTAACCGATAGCTAAGGAGACATCTTTTCTGCCGTGATGCGCAAACTTGGAACTACAAATTCCATAGGTACTACTGCCTCCGACCCATATACCAATCGAAAAGGTGTCATTCCTGTTGTCACTTTAAATGCTGTTCTGAATGACCACAAAGCTGAGTCGAGAAACAAATCCCAATTTTTTTGATTATCATGCACAAGCTTTTTAAGAATACGCATTAAAGTTTTATTTGTACTTTCCGCTTGACCATTTGCTTGTGGATGATATGCTATAGTCCTTTTATGCATGATTAAATGAATTCTTGTTAACTCTGAAATCACCTCATTAAGGAAATGAGTACCTCTGTCACTCACCAATTCAATCGGACACCCAAACCTAGTCATAATATTATGATAAAGAAATTTCACCACACTTGCTTCCTTATTGTCCTTCAAAGCCACTGCTTCGACCCATTTTGTACAATAATCTGTTGTTACAAGCATATATCTACTTCCCCGCTAAGTAGTAGGTTTAATGGGCCCCACAAAATCGATACCCATTTTTGAAAAGGATCCAGTGGTAAAACTGGATGATCAGACATCCGGTCGGAATTATGAGGTTGACCCAACTTTTGGCAAATCACACATCCTTTGGCATGCTCATGCGCATCCTTTAAAACAGTCGGCCACCACAACCCGGCTTGTAACACCTTCTTCCTTGTAATATCCCCTGACAAATGACCTCCTGCTAAACCTGAATGTGCTTCCTGCAAAATAGATGGTTTCTCAAATTTTAGTACACACCTCCTTATGACCTGATCCACCCCTTTTTTGTATAAAGCCCCAGCTATAACCAAATACGGCCTACTTTTAAGTGCAAACTTCCTCCTCTGATCAGGTGTAAAGTATTGTGGTAATGAACCCTCAGTTAAGAAAGCTAATAATTGATCATACCAAGAATCTGCCTCCACCACTTGTGCATTAAACAACTTAGCATCAGGAAATGCATCAATTACACCTGTGGGTGCTTCTCCTGAATCCAATCGACTAAAGTAATCTACCATTGCATGCTCTTTTCCAGGAGTATGGATAATCACAAAATCAAATTCTTGTAATAAAAGCATCCACCTGGCTAGTCATCCTCTTAATAAGGGCTTCTTGATTAAATAGACCAAGGCCTGATGATCCACATGAAAAACCACCTTATTGCCCAACAAATAATGACGAAACTTGTTAAGAGCATATACCATTGCCAAAGCTTCCCTCTCCGTCACCGGATAATTTCTTTCAGCCGCACACAATACCCTACTAGCATAATAGACAGGTCGATACCATGCTTTATCTTTCTGCTGCATCAAAACTGCTCCTACAACCACATCCGATGCATCAACAAATATGTGAAATGGCAATGACCAATCAGGTGGTTGCAAAATTGGTACTAGCGACACCATCTTTTTTAACAATTGAAACGCTGTCTCTTGAGCATTTGCCCACACAAATGGAACATCCTTTTTGGTCAAATGCGTCAGCGGTAGAGAAATATTCGCTAAATACCTTAAGTATCTAGAATGCCACTTAATCTGACCCACAAACCGCATTACTTCTTTCACATTAGTCGGTGCTTTAGCTGTGCTAATAGCTTCCATCTTCTTAATATCAATAGCCATCCCTTCTTGCGAGATAACATGGCCCAATAAAATACCACTTCGGATCGCAATAACACTTTTAAAAGGATTCAACACCATCCTAAACTGCCTACATCTGTCAAAACATGACTTCAGGTGTAGCAAATGCTGAATCATCTTACCAAAGACCGAAAAATCATCTACAAACACTTGCATAAAATCCTGCAGATAAGGCTCAAACACTTTATGGGCTACATAATTGAACGATGGCAGTCCATTCTTCAAGCCAAAACTCATGACTGTAAACACATAAGCACCAAATTCAGTGATGAATGCTGTTTTATGCTGATCCTCCTCAGCAACACTGATCTGATTATACCCTGAAAATCCATCCATGAAACTACACATTTCATGCCCTGCTACTGCGTCCAACACTGCATCACAAAATGGCATCGGGAACGGGTCTGTAACCATTGCCACATTTAACTTTCTATAATCGACACATATTCTAAGCTTCCCATTCTTTTTCGGGACCACTATGATAGGAGATAGCCAAGTCACCTGATTCACAGGTTTGATAAATCCGACTGCCAGTAATTTATCAATTTCTTCCTTTACCTGTTTAGCGAAATTAGGATTCATTCAATATCTTTGCTGCACTACGGGGACTGCATCCGTCTTCAAATTAATCTGATGTTGATGCAAAGCAGGGTCTATGCCTTTCACTTGAGTGTAATCCCAAGCAAACACATCTACATACTCTTTTAGTAAGCAAATGAGATCCTCCTTAAATTTTCCTTCCAATGTTTTACCAATCCGCACCATTTTGGGTTCCACTTCTGTTCCTAAATTAACCTCTTGAAGCTCCTCCTCCTTGACCCGCATAACCCTTGCATACTTCTGATTGTATATCTGTTCCACCAGAGTTATTACCTCTTTCTCTTGTTCCACCCACTGCTGTATCGGAATTTCCATACTTTGCTCGAATATCTTTTGTATGTGTGCACCTGCAACCTGTTCACCTAGAACTGGCCCTTCGACATTCTGCACAATCAGATTGTCCTTACTTAATACTCCTGCGACATCAACCTCTAGTACCGGTACCACTGTTGGATTTGCTTGCAAAAACTTTTCCTCTTCATCATCTTCAATCTCGTCCGCTAAATTAATTGACTGAGCCATGAGTGGTTTCTCCTGTACCGACATATTTCTTCTTCCCCGCATAGGGATTGTCAATTGCTTTTTTCCCTTTGTAATCATCACCACATTCAGACCCCAATCTTGCTTGACTTTAGCCATCCGAAACCAAGGTCTTCCTAACAACATTTCATACGGCATGTGGACTCAGACATTCTTCTAACAACAAAATTTACCATAAATGTCATTCCTGAAATGATAATCTGTTGCTGCTTCAGAATGCCAACCGGCTGTACTCGAGTTTGACCCGCCATTTTTACCTGAAAAGGTGCTGGAGCCAATGCCCCTTTGACCATTTCTATAAAAATATGCTAAGGTAATATATTTACCCTTGATCCTCCATCAAGCAACACCTCATCAAATCGCCTCTGGTTATACTGTACCTAAATTACGGGTACTACAAAGTCAACATCTGCTGGATCAATAGTATTGGCCGAAGTTGAAGGTACAGACCTACTGTCTGGCTGTGCTTGCTGCCCAAGTAATTGCTTCAACAACTTCTCTCGAAATGTTGGTACCAAAGATAACAGTTGATCCAAAGACAACTATAACGGTGAGCTAATGATTACGTCAAACCAATCTTTTTCCTGATCATGCTTACTCTGACCCCTGTGCCCCTCTATTATTGAAGGTATCGCATCCACGCCTTGTTGTTGTTCAGTCTGACTTCCACCCCTTGCCTGTTTATGGTGCTCGTCCTGAACTTGCTTCAAGACCTTGTCTCTGATATGCCTTTGTTCTTTCCAATTAATAGGTCCTTTATTTTTTGATCTTGTAACTCCCAACACTTCAACTTCTTTGCCTTTCCAACATTGTTTACAATCACACTACCATTGGTTATCCTTCTTAACATGTATGCTCTCAGATGTACGTGTTGCATCCATCCCTCTATCGTCTTGATCTGGCCATTCAATAAGCATGAAATTTGCCTGAGCCGCCTACTGTCCCTGTTGTTGATGTTGTCCCTGTTGATTATGTTGATTATACTTGATAATGGGTATACCTCTTTCTTCCCTATGCTTTACCCACAAGGGACAATTCGGCCCTATCCAATGATCGGGAGCTGAACAATATCCATAGGACATTACCCTTGGTGGTCGACCCTGGTGATTCCCTTGTTGGTTATTCCTCTGCTAATTCCCTTGATCTCTCCATGGAGGTCTTACTTGCTGCTGCCTCTGAAAATTAGCCCGCCCTTGGACGGGAATAGTCTGATTGGCCGCCACTTCATTGATATTCCTATTATCTTGCCGAGAACTTTGACCTCTATGCTTAGGGTTATACCAACACTGATTTGTTATATGTCCCTCTTTGTCACAAATATCACAAAATCTCTTTTCCTTTGGAGCTACGATGGAATATCCATGTCTTTTTAACTTATCAATCCATGCCTCCTCTTTACTTTGCTTGACCTTATGCTTGCGATGGTTTTTCCCCACTATTTCTTCATCGTGGTCATCAGAGTCAGAATCATTCAAATTCTTGCCAGACTCTGTTTCTGAATCAGATTCAATCTCTGAACCAGAATCAGAATGCCTCTTTTTTGCTCGTCCAAACCTTCTTTCCACCCGTGCCGTTGCTAATACTAATACATCAAAGCCATTTGCAATGTCCACACTTGCAACCCGCATGTCTAATTGTGCTTCTTAATCCTTTCAAAAAATATCCTGCCAGCATCTCATCAGTAGTTCCTTCATTACCTTGTAATCTTTCCATTAAAGTCCTGAACTTTTGAGCATAGTCTTCCACTAACATGGTTTTTTGTCTGATGGCTCTCAGCTTCCTTAGTACATCGGAAGGGGTCTTTTCTTTTCTAAATCGTTGCAAAAATGCTATTCTTAAATCATCATATGTAGCAAAATGAGTAATACCATATTGACTGAACCAACTCATAGCTGGTCCTTCCAACGTGGCAGCAAATTGCTGGAGCTTAATGTCATCCCCATAGATAGTAGTGTATCCATTAGCTGTCCATTTGATTTCGAATTGAGCCACATGGCAATCAGCATCTTCTTTAGAACATCCTCTAAAATGGACTGCTTTGACTTTAGGATTGGGAGGTGGTTGAGACATTGTTGTGGTTGAGGTGTACGCCGAGTTCTTTGACCCGTCACCCCTGTAAGTGGGTCAAATTGGAGTCGTCTTCTTACACCTACAATTACTTCTATTAGGAATAATGCTCCAAGTATATTGCCCACCAACCTTGCCTCTGCTGCACCTGTTTCCCCCTGATCCTCTTCCATTTCCATGTTTTCTTCCTCCTCTGCTTCGTACCACTTGTAAAATTCCGAAGATGACTCCATGTTCGTTGCTCTTGCCTGTGCTCTTGTAAAATATACTTTACCAAATCGTTTCCTTCTTTCCTTCATACATTTCTTGCTTCTTCAGCCGTACAGTAGGATCGCCAATTGTGTTGAGGGTTCAGGGTCCAACACAACTAGAATATACATTCAAAACATCACACTTCTCACACTGGTCTTCATCTACAGAGACTCTACCATTAAACATATTTGTCGTCATTTGTATCTTTACACTTCTACTGAATCAGAATACCTACCGTCGCCAGAAATCTCAATCATGAGATGTACAGAATCACACACTACAGTTTCATACATGTTTATGAAAAAAGTTGTTATCATTCGCCCTTCATGGATTTGAGAAATGCGTTCAAGAAGATTACATAAGAGGTTTCCAATTTACTGAGAGTGCAATGTCGCTAAATGCAAAATTAATAGTTCAGAGTTACATGTCTTGTGAGAGCAATCATCCTCACTACTCCCGTTTTTCACATACTGCGCTCTTGTTTTCTGCAGATCTGTCTTCATTTCTATCCTCGAACATTTTTGATTCTCGTGTGCCCTGATATAACTTCTTTGTCTCCTTATGACATGCCCACGAACTTCGACATAACCGTCTATTAAAATCCGACTCTCCAAAAATAGACATCCAACTAGATAATATCTAAGTTTAACAATCTTTTCATAATTCAAATTAATCATTTATCTTCCAGATTTCCCTGCCTTCAACAATGCTGGAGATGCATTTGATGTTGTTCTGTATCAAGAGGCTCTTGGATGCTTGATTTACTTATGCATTACTCGACCACATATTCAATTTGTTGTCTCACAGATGAGTAGGTTTATGCATTGCCCATGTGTCAATCATGCAAACGGTTAAGCACATCTTTCGATACTTGAGTGGTAGCTGACTACTTGGGTTGTTTTATTTCAAGGGGGGATCACTACCACCATATTTGCATGCTTTTTCTGACTCTGACTGGGTTGGTTGCTATGACACTGGTGTGTCCACTAGTGGCTTTTGCTTAATGATTGGTAGCTCATGTATACCTTAGTTGACTAAGAAGGAGCCTATTGTGGCCACTTTCAATTGTGAGGCTAAGTATAGGGTAGCTTTCACAACGCCTGGTGAGTGTGTGTGGCTCATATGCCTTATGGCTGATTTGGGTGTTGGTCAATATTCTGCCAACACCATCTTCACTAATAGTTAGAGTGCATTGGCAATTGCAAGGAACCTTGTGTTCCATGCTCATACTAAGCACAATGAGGTGCATTATCATTATTTCAAGAAGAGGTTCTCTGTTGGAGAGATCAATTTTGCATATGTGCCCATGCAGGAGAACATTGCAGACTTTTTCACAAAGGCTCTGCCTAGGGAGAAGTTTGAAGCTTTCCTAAAAGCTTTGGGCTTACTTCCTTTTGTGAATTGATTCCACATAGCTTGGTACTTCCTTATACATGAGTGCTAGATCCTTGTTCACTGCATCACTCTGAGGGAGAGTTGTTGATATATTTAGGTAGTGATGTGTGTAAACACACTAGGACCACTGGGGCACTTTTTTTTGCCTCTTTAAGATGTTTTTTCCCCCAGCTTGTATATGCGCCTATTGCCCTAATGGGTTACTTATCTTTGTACATTCTAGTGGTAATACATTCAGTATTGTGTGTTGTCCTCCAAGGTTCTTCGTCTTCCTTGTGTTGTTTGCATGCTTCTATAGACCTCAAACTCCAACAATCTCAAGGTCAGGCAAGGCAGTCCCAAGGTGGAAAAAAGCTAGGAGAAGCATCCAAAAGCTATAAAAGGAGGTGAAGAGACACCAAATGCATGGAAGTCTTGTAGGTCATTGAAGCCTAAGAGACATATACTCAAAGAGGCTCAAGGAGAGACTCATCCAAGGCTCAAGGAATGAAATGCAATAGTCCAACTAGGAAAAATGTAGGGGGGACATTACAAAAGAGGAGCAAGGAGGAGCTATCAAGCGCACACACCCTCTAGTCTTTTGTAGGTATATACAAGACATTAATGTGGACAAAATTCATGACTTAGATCACTTAAGGTAGTCTCATGGTCGGCCAAGGTAGTGCTAAGGTGGAAAAAAAGTCGGGGCAACCATCTAAAAGCTATAAAAGGAGGTGAAGAGACACCAAATGCATGGAAGTCTTGTAGGTCATTGAAGACTAGGAGACATATACTGAAGGAGGCCCAAGGAGAGAGTCATCCAAGGCTCAAGGATTGAAACGCAATAGTCCAAGCTAGGAAAAATTTAGAGGAGGACATTACATGCACAGAGGAGGCGCAAGGAGGAGCTATCAAGCCCACACCCCCTCTAGTCTCTTGTAGGAATATACATAGTCTGTTTATAACAATTGTAACTCCTTGTGTACATATCCAATTCAAGAGATTTAAGGTGCATTCTATAGGTTGTATATGTATGTTAGTTATCCTAATAGGGCTTCTTGAAATCAGTTTTATGTGCAAAGGAATTGGTGTATCCCTATAACCCTAATTTTTGCATATCCTACATCTCTGCATAGTCTATCTTTTGTAGAGAGTTGTTGACTAACCTAAACAGATCCATTTGAGGTGATCTATAGCCCCTTCAAAAGATTATGGACCATAGTAAGTTTGACTAAAAGATTAGGTTATTTGGATCAATTTAAAGTAGGTGAATAAGAATTTTTCTATAAGGTTTTAGAAAAGGTGTATGAAGGGACCTAGGTATTGGGTTCATTTCACTTCTAATTTGCAAATATGAGGGATTAAATTCCATCAATTGGTATCAGAGTATGAAACATCTTTTGAAGACTCTAGGAGAAGGACACAAAAGCTTGATCATCAAGGCTAAGAGGTAATTTTCACTGTAACGTTAATTTCCCATTCATTATGGTAGATCTAGGTCAAGAACTAGAGATGCTTGACAAAGACAACTATCAGCCATGGAGCTTAAGAGTCATGAAATACCTCATGAGAAAAGGTTTGTGGCCTATTGTGTGTGGAGATGAAGATAAGCCCAATGTGGATCCCAAAGATCCAAAGATCACCGATCAAGAATTGAAGACGTTGAAGGATTGGGAGGAAAGGAATAGGAGAACTATCTTCTACATATCATAGGTAATCTCTAACACTATGATTGGTCATATATCAGAGTTTGATCATGTTGGAGATGTTTGGGAAGCCTTGGAGAAGATATATGTGACTTTCACAAGAAGCAAAAAGTTGCAGCTTAAGAATGAACTCCACTCTTTGAAGAAGGGTAGTGGTCAATCTATTGTTGACTACACCTTGAGGGTGAAGGAGTTGAGGGAGCAATTGGCATCCATTGGCTACAAAGTAGATGAGGAAGACCTTGTGAAAATTCATCTTAATGGGCTGAGAGGGGAAGACAAGTGGTAACCCCTCATTATTACCATCTTCTATAGAGATCCTCTATCAACTCTTGAGGAGTTAATCCCACAACTAGTGCCAGAAGAGGTTGCCATAGGAGACACACCCAAGAAGGATGGTCACTCACAGGTCCTATATGCTAGCAAAGGCAAAGGAAAGAGTGGAAAAAAGGGGAAAGGAGGAGAAGGAAAGTGGAAGCAGTCCAAGGAAGAAGATTCTGATTCAAAAGGAGATAGCAAGGCATCATCTTCAAGGAAGGGCAAGAACGGAAAAGGGAAGAACAAAACTCATCAAGGTAAAAGTTGTTTTATATGTGGTAAGCAAAATCCTATTTCTTCAAATTGCTGGTTCAAGGATGAAAAAGGCAAGAAGAAGAAGGAGCAAGGGAACTATGCTAACAACTCCATGAAGGATGATGAGAAGGAGACCCTCCTAGCCATGGGACATGGCTACACTAGTGATCCCAAGGACACAAAGTGGTACATAGACTCTGGATTCTCTAATCACATGTCATGTATGGAGGAATCTTTTGTTCATATGCAGGTCCCAAGCTCAAAAGGTTGTGTGGAGATAGGAGATAACATTGAGCATCCCATTACACATGAGGGAGATGTGAAGCCAGGTGAAGGTAAATATGTCAAGATGCTTAAAGATGTGCTCCATGTTCCATCTATTTCCAAGAACCTTATCTCTATAGGACATATGGTAGAGAGAGATATGGATGTTTTATTTGATGCAAAAGGATGCATGGTGAAGCAAGGAGGCAAGGCCATTGCCAAAGGGAAGGAAAGAAGGCAAATTGTTCACACTAGATGTTGCTCCTACACACAACAAGGTATGTTATCTAATGATTGGTAACAAAAGGATTGTAGAGATTGATCTTTGGCACAAGAGGGTAGGACATATCAATATTCCCAAGTCAAAAAGCATGTGCAAAGCATGTTAAGTGTAGGGACTAACAAATCTTGAAGGTCAAGGACTACATGAGTTTTGTGGGTCTTGTCAGCTAGGTAAGCAAGCAAGAAAGCCATTTCCAAAGAGTGAGTAAAGATCCTCTAAGCTCTTGGAGCTTATACACTCAGATGTATGGGGCCCTAGTAGAGAGGCTTCATTGGTAGGAGCTAGGTACTTTGTCACTTTCATTGATGACCACTCAAGAAAGGTATCGCTATATGTTAAGGAAAAATCAAAAGTGTTTTTATGCTTTCAAAAGTTTAGGTCCCTTGTTGAGAAAGAATGTGATGCACACATTACGAAACTGAGGTCAAATGGCAGATCAAGAGCTAGATTCTTATGAGGAGGCAAAGATCAAACGAGAGTGGAGGAAGGCTACGTATGAAGAGTTCAAAGCTCTTAAGGAGAACAACACTTGGGAACTATTACCCAAGAAGGAAGTCATGAAGATAGTCCAAAACAGGTGGGTGTACAGGACTAAGAGGAATGCAGATGACAGCTTGGCAAGGTACAAGGCTAGATTAGTAGCCAAAGGCTTCACACAGGCACAAGGCATGGATTATGAGGAGACTTTTAGCCTTGTGGCAAACAAGGTCACCATTAGAGCTCCCATAGCCCTATGAGGAGGAAGGAGGTGGCCTATCTACTAGATGGACATAAAGAATGGTTTATTGAATGGTGAGTTACAAGAAGAGGTGTTCATGGAATAACCTCAAGGGTATGAAGATCCACAACATCCTACTTATGTTTGCAAGTTGAGGAAGGCATTTTATGGCTAAGGAAAGCCCCAAGGGCTTGGAATCAAAGGCTAGTGGACTTCTTGGAGAGATGTGGTTTCTCTCCAAGTGATGCAAATCCATCCTTGCATGTGAAGAAGACAAATACAAGATATGTTTGATCTGCATATATGTAGATGATGTCCTTTTGATAGGTGATGATGATGCAGGGGTAAGGAACATCAAAGAGAATCTTGGAAGAGAGTTCAAAATCTGAGATTTAGGTGTGCTAAAATACTTTCTTGGCATTGAGGTGATCTATGGGAAAGAAGGTATCTATCTCTCTCAAAAGAAGTATTTTCTAGATGTGTTTTTTAGGTTTGGCATGACTGATTGCAAACCAATAGCTCAACCTATGGATTCAAATGTCAAGTTAAGCAAGGAAGATGGTAAGAAACTATAAGACCTTATAGTATACAGGAGAATTATGGGATCATTGATCTATGGTACAATCACAAGACCAGACTTGTGCTACATAGTTGGAGTTCTATCTCAATTCATGCATGCAACCATAGATACACATCTCAATCATGCAAAGAGCGTATTAAGGTATGTGAAGAGTATACTTAGTTATGGGTTGCTATATACGTATGATGAAGAACTTCAAGTAAGAGTATGGAGTGATGCAGATTGGGCAGGGAGTGTTGATGATAGAAGGTCAACTTATGGCTATGTTTTCATGCTAGGTACAAAAGCAATTTCATGGATGAGCAAAAAGCAGCCCAAATTGCATTGTGTTCAATAGAGGCTGAATATAGAGCTTTAGCCCTCGCTACATGTGAAGCAATGTGGTTTAAGAAGCTCTTCCAAGATCTTGGTATACAACTTGGACCAATTCTAGTTTATGGAGATAACATGTCAAGCCTACATCCTGCTAACAATCCCATGTATCATGCAAGGAGCAAGCACATTGAGGTGCATTACCATTATCTGAGGGAAAAGGTTGCAAGTGGGGACATTAATTTTCATTTTGTAGGTACAAAGGACCAAGTTACAAATATCTTAAACAAAAGCTTGGATGTGAACAAGTTAACAAAGTTTTCAAAGGCTATGAGCTTGCTTGATATGGACACTACTACCTTAAGCTTGAGGGGGAGTGTTGAAAATGTGAACTATGCACGCTTTAGGGGGATAAAGGGGTCAAAAGAGCTTAATGTGGACAAAATTCATGACTTAGATCACTTAGGGCAACCTCAAGGTCAAAAAAGCTTGGGAAAGCTCGGGGAAGCTAGTCCTAAGGTGGAAAAAAGACGGGAGAGGCATCCAAAGCTATAAAAGGAGGTGAAAAGACACCAAATGCATGGAAGTCTTGTAGATCATTGAAGATTAGGAGACATACACTCAAGGAGGCTCAAGAAGAGAGTAATCCAAGGCTCAAGGAGCTGAAACACAGTAGTCCAAGCTAGGGAAAATGTAGAGGAGGACATTACATGCACATAGGAGGAGCAAGAAGGAGCTATCAAGCCCACACCCCCATAGTCTCTTGTAGGTATAGACATATTGTGCTTATAATAGTTGTAGATCCTTGCATACATATCCAATTCAAGAGATTTAAGGTGCATTTTGTAGCTTATATATGTTTCTTACTTTTTATAAGAGGGCTTCTTGAAATAAATTTTATGTTCAGAGAAATTGGTGTATCTCTGTAACCCTAATTTCTGCATATCCTACATCTTTGCATAGTCTATTTTGCATAGAGTTGTTGACTAAGCGAAATAGATCCAATTGAGGTGTTCTATAGCTCCTTGGAGAGAATAAACCATATTAAGTGTGGCTAAAAGCTTAGGTTATTTGCATAAGTTTAAATCAAGTGAATCAGTATTTTGTTGCACGGTAGTAGAAAAGGTGTATGAAGGGACCTAGGTGTTGGGTTCATTTCACTTCTAGTGTGCAGATATGAGGGATTTAATTCCATCAAGCATGTTAGACACCATCTATTGTGATAGAAAGGCAAATTCAGCATTTTTTATATTTTATCAAATTTTGATCAAATTTAGCTTAGTTTTTGAGATTTTTGTAGGATTTTGGAGCTCGTGGGTAGAATAAAGCAAGGGGCCAATGTATGCAAGCTTGGGAATATATGTCTTGGAAATTCAAGTGCAAACAAGAATAAGAAACTTGAGGTTGGAAGATCTCTTTACCCCCTCGTTCCATTTTTTACATAGTTTAATTGCGATTAGTTGTTGTGATTGAGTAGGGGAACATATGAACACTCGAGTTCAAAGAGCCTTTAAATTCTCAAGTTCAAGAAGCGGTTAAATGTAGGCAAGGGACAACTTAAGGGCAAATAATTTAATCTCTTTGGATGAAGAACATCAAATATGCCAAATCTAAGTGCTCCTAATGATGCATGTTTTAAGACAAGGAAATACATCCTAAAGAAATTATAAGGAACAAGTGATTGATATCAAAGGAAGTAGCAACGTGATTGTACAAAGTTAGTTGGGCTAATTAGTAGGGCATATGAACCTAAGATCAGGAAGACACCTAGGGAGAAACCGACAAAGTATTAGATCATCTGAGGCAGGTATTAATCACACAACAAGATTGTGGACTAAGCAACTTAGTGACTACCCTTACATGTTGAGCTCAGAAATAAGTGACTCAAAGATGTCATTTAGCATGGAAAGACTTGCAGAAAGCTCAAGAATGGCTTACCTGGAAACTCTTGAAGGACCTTATAAGACCCAACTAGAATACATCTGGACCAATCGATTAGATGCACACATAGATGACGATGGTTTGAGGTGATCAATTGTCCAACTTAAAAACCCTGATCAACCCTTTGAAATTCAAACTCTAGTGCTCAAGTTTGAAGAGGTATCATACATAGATAAGCAGGGAACCATGTATGTGGTTACGAGCTTATGAGATAGAACAAATGAGTTATGGAATGTGATCCCAAAAAATGAGATTGGAGACCTATAGCAAGGAGACCTAGGACAAGAACCTAGAACTCCTCAGCAAAAATGTATGTTAACTAGAGTGATAACCCTAGAGTGGATTCCTTATAGAGTTATTATTGAATTAAGAAGTGGATAAAACCTTTTGGAGATTCAAGCGAGATCAAATTAGTGAAGTAAGAAGAGTCACCATATACGAGTTCAAGGATTCTGAGATACCAAGAAAATTTGTCTATCTAGGTAACACGTTCAAAAGGATGTTCTCGATAATGGAGCATGGTAGGCATGCATATACTTGGAAGGGTGAATTAGTTTTTCCTCCATGGAGATCAAATGTATCTTATGGCCAACAAGGAGCAGGATCATCCCAAATTCACGGTACCCGCAAAGAAAGAACTCAAGAACAACTAGAAGTGAGCTTTGCAAACCCCTTAGGTAGAGACTAAGCATGATTAGAGATAGAAGGAATCGTTCAAGAGAGGCATAGAAACCCAAGACATCAAAAAGGCATGGATGAGTTTCCTTTGCCCAGACTTAGAGAACACTCTAGGATCTTCACGCCTAATTGACTGGTTAAGTCCATGAAAAAATACTTCGATGGCATTGGAGACTCATACAATCATGTAGCATAGTTTAGACAAGTATTAAGAGTTGAAGAGGTGGATGAATTGTTCACTCAATATAATGCACCTTTGGTCTAACTCTCAAAAACACCACCTTGACATGGTTTCAACCACTACATCAAGGTCATTTTAGGAACATTGATCAACTGCTAGAAGCCTTTATCACATAGTTCTCCAAGAGTGGCATCAAACACAATACCTCATCCTTGATCCACAACTTCAAGCAAACACCCCAAGAGATGGTTAGACTAGCAAGAAGATGATTTAGGCATTACCCGGGAAGATGTTTGATCCCAACGCTTCCACACCAAACAAGCAAGTGGCATTATTTTTGGATGGATTTCTAAGTGCCAAATTGAGATCATATGTGTCTCTAAAAGAGCCTAGAACCATAGAGCAATGCGTTCGTATGTGCATAGACATTGAGGACAACTTAGGGGAAGAGTTAGAGATTTCCAAGATCTATAAAGATTCAGATAGTGCTACTAGCCTCACTTCTAAACCACCCACTTCATTAGAGGAGTTGGCAAAGAAAGTATCATACACTACAAGAAATAGGGGGGCGTAGCAATGCCCCCGAATTGAAAAAAAAACGTGTACCATCTCTTATGCGATGCTGATTAATAGCATAACCGTCGCATAACCGTCGCATAAGCGATGCTAGCATCGCTTATGCGACGCTAATTAATAGCATCACAAATACCATCGCTAATGAGCGATGGTATTTGCAACGTTGGCAAACTAAAGAGCATCGCATATGCGACACTCTGGAATGTTAAAAAAAAAAAATCGATTTCTCCCGGCACATTTGTGCCGGGATTTGGACGCGAGAGATCAAGAAGAGACTGAGAGAGAGAGAGCACACACGCGAGAGAGAGAGACGCATCTACTTGCAAGGTATGCGCACACACACAGAGTTACACACACATACATATGCATACACACACATATACACACATATACACACATAGACACACACACACACATATACACACATATACACACATAGACACACACACACACATACACATAGACACACACACACACATACACACAAATAAACACACATACACAAATAATGTTGCATACACACATGCACACATAATGCATACTCATGCACACACATATACACATACATATACACACACATACACACATACACACACACATACACACACACATACACACACATACACACACATATACAAACCTACACACACATATATGCATATCCACACACATAGAGAGACATGCACACACATAAACATACATGCATACATAATGCATATGCATATGCGTACATCCATACATACTTACATGCATACACACACATATGCATACATAATGCATATGCATATGAGTGCATACATACATACTTACATGCATACACACACATATGCACACATCGACACATACACACACATAGACACATATACACACATAAACACATACACACACATACACACACATACACACATATACACACACATATGCATACATACATGCATACACATACACACACATATGCATACACATACACACACATAGACACATACACACACATAAACACATACACACACATATGCATACATAATGCATACACACACATACACACACATGCATACATACATACATACATACATGCATACATACATGCATACATACATGCATACATACATGCATACATACATGCATACATACATGCATACATACATGCATACACATACACACACAGACACATACACACACATACACACATAAACACATACACACACATATGCATACATACATGCATACACATACACACACATATGCATACACATACACACACATAGACACATACACACAAATAAACACATACACACACATACACACACATATGCATACACACACATACACACACATATGCATACATACATGCATACACATACACACATACACACACATAGACACATACACACATAAACACACACACACATACACACACATATGCATACATACATGCATACACATACACATACACATACACATATGCATACACATACACACACATAGACACATACACACACATAGACACATACACACACATACACACATATATGCATACATAATGCATACACACACATACACACATATGCATACATACATGCATACACATACACATACACACATAGACACATACACACATAGACACATACACACACATACACACATACACACACATAAACACATACACACTCATAGACACACACGCATACACATAGACACGCACACACATACACACACATATACACACACATACACACATAGACACATACACACATTATGATGCATTCACACACATACACATGCATACACACATAGACACACATATACACACACATACACACATACACACATACACACACATATATGCATACACACACATAGAGAGACATACACACACATACACATACATGCATACATGTGCATACATAATGCATATGCATATGCATATGCATACATACATACTTACATGCATACATACACATACAAAATGCATACACACACATATGCATACATAATGCATACACACACATACACACACCTATGCATACATACATGCATACACATACACACATAGACACATACACACACATAGACACATACACACACATACACACATACACACTCATAGACGCATAGCGACACATACACATAGACACACACATATACACAAACACATACACACATAATGATGCATACACACACACATACACATGCATACACATACATATGCATACATACATGCACATAGACACATACACACATAGACACATACATACTCATAGATACACACATATACACATAGACACACATACACATACACACATATACACACACATACACACATAATGATGCATACCACACATGCATACACACATATAGACACATACACACACATACACACACATATATGCATACACACACATACACATATATGCATACATATGCATACATAATGCATATGCATATGCATATGCATACATACATACTTACATGCATACATAATGCACATGCTTACATACACATACTTAATGCATACACACACATATGCATACATAATGCATACACACACATACACACATATGCATACATAATGCACATGCATAGATACATACACACACATAGAAACATACACACATAGACACATACACACACATAAACACATACATACTGATAGATACACACATATACACATAGACACACACACACATACACACACACATACACACATGCACACACACATACACACATAATGATGCATACTACACATGCATACACACATATACACACATATACACACATATACACACACATACACACACATATATGCATACACACACATAGAGAGACATACACACACATACACATACATGCATACATAATGCATATGCATATGCATACATAATGCATATGCATATGCATATGCATACATACATACTTACATGCATACATAATGCACATGCTTACATACACATACATAATGCATACAGACACATATGCATACATAATGCATACACACACATACACACATATGCATACATAATGCATATGCATATGCATACATACATACTTACATACATACATAATGCACATGCTTACATACACATACATAATGCATACACACACATATGCATACAGACACATACACACATATGCATACATACATGCATACACATACACACATAGACACATACACACACATAGACACATACACACACATAAACACATACACACTCATAGACGCATAGCGACACATACACATAAACACATACACATACAAACACACATATACCCACATACATATACACACACACAAACATACACACATAGACACATACACACATAATGATGTATACACACACATACATATGCATACACACACATATGCATACATACATGCATACACATACACACATAGACACATACACACACAAATACATGCATACATACACATAAACACATACACACTCATAGACACACACACATACACATAGACGCGCACACACATACACACACATATACACACACTTACACACATAGACACATACACACATAATGATGCATACACACACATATGCATACATACATGCATACACATACACACATAGACACATACACACACATAGATACATACATACACATAAACACATACACACTCATAGACACACATACATACACATAGACACACACACACACATATACACACACACACAAACACACACAAACACACATAGGCACATACACACATAATGATGCATACACACACATACACATGCATACACACATACAAACACATGTACACACACATACACACATACACACATACACACATACACACATACACACATACACACATACACACATACACACATACACACATATATGCATACATACACACACATATATGCATACACACACATAGAGAGACATGCTCACACATACACATACATGCATATATATACATACATAATGCATATGCATATGCATACATACATACATACATGCATGCATACATACACATACAAAATGCATACACACACATATGCATACATAATGCATACACACACAGACACACATATGCATACATACATGCATACACATACACACATAGACACATACACAGACATAGACACATACACACACATAAACACATACACACTCATAGATGCACACACATACACATAGACACACACACACACACATACACACACATATACACACACATACACACATAGACACATACACACATAATGATGCATACACACACATACATATGCATACACACATACACACACATACACACACACACGCACATACACGCACATACATACACACACATGCATACATACACATACTTAATGCATACACACATACATATGTACATATATATATATATATATATATATATATATATATATATATATATATATATATATATATATATATATATATATATATATATATATATATATATATATATATATATATTGATTTCTAATCATTTTGTTTTATATGTTACGTATTATGGATCCTAGTAGAGAGAGAAAGGCGAAACTCACTCTCATAAAAAGTCTTATGAGAGCAAGAGTTCCGTCTGATACTCTAGGGGCCATAATGCATGATTACTCAGAGATGTCTGATGAGGAGCTGGACTATACGATCCAGATGCTTACCCAGTGATCAGACGAGGGCTCTTCTGCGGCTCCACATGCAGGAAGAGAGCTATCTACTCATAGGTATGTTTTTTTTTTCATAAACTTTTTTAATGATATTATAACACATATTTTTATTTATTTTTATCTATCTATTTTCAGGAAACCTATACAACCTCAAGCACGTGATAGCAGAGCAGAGTTGCCTATGAGGACATGCATAGGCACCTTAGGACTAGAGTGCGATATAGAGCCAGAGGGGAACATTGTGTACATAGGGAATGGATTGGGGAAGTAAGTAAAAATTTTACATATAAATTGAAATAAATATCTTATGTTTTATTTACATTATGTTTTTTTTTGTAGTGAACATGATGAGAGGGATAAAAAATATGTACTTAGTTCACTTGAGACAGAGTTTGGGAGAGGATGGTCGCTTATGTGGTGTCTAAAAGAGATGCGGACACTTATGGCTCATCGTCGCGATAATGCACGGTATGCATTGTTTTTATGTATATATATGTGGATATGAGTATGTGTGTTTATGCATGTATGTATGTATATGTGTGTGAGAGAGAGAGAGAGAGAGAGAAGAGTGAGACTAGATGTATAAATACACGCATACACACACATACATCATACATGCACATTTACACACATATACATATACATGCACATTTATACATACACACACACGTACATGCACATTTTTACACACACATACACATGCATGAAGTTACACACATATAATGAATACACATAGACAAATGCACATACTCACATACACGTACACATACTCACATACACATACACATGCATAATCATATGTACACACACATAGACTCATATAATCATATTTACATGCATGTATACATATACACATGCATATATACACACACAACACATGCATATGCACATATAAATACACATACATACACATAAATAAATAAATAAATAAATCCTATTTCAAAAATCCTAAATTGAAAACACTAATCTCGATATTAGGGTTTTAAAACCCCTAATTTAAAAACTCTAATTCAACCTTTTAGCCATATGTTTGAAGTATATGTACACATTGCATCTATTCCTCCGACGTCCTACTAGAGAGATGTCTCTCCTCCCAATCTTATGCCTCTATATATAGCTACTCGAATCAACGAGGATCATAATATATATAAAGATATATACACATCATGTAGATAGGATACATAAATATAAAATGGAGTACATATATTATGCATGCCTAAATGCAAACATAAATATATATATACATACTAACATATTTACATGTACACATTTACACATAGACATATATACATATATACATGTACACATCACATATACATGCCTACATGCACACATAAACATATATATATACATGCATACATATTTACATGTACATATTTACACATAGACACATATACATATATACATGTACACAATTATAAACAGTTGCATATATTACATGAATACATGAATATTTTACATAAATGCATATGCATATATACACATATGCATATATACACATATACATATTTAATACATGTATACATATATCACACACATGCAAACACATACATATACATGAAATACATATATATGCATACTAACATATGTATACATATAATACACATGAATACACACACATATGCATACATACATGATAAAAATTTGCTCCTCGAAGATAAAGCTATATATAAAATAATTAGGCATACCCCTGAGCTTCATGTTCTAACTTAGAAGAACATGATTTCATCTCTCTAGTAGGATTCATCGTTATTCAAGTTAATAAAAAAATCTATTATCTGATCCATTCAGAAGCTTCAAGTTATTGATCGATAACTAGAGTAGAATTTACTATCTAATCTGCTCATATGTTTTCATTATTGCCATCATTTTGGTAAGACATCAATATAGTCTCATCTTCATTATCCTTATCAATTTCATTTATTTCTTCTATTGTTAAATCTATGTTCTCATGAATCACATCATCTATTGATGGATTAGTATCTATTTCTGGTAATTCCTCTTCCTCATCAGTAGAATCAGCATGTAGAGAATTATCCTCTTCATCAAAAAGATTAGTATCATTATCACGTATAATGATTCTAATTTCTATTTCAGATATTGATGTATCTGTATCTGATGCTGAATCATCAAGAGGACTTTCTGTTACCGTTAGTGTCCATGTGAAAGGCCAAACGGCCACCGGACACTTCTTTGTATATGTTCTTTAATAAAACATATAGTGGCCTGGTCAGTCACAGACTGTAAGTTCGACCGCATTTGGAAGACCTAAGAAGTTTGTCTTCGTGCTTCCTGTGTACTGTGTTTTCTGTGTGTTCTATAGCCTTTGTGCGGAGTACTGTGTGCAACCTCAAGAGCTCGGTTTTCTACTCCGAGCATATCGTCACGGAGCTCTCTAGAAGGAGAGCGCACTGTGGTGCATCGCCGTTGAAACACTTCACTGGTATCAAAGCAGTTCGAGGCAAAAGGTTTGTTCCTTTTGTGTGAGCGAAGCGAGCACCCCCCCCAGGCTTTCTCCAAGGCTTACGACTTAAGGCTGCGACCAAGGCATAGACCTTGGCATACCTTGTCATCCGAGTCACCGAAGTCACCGTTGGCTGCATGCGAGGGAGGACCTCAACGATCAAGGAATATAGAGGTTCCTGGTACTTCTCGGGAGGTCACCCATCCCAGTACTGTTCCCCCCAGAGCTCGCTTAACCATGGCAATCTCTTGCCACTAAGCTACACTCTTGTGGAGTTTGAAGAAGGGGAAAGACTAAGGTTGACATTACCTTGAACAATTTTGGTCCCTCAAAGCTTCATTTTAGCAATTTTGGGGTGGTTTTTGGAGCCATTTCGGAGTACTTTTACACATAGTTCTCTTTGCACAGGTCCAAGAACATCAAGAAGAGTGTTCCTTGTACTTCTCAGAAAATAAATATCAACCTTTGGGGCTGTATTTTCAGCCACACTCGTAAAACTACAGGTTTCTCGAGGGGTTTTCAGTTTTGGTGGGAGCAATCGCTACAAATTTATGTAGGTTTTTAAAGCCTAAAACATCAGAGTTGACAGACACTTGCAGGTGTTATTGGCTAGTTTTTGGGCTGTGTATTCAGCCTTTTAGTGTCATTTTACTACATATATTGAGCACATACACACCATGTACGCTTCTGTGGATACTGCTTATGTACGTCCATGTGGTCATTGATATAGCGGTTATGTTCTTTGCATGAAGCCTTTTACATTTGATAAAGAGGGTCGTGGTGAGGTTTTCTTAAGTGGGAGACACCCAGATGTCGGGGTCTCTTCGGTGATGCAGGTGGAAGACTTACCTAGCCTCGCCATAGGAGATGTATGATAGTTGTTCATAGGTGCTCGATAAGCCTAGTTGGCTTCTATTGGGTAACTGATTATATGCAGTGGAGTCAGTGATTCACTATGCAGGTAGACATGTCAGTACTTGTAGTTTTATGATACTTTGACACTGGTCATATGCTAATTTTGCAAAGGATACTCTGGCAAAATTTTTCCAGATTTTTGGTTTAGTCAACTATATAGTGGTCGATTTACTCCTTGATACACTTATTTGTTGGTGTTTGGACTCTTCTAGCTCATTATCATTCTATTCAGTTCTCTACGATCATGGCATCAGAGGTCTCAGGCAGATCCGGTGGATCAGGGTCTAATGCTAGTGTTCCGAGGAGGAGCTATAACTTGCAGGGCAAAGACCATTTTGAGATCCAAAAATTTGATGGCACAAACTTTGCTCTATGGAAGAATCAGATTAAAGATGTGCTGATTCAAAGGAGGCAATGGAAGCCAGTAAATGGGATTTCAAAGAAGCCTGCTGACATGGATGAAGATGATTGGGATGAGTTAGATGAAATGGCCAGGTCTACCATTCGCTTGCACTTGGCAGATAATGTTTACTTTATAGTATTAGACTGTGAAAGTGCAGAGGAGCTTTGGAAGAAGTTATGCAATACATATGAAAAAGAGACGGCATCAAATAAAGTGTATCTGATGAGAAAATTATATGACCTTCGTATGAAGGACACAGATAGTGTTGCTGCTCATCTAAATGAGTTTGATGCTATATTCTCCCAGTTATAGGCTCAGAAATGGATATGGATAATGAAATGAAAGCAGTATTGCTATTATGCACCCTGCCATCATCATGGGATACGTTTTGCACGGCTATTAGCAACAGTGCACCTGGTGGTAAACTCGTCTATGATGACATATGTGGAGCACTCTTGAGTGAGGAGATTCGTAGAAAATCTATGGTTGGCACTCAGAGTGGAGATGCATATAATATTCGTGATTCTTACCAAGGAAAGAATCAACAACGTGGCAGGAGCAAGAACAAGGAAAAGAATGGTCAACGGAATAAGAGTAGAAGTAAATCAAGGAAGAGGGATATCGAATGCCATTATTGTCATAAGAAAGGACACATGAAGAAAGACTGTTATGCATTAAAGAATGCTAAAGGTAAAGGACAGAATGTTGATGGGCATGTTAAACAGTTACCTGCACCATCTACTTTGACTGTGAAAATTGAAGAAATTAATGCTATTTCTGATGATGCTGATGTGTTGACACTTGATAGTACTGTGCCATCTGAGGCACTTATGGCCGATTCTCTTTCCCACACCTGGCTGCTAGATTCTGGTGCTTCTTTCCATGTGACACCACATAGAGAATGGTTCTCTAATTATGCAGCAAAGTCTCTTGGTACCGTGAGACTTGGTGACTCTTACCAGTGTGATGTTGTGGGGATTGGAGATGTGGTTGTGCAATTCATTGATGGTTCAAAATTTACTATGCATAATGTACGCCATGTACCTCAGTTATCACGCAGTTTGATGTCAGTTGGTCAACTTGATGACCTTGGTTACAAGGTGGTCTTCTATGCTCAGTCCTTTCGTATATCAAAGGGCAATATGGTTATTGCAAAAGGAAGCAAAGTTGGCTCACTTTATCCTTTATTTGTATCACAGAAAGAACACTTGTTACTGAACAACCTATGGCTTGTATTTGGCATGGTCGTTTGGGCCATATATCTCGTCGTTCTGGCTACTTACCTGTGTTATCTTTCTCTGATTTTTCATTTTGTGAGCATTGTCAATATGGAAAGCAAACCAGAAATGTGCATAGAACGCACATTGACTCTTCAATTCAGCCTTTAGATCTTGTTCATACAGATGTGTGTGGTCCTATGCCCACTAGGTCCTTAGGTGGTTCTCTTTACTTTGTCACTTTCATAGATGATGCTTCTAGAAAAGTCTGGGTATATCCTATCAAATCAAAGGATGATGTATTCCCTACTTTAAGAAAATGGCTTGCTTCAGTTGAGACTGAAAAAGGAACTAAGCTTAAGGCTTTACGTTCAGATAATGGGGGTGAGTATACCTCACATGAATTCAGCCTTTTTTGTCAGTCTAGAGGGATTCGTAGAGAGTTTACAGCTCCTTATACCCCAGTACAGAATGGTGTAGCTGAGAGGATGAATAGAACTATTCAAGATAGAGTAGTCTCTATGTTGCATCATGCAAACCTCTCACAAGGTTTTTGGGCAGAAGCAGTATTGACTGCAGTTCATGTGATTAACCTTTCACCTAGTATTGCAAAAGGTCTGAAAGTGGCACAAGAGTTATGGACAGGGAAACCACCATATTATGATCACCTTCGAGTTTTTGGGTGTGAAGCATATGTTCATATACCCAAGAATCTTAGACAAAAGTTGGACCATAAGTCAAAGAAATGCATTTTTCTTGGATATGATCGAGAAGGACAATTTGGATATCGCTTATGGGATCCTAAAACACCGTCAGTGATCAGAAGTAGTGATGTCATTTTTAATGAGTCTAAGATGCATAAACAGCCCATTAAGGAGGTTGAAGTGAGAAGAGTGGTGTTTGAGGATACTAGTCCTCCGGTTAGCATGCATAAAAATGCTGCACATAGGGATGTTCAAGAGAATGTCCATTCAGATCAGTCTGCACATGTTCCTGTTCAGCAACCATTGAGACGTTCTGCACGTGTCTCATATCCACCTAATAGATATGTTCCAGGTTTAGATTTTGTTATGCTAACAGATGCCGGTGATCCTTCTTGCTACAAAGAGGCTATGCAGACAGAGGATCATGTCAAGTGGGAGCGTGCCATGAAGAGTGAGTTGGATTCTATTCACAAGAATGTTACTTGGGACTTAGTACCTTTGCCAAAGGGCAGAAAAGCTTTACCATGTAAATGGGTATATAAGCTGAAATTCACATCAGATAGTGCTTCTCCAAAATATAAAGCACGACTTGTTGCAAAGGGTTTTAAGCAACAACATGGTGTTGATTTTGAGGAAATCTTCTCTCCAGTGGTCAAGATTACTACTTTGCGCATGTTGCTTGGATTTGTTGCAATGGAGGACTTAGAGCTAGTCCAAATGGATGTGAAAACAGCTTTCTTGCATGGAGATCTTACAGATGAGATCTATATGGAACAACCAGAGGGTTATGTAGTTCCTGGCAAGGAAAGTCTAGTTTGTAAGCTCAAGAAGAGCTTGTATGGACTTAAACAGTCTCCTAGACAATGGTACCAAAAGTTTGATGCTTTTATGAAGTCCCAAGGCTATTCTCGGAGCAACGAGGATCATTGTCTCTACACAAAGAGATGTTCTGATGGCAGCTTGATATGCTTGATACTTTACGTCGATGATATGTTGATTGCTAAGAAGTCCTCTTATGATTTGTCACTTCTCAAAAAGAAGTTGAGTCAGACATTTGATATGAAGGATTTGGGGGATGCCAAACATATTCTTGGCATGCGCATTACTCGTGATAGGAGTAAAAGATGCATATACTTGTCTCAAAGTGAGTACATATCCAAAGTACTTCACCGATTCAATATGCAGGGTGGAAAGGCATTGAGTACACCTTTACCCACATATGTGAAATTGAGCAAGGATGACTGCCCCAAATCAGATGAGGAAAAGGAATTCATGACCAAAATTCCCTATCAGTCTGCTGTTGGTAGTCTCATGTATGCTATGGTAGCTACGAGACCAGACATTGCATTTGCAGTGGGAGTTGTGAGCAGATATATGTCTAATCCTGGCAAGAAACATTGGGAAGCGGTCAAAATGATTTTGAGATATCTGAGTGGCACTAAGGACAAGTGTCTATGCTTAGGTAGAGGGAAAGCATCCATTATTGGTTACACAGATTCTGACTATGCTGGTTGTGTAGACAATCATAAGTCTACATCAGGGTATATTTTTCATTTTGCCGGAGGTGCTATCTCTTGGAGATCTCGTCTTCAAGAATGTATAGCTGTTTCCACCACAGAAGCAGAGTATGTTGCAGCAAGTGAGGCATCTAAGGAAGCATTGTGGCTTTCTTGTCTTGCTTGTGATATGGGTTTACCTCAGCATGTACCTCACTTGCTCCGTGATAGTCAGAGTGCCATTGCTTTGGCTAAGAATCCGGTCTATCATGCAAAGACCAAGCACATTGAGGTGAGGTATCACTTCATTAGAGATTGCTTAGCCACTGAGAGCATTATTCTTGAGAAGGTTCACACTCGAGATAATGCTGCAGACGCTTTGACTAAAGCTCTACCACATGATAGATTTTGACACTATTGTCACTTGATGGGGGTTACTTGATTCTTGATCTTACGCAGTCACTTGTATACTGTGTAACATGCCCATCAGGTGGGAGGTATACTTTGTATACTTACACTCAGGTATTCTTTATCATTCTTTACTTTTCTCCCATAGTTACTCTGGCCATATTGGCCTTTAGTGGGAGATTGTTACCGTTAGTGTCCATGTGAAAGGCCAAATGGCCACCGGACACTTCTTTGTATATGTTCTTTAATAAAACATATAGTGGCCTGGTCAGTCACGGACTGTAAGTTCGACCGCATTTGGAAGACCTAAGAAGTTTGTCTTCGTGCTTCCTGTGTATTGTGTTTTCTGTGTGTTCTATAGCCTCTGTGCGGAGTACTGTGTGCAACCTCAAGAGCTCGGTTTTCTACTCCGAGCATATCGTCGTGGAGCTCTCAAGAAGGAGAGCGCACTGTGGTGCATTGCCGTTGAAACACTTCACTTTCTTCGATCTCTCTAACAATAAACTGTTCAAACAATGACCTACCTCTAGGTTGCACATGAATGAGTTGCCACCAAGGATGAGCATCTGGGTTTTTATACAAAATGTTTGTTCAATATGCTTAGGAAGAATATATGGTTCTTTAGTAGATCGCATTACCTTGGAAGAATCAATTGCCCAAAACCCAGATAATTCCTTTCTTAATGTGGAATTACTACCTTTATACTTCGCTCAAAACCAGTCAACCTTCAATATGACCTATCAAAATATATAACAACAAAAACCCATTATTAGGTGCTTTAAAAAATAAGTAACTCTATAAAAAAAATATAAACTTTTTTCTACTTGTTTGAATGTACGAAATGAAATTTCGTAGATACCAACAATAGTTCCTACGTAACCAAGTTCGCTATCTATAAGGTTCGTGTCTTTTGAGCTAGCACGTGATAGTTGCTTGAAAGAAGCAACAATACTAGAATCCTCTGTTTTACGTAAAGAATCAATGGCTTTGATTCTAATATGCTGTCCAAAAACCCACATATTAGTGAACATTCAAGCCTGCAAAATAAATTCAATTAGTAAATAGAAACTAATATACATTTATGAAAAAAAATAAAATATTATTTTAATAAAATTACCTTTCGTTCACAACCTATCATTAACTCTCTTTGCTCATCTGAAATTTCTTCATTATTTGCGTTGGTGCGTTGCAAACGACTATATAGCCAATCCGTGAAAGAAGATATATCTGTAATCTCATTATTATCGAGATTACGTCTAAATCTTTTGTTTTTTCGCCTTTTACTTTGGAGATTTTGAAGTTCCTCGTACTCGCTAAGGAATGCTTGCATATTGGATTCACTATTATATGCTACAAAAGTAGAAACATCATTTTTTTCTTGAAATGTAAATAAGAATGGAACCCCCTTACCTGATAATACCTCATCTGCTATTTTTGAAGAAGACTCGTTGGTCCATGCACGTGGAGCTTCTTCATGAACTCTTTCAAGGTCTGAATAGACGTTCTAAACTACTTTTATGCAGCTCCTAAACCATGAAGGCATACTTCCACCTTATCATCATCACCTACATTCACGCTAATAGATGCAAGTGACTCATGTATGCTTTTGACTTTGAGGGTGTAGCCACTTACCGACATGCCCTTTTTCTCTAGTGTATGTAGCTTGTTCTTGAGTTGCAATTTTTGTGTGTGGTCGCATCCTGTATGTGCCCAATCATGCTATCCTATATGCTAACATATAGCCAATACATTACCTTTCATGCTCCTTGATTCCATTCTTCATACACTCTTAAATGGTCTGTAGTTTGATTCCTCTTTGGTAACTCTGGAGCATTTTCATTCTCTCCTTTGATGTACTTCCAGTAGCCTTTTCCCATCAAGGAATTTGTCATTCTAGATCTCCAAGCATGGAAGTTGTCCTTGTCTAGCTTATCGCTCATAAGCTGACTCATTCCATCTGCATTTGCCATTTCTATAGCAATTCACACACTACAAAATTACTACAAGCAGTACTTCTGCTTGAACATTGTTGCGCTTTGACGTGTCAGTACGATCTCAAAAAAACATAGTTTTTGTGTATCAAGAGTACATAGAATCACTTGAAATTCTAGACTTATGAGTGTTTCCGAACAGGATGCAAGTTATAGTTTTGCAAACTGACCTAATTTTTCTATGAGCCCCACCTTGCAGGCTCAAAACGGAGGTCGAGATGGCTTTGAAACTCTGATATGACAAAAACGGGTGACCCTAAAGGGATAACTCTCAAAAATATTTTGAGTCTTTTACCTTCACACCTATTTTTGTAGCAATTTGAGGTCATTTGTGAATCGTGCCTTCTCCATGCCTTCTCACGTACTCTTTACTTCGGCCTTCTCCATGAGCTCTCTACAGCCACACTGGCTCTAATACCATGTCACGAGGAAGGCGATAAGGAAGAGAGCTCAGACACACTCTCACAATAAAAAAGAAGCACAAACACATATTGAGGCAAGGAAGAATGGTCTTTTCTTCTTCTATTACATAAAAGGAATGTACAACAATGACCTAAAAACAACAATACAACAATTGCCATATAAGAAAAGTACATGAGGAAAATCCTAATGTCCACGAATGAGTGAGCTAGCAAGAAACAAATGTGCCATCATTCTTGATAGATAAATCAAGTAAATCTCAATGAAGTATCCTTGACATATATCGACGTGACCACTATACATGTCAGAGAAATGAAAAACTAATATGTGTCATCCTGGATCATCACATGTTGAGCTTGATATCTCAACAATAAAGGAATTCTGGAAAGTTAAGTCCCACCTGATGTAACATTATAAATTAATTGTACATTGTTAAGTGCATGCAAAGATACTTGCATTTCTTGAGTATGCATTCAATTCATAACTATCCCTACTAACTCATGACTTGACAACACTCAAGCACACACTAACATAACACACCAAGTCAGATGCATCATGTTGGTATTGCATGGGGAACAAGTCTCAACTACCCTCTGTGGCAATACTAATGTGGTTCATTTCTATTAGATTTCATGTGACATTGGCCGAGGTAGGTACAAGTTTGCAACCGATTGACATCGAGAATTTTTGGGTATCTAAAATCCCTAAAGAGAGGCCAATGGAATTTGAACATGTGAGGTAGATCCCCATTCAAGTTCCCCCTACTGGACACACAGAGAAAGTGAACATCCATTCACATTGGTTCAATGAGATGTTAGGATCACTTGGTGATGTTGTCTCAATTTGGAAATTAAAATGCAAGCTCAACAATGTTTGGGGCTGGTTTCAATTCTTCTCATGAGAGTTCAAACATCTTCAAAATACTTTGAAAATCTAAGGAATTTGGGAACGGACAAGGCTATATGAATACTTCTAGCAGCAATTGCCTAAACTTGATCTTTTGAGATGTTATTATCTTATGTCTACATTATGAGCTAGCACTCTAAAAGACGTGCTATGACTTTGTAATCCCTTCACTATGATGTAACAATGAAATGAAAAAGTTCAAACTCACCCAGAAATTGATCCAAGAAGATGTCAACACGCAAGGTGATCATATTCCTTTAGATAAGGAAGGTTTAGCCCCTAAGAACATGAAGAACAAGAAGATAGTGAAGTTGAAGGACATGGTTGTGATGACACCAAACTTATAAGTGTCACTTAGGATTTGCATGCAACATTTTGCATTTCCAAGGTAGGACCACTTCATCCAGCCCCACAAGAAGATTTGGTTTAGTTTTTATGTATCAATGGTTGCAGGATTAACAACCAATCTTCCCATCTAGATTATTGACCAATTTTATGAAGCTAACAATAGATGGTTTTGTAAGTCAGTGCTCAATGGATGTTGTGTAATTATGCGCATAGTTTATAAATGTCTATCCTATGACTTACCCATAGAAAGGGCACTCACACGGACTCAAATTCAGCTCTTTAAAGGAAGGAATGCATCAATTCACCAATCAAAGAGAACGTGCGGAACTATTCCTTGTGTACAACATAGAGGCACACTAATGACTCCAGAAGTATCACAATCTCGAGAACGCACAATTCCACCATTCATGATTTGCCTCCCTTGCTCTAGCATAGAAGGGACATCCAAAGGTGGACTAGAGGTTCCTCCTATGCCACAAGATTTTGAATTTCAAGCTATGACAAGCATGGAAGATCTAGGAAATTTTGACTAAGATAATCTATTAAGCATGGAATAATAAATTCCATGGAAATAATTTCTCATTTACCATTGGGAATATCCAAAGGATGTAACAAGCCTCCTAACTTGAGCCTATTTTCTTTATTTACTCGGTATTTTTTAAACTTGGGTACATGCACATATTTATGTATGATAAGCCAATAAAACCATCTTTTCACCAATTCTTTTGGTTCTTGGATGACCAACACTTGAGGTGTCATGGCATTCAAACAAAACTTTCCTTATAAGTTTGGAATCACAAGGTGTGCAATGCACATACATTTCATTTGTATAATAGATATTCATCTTGAATATTATAGTGTTTAAACATATCCTAAGATGATAAGTTTGTAACTTGGATTTAAGCCTTCTTCCAAGCTTCCTTAGAACTCATATCTTCTAGATAATTGCCTTTCATCAATTATACTAAGGCATTGGAAATTTGTATGAAACTCAGAGAGTTCAACATAGGCATACAACTTAAAGCATCTACAACTACATTGAAGTTTCCTCTTCGATATTTGAGTTCATAGTCAAATTCTTGGAGTAACTCCATCCATCTAGGTTTTCTACATGTTAACACTGATTGGTTTAAAAACTATTTAATACGTGCTTGATAAAAGACTATGGTACATTGGCACCAAACAAGTAATGTCTCCATTTCTTTAGATGCACAATGGCATGAAGCTCTTTCTTGTAGGTAGAATAATTTTGTTAAGTTTGGGTTTAGCTTTTGAATTTCAAAAGCAATTGCTCAACCATTCTAATTCAACACAACTCTAATTCCTAAATCACTAGCATCTGTTTCAACTCGGAAAGGTTCATTTGGATATACTATCTATAGAATTTGGGATCAAAACTAAGGATTGTTAAGCCATTCCATAATTTCATCGTGTTCCTTATCCCAAGTAAGGCTATTAACTTTCCCTTTATTTTTTGGGGGGATGTAACGGTCACGTGACCTTACCCCCATATTCATATATATACATCATTTATAGAGCATTGCCTCAAGAGAGATCATTATGTGGGTTTTGAGGCTCCCACACATGTGTGCACATCTCTCCTCTCCTCTCTCTCCCTCCATCTCCTCTTCACTTCTCTCATTCAGCACATCAAGGCTCTTCATTGGTATTAGATCTTGCTGAAGGTTGGTGTGCAAGAAGCTTCAATGGAAGCTTAGGTCACAAGAGGTGAATGTGCAGGTCCATACATCTTGATAGCTGCTCGATATTTTGGCCATAAATCGAGCTAGGAAAATTGGATTGGTGTGCTTTAAAGTTTTGTGCATAGTTGAGATAGAGGCCTACAATTTTATAGCAGGGATGCAAAATCTTCTTTGGAGTTTTAGTATGCTAAAAATTCAAAAAACATAGAGTGATGCAGAAGACAAATCTACAATCACTTGGATAGAAGGTCAATGTTTTGGCCATAACTTGAGTTTTCAAATTCAGATTGAAGCGATTCAACTTGCTGTGTGTAGCTTGAAAAAGGGAGCTACAATTTTGAGGGAGGATTCAGATCACATTCTGAGTGCTAGGTAGTCAAAAATGTAGAATACAAAGTAACAGTGCTGCAAGTGAAGGTGAAATTGACAATAGATGCATGTTTTGTGTATATCTTGGGCTACACACCTTGGATTGAGGTGTTCTAAGTATTTTTATGTAGCCAAAAGAAATATCTTCAGGTTTTTAGAAGATTGTAGATGGAAATATTAAAGTTTGGAGCATAGAGAAACCAATATGTAGACTATCATATTTTTCCTATGCAACTCTAAAGGTAGTTGAAGATTAGAATTATCTTCAAATCTCTCTTTAGCTCTTGATTTGGAGCTTCATTGGTGCAAAGATAGTTGGAAGAAGTATATAAGCACTTGTTCTTTGCCCTTGGTTTCCATTTGATCATGTATGATCATTATGGTAGCTCCTCCATATGAGAGTGGAACATGATCTTGTCACGTGTTTGCCATGTGAGATGACATTCTGGTATACCTTTTTTTGAGGTTTATGTCATCATAAGCTTGATCATGACATTATCAATGGATGTACAATGGCATTGTGGTCTATATCATGCTTATGCCACTTAGCTACGGATTTACTTTTCAGTTGCACATAACTTTATGGGAGTTGATTTTGGATCTTGGTTGGTACTTATATCCTTGTTTTCTTTGCAGGTACATCATCGAGATTGGAGCCTTAGTTGCATACTCATTTGTCACCTTGATTGGCTATTCTATTACCATGTGGTGGTTGATTTGATATCTACTTGCCAGTGTGATTCTTGGCATATGTGGATGATGATTCTCACATGGTTATTTTGGTCTAGAGTCCATTTTATAGAGGAGATGTTGCCAAAATGTTTTTAGCTTTTATGCTAGAATACTACTCTAGTAGATTCTTTATGCTTGTGTGATAGCTTTGGATCATTGCTTGTCTCTATTCACTTGGAATTGGTCATAAGTTATTCATGATAGGATAGGTTGGACCATCTTGCAGGATTCATCCTTGAATGGAAGGTGTATCACCATTGTATTGGCGTGTATTGCCATCAGTTTTTGGCATCTGTATTTGCCATTATCTTTGATTGGATGAGTGATAGGTGGTGATAGTTTACTCATTTTTCTTTTGCTACTGGTTATCTTGTTCGATTTATCAGTTTATAGGGGATACTCTATCAAGTTTTTTCTAGGATTCTTTCACATCTACTTAGTCACTTTGGAGACTTGGTGAGCAGGCTTATGATCCTGGTTTTATGTGCATCCTCGATGCATGGTTATGTGACAGGTGGTTTAGATGGTTTCTTCTCTAGTGAGATGTTTGTGATGTGAATTATGCATATGGATATGCATGTGTGATCCTATTGAGTATCAAGTATTATTTTTGGTCTCTTGTTACATTTCTAGTCTCTTGGATTGCTAGCATGGTGTCTTCTCAATTTGATGGCACTGACTTTTCGAGATGGAAAGATCAGATGTGGCATACATTGGTTCATGCAGGGTTACACATATATGTACATAGAGATGCACAAAGGCCTCATGACATGCCCAACCACATATGGATATATATGGATGCATGGATAGCTCCACTATTTGATTACAAATCGTAGATTCTACATATGAGTCTATTATGTATGAGGAGATGAGTAGTGCATTATGGTAGAGACTACATGATATGTATGTGAGTCCACTGACTCATGTGAGACATAGATCACATCGAGGACTTTGATGTTGGCATTGTGGTCATGAGGGCCATATGCAATGACATTGATTCAGGTGGATATGATGTTGATGTTAGAGATATGCACATTGCAGTTCATGTAGTGGTTTTAGGAGAGTCTATGGCAGTTGATTATGCTAGTGATAATGATATCACTTTCTCATATCATTCATCTCAAGATTCCTCATGCTCATTGGATAGCACACATATGGCTTGGTTTCTTGATACATTAGTGTCCATGTTACTGCACATCATAAGTGGTTTTGTTGATTCTCAAGTGAGATTTGTGGATGTGTGCACATGCTTGATGGTACAACATATGACATTGAGGGTGCTGGAGATGTATGCCTTATTCTACCTAGTGGAGCATCACTTATACTCAAACATGTACATTTTGTGCCTTCATTCCCTATGAGATTGATTTCAATTAGCCAATTACAAGAGAGTAGATGTTATGCATTCCTCTGCGAGCATCATTTTCAGTTGTAGTTGGGACAACTTGT
This sequence comes from Ceratopteris richardii, assembly GCA_020310875.1. Lineage (NCBI taxonomy): Eukaryota > Viridiplantae > Streptophyta > Polypodiopsida > Polypodiales > Pteridaceae > Ceratopteris > Ceratopteris richardii. The sequence goes on from CM035415.1 coordinate 145,766,753, forward strand.
GCTTGTTAGAGGTGCCAGGGTTGGGCACATGTATCCACTACAGGTACTCCATGTGAGAGAAAATCTCTTCTTAGTGGGAGTTTAGCCTTATCTGTGACATGAGACTTTTCATGTCTCATTTTGTCTTTCTATAGATAGGTCTATTGACATTCATGATGCACATGTATGGCAGAATTTTAGATGCTTAGATGGATGCACATATAGAGCATGTTTTGGATGCTCGTGATGCTTTTTTAGAGCATGATTTTATTGATCATACGGAGGCTCATGTGGAGCACACTTTGGATGATCAATTGGATGCTTTAGAGCATGATATGGATGCTCATGTAGATCATTATGATGGTACTCAATTAGAGTGTAATCATTAGTTTGAACTTGGTATTGATGTTGTGTGCAGTTAGCTCATGTGGAGCATGATGATACACTTTGTTTGGTAGAGCACAATAGCTCTTATGATGCACAATGTATGATAGATAGCTTAGCTCTTATGATGCATAACTAGACACATCCTTGGTTGATAGGATGACTAATTTAGATGTTGATAAGTTAGCAATCATGTAGTCATTCTTGGATTCGCTTATGCCAGATATTGACACAGATATGTCAAGACATGTTGGTCTTGATGATGGTGCTTTGGATGCCTTGGATACAGGCATGATTGACATGCTTAGGTTAGCTAGGATAACATAGGTTTCATTATCATTTGGGAGTCTGATGTACAAGTTGTTATGCTTGAGACTAGACATTGCAGTTGCTATTAGAGCATTTGCACTTAGAGATGTTAGTTTTTCGATGATTGACATAGGCATAGAGCGAGTTAGAACTTTGTAGGAACTTCATCAATTTTTGCATCAGCAGATGTGAGCTTGACTCTTATTGATATGAGTCTAGAGTAGTTTGAGATGCATGGATACACCTTGTTCAAGGCATTTGGTGTTTGTTGATCCCTATGGGTTGAGATACAGACTCTTCTTGTACATTACTATATATTCCTACATCATTATTTGTATATGTTACCACTTATGGTTCCATTGACCCTTAAGTGGGATATTGTTGGGGATATAAGAGTCATGTGACCTTACCCCCATATTCATATATATACATCATTTATAGAGCATTGCCTCAAGAGAGATCAAATGTGGGTTTGAGGCTCCCACACATGTGTGCACATTTCTCCTCTCCACTCTCTCCCTCCATCTCCTTGTTGCTTCTCTTATTCAGCACACCAAAGCCCTTCAAGTTTCTCAAATAAAGGGATTTAGTTCTTAGCAAAGTTTGGCATAAAAGTTATAATATCCTGCTAACCCTAAAATGCTTTGAAGCTTTGTAATAGTTTTAGGGTGAGGTTATTTGAGAATAACTTGGAACTTTTCAAGATCAACATGAATTCCTTTCTCGTATATAATGTGCCCAAGATATCTGATTTTTGTTGAAAAGAATTCACACTTTGCTTCCTTCCATATATTTTGTTCTCTCTTAGAAATCGAAAAGTCTTTTGTAAATGTTCTAGGTGGGCAATTGTATCTTGATTATAGACAAGAATTTCTTCAAGTAACTCAACTACAAATTTGCCTAAATAAGGTCTTAGGATTATCCCATCAAATTTATGAATGTAGCAGGGGCATTTGTTATCCCAAAAGGCATGACTAAGAATTCAAAATGACCTTATTTGCTTCTACAAGCTGTTTTGAAGACATCTTTCAATTTAACTCTAATTTGTTGATATCCTTGGAGAAGTTCAAGCTTTGAAAATATCTTAGATTCCTTTAACTGATCAAATATATCATCTATTTGGGGCATTGGATATTTATTTGTTATCATAAATTTGTTCAAAGCTCAATAGTTGATACATAATCTGATTAAACCATCTTTTTTCTTCACCAAAAGAATAGGTGTTGCTCAAGGTGATTGACTACATTGTGTGAATCCCTTGTTCATGTATTTTCTGAATTGCTTTTCTACTTTAGTTTTTAGGGAATATGGGAGTCAATAGGGAGTTTATATATAGGCTTATTCTTGGGAGCAAGCCTATATCATGATCCACTTGCCCACAAGAAGAAGGTAAGGCATGGGAAAGTTCTTCTAGAAAACTCTCCTAGTAATTAATCATTAAACAATTAAGTTTAAACTTTTCATGATTATTATTTACATCTACTAGAAATATCATAGAAACTTCCCCTTTCTGAGTATTTACAAGCTTTTTTAGTTCCATACTTGAGATCAAGGTTTCTGAGTATTTACAAGCTTTTTTTGTTCCATACTTGAGATCAAGGGAGAACTTGACACATCATGTTCCCCTTTTTTCAATTAATGGATACTATTTATTTCAAGCTCCAAAGTATTCAACATATAACTCCTTTTAAGTGATCTACCTAGACCCCAAAGCCACTCCCCACCCAACACCACATCAGTTATTTCCATATGCATGATCTCAAATCAAGTTTATCTTATATCCTTGAGAATTGATTTCAACACCATAGATCATAGTGTTTTAGAATTTCTTATCCTCTCCTAACATCAGGGGCACTATGTACTAATGTGGAGACTTCTCTTGAGGCAAGTTTAATCTCTTCTTTAGTGAGTAATATAGGAAGTTATGGATGGCTGATTCATCTATCATGACTATGTCCCTTTATAAAGGCATGGAGACTGACAAACTCATATACTTCAAACTAGTTTTGGACCCTGAAGGACCTTGTTCCACTCTTCCCAATTATGTTCATCCTCATTCTCTCATAAGAAATCCTTTTTGAAGAGTTCTTCAAATTGATACTGAGTCTCAGGAATCCTCTGTGACTCCTTCAAGGTCATCCAACACTTGTAGGATTTTGGCCCAAGGAATAAGCTATTTTCTAAGACTTGGGTAAGATTCAAGGGCATTTTTTTATTGATTTAATTCTTGTCACTTCTCTAAAAAAGTTAAGAATACTTCTTTATTTCTATCTTTTTCTTCCCTTGAAAACTATGCTAGTTTTAAGTGTTTCATAAAAAATTACTTTTAGACCTTCAAGAAGTAGGATGAGGATTTGTTAGTAAATCCTCAATTTTATTCTAAAATGATCATGTCATAAAGAGTTATTTTATAATGGCTACCAAAGAGGCAAAGAAGAAAGATGCTATAATAGTTGTTGCAAGAGCCCCTACACCTAAACCATAGTGTGTTAATCCTATTCAAAATGAAGAATGGCAATTTACTACTTTTTTTGCCGCTATGCCCCATCTTCTCATGAGTAGTGTATGTCTACAATATACTTAGATGTTTGGTACTTTGATAGTGGTGCAACTAAACATATTACCAAGTAGTGCTTCAGTTTAATAGAGCCTACGCCTACACAGAATACTATCACATGTGTTGATTGACTTCTCTTATCCTATAATGAGAGTTATTAAGATTAATTATGTTGATGGTTGTTCTATCATAGCTAGTTCACAGAGATGTTTGTGGTCCTATGCAGTCACCCTCTTTTGGAAACTATTTTTACTTCATGAATTTTATTGATACTTTTTCCACGCATGCATGGGTATATCCACTCAAAGCAAAGTCTGAAGTGTTTATGTGCTTCAAATAGTTTTTGGTTTTGGTTGAAAATCTATGAGCATGTAAAATGGGCACCCTCCATTCTAATCGAGGCGAGGAATATATATCTTCTGAATTTAATGCATTTTTGGCTCAACGTGGGATAAAAATTGAGTTTCTAGTGCCGTATACACCTCAATAGAATGGAGTTGCTGAACAGAAGAACATGTCACTCATGGAGATGGTGAGGTGTATGGTCAAGAGTTAGGCTTTACCACATATATGTATACATATACGTATACGTATATGTATATGTATACATATATGCATACGTATATGTATACGTATAGGTATACATGTATGTATACGTATATGTATACATATATCACATGCTTTATATGTGCCAAGGACTAAGAAAAATCTATTGCTAGTTTCAACATTAGCCAAGATTGGATTGGTTCTCCAATTTGTTGATGATATATGTACATTTCATGATCTATGGTGATGTTATTATTTCTTCTGTAATTTTATGTCATGGGTCATATAGGCTCATAGACTATGATTTAGCATGTGCAAGTCAAGATTCTCAAGCTATCTCAAATCCAAAACTTTTGCATGCATGCTTTTGCCATCTAAATATTGCTAGTTTGCTTCACATGCAGAAACTAGAAATAGTGTCCTCTTTGTCCAAACTTGAGGAACCTTGTAAAAATGTTTGTGAAGGGTGTATTTTAGGCAAAATGCAGCATTCCTTCTTCCCAAAATATGGTTTAGTTATAGCTACTGATAAATTGCAACTTGTTAATAGTGATGTCCATGGCTCTATGCAAACAGCTTCATTTGGGAACTACCTATACTTCATGTCTCTTATTGATGAATTCTAGCCATGACGGGTGTATCCATTGAAAGCAAAGTCCATAGTGTTTATCTGCTTTAAGTTGTTCTTGGTTATGAATGAAAATCTATCAACATGCAAATTGGGCACCTTCTATTGTGATTGATGAAGGGTTTGGAAGGCGATGCACCACGGTGCACTCTTCTTATCGAGAGCTCCACGACAATATCCTCCGAGTAGAAAACGGAGCTCCTAAAGCTGCACACGGTACTCCGCATAGAGATTGCAGAATACGCAGAAAACATAGTACATAGGGAGCACAAAAGATAGACTTCTTATGTCTTACAAATGTGGTCGAACTTACAGTCTATGACTGACCAGGCCACTATATGTTTTATTAAAGAACATATACAAAGAAGTGTCCAATGGCCATTTGGCCTTTCGTATGGACACTAACGGTAACAATCTTCCACTAAAGGCCAATATGGACAAAGTAATCATGGGAGAAAAAATAAAGAATGATAAAGAAAACCTGAGTGTAAGTATACAAGCTATACCTCCCACCTGATGGGCATGTTACATAGTATACAAGTGATTGTGTAAGAGAATGAATCAAGTAACCCCCATGAAGTGACAACAGTGTCAAAAGCTCTCATGTGGTAGAGCTTTAGTCAAAGCATCTACAACATTATCTCGAGTGTGAACCTTCTCAAGAATAACGGTGCTCAACGGCTAAGCAATCTCTTATGAAGTGATACCTCACCTCAATGTGCTTGGTCTTTGCATGATAGACCAGATTCTTAGCCAAAGCAATGGCACTCTGGTTGTCATTGAGAAAACGAGGTACATGCTGAGGTAAACCCATATCACAAGCAACATGAGAAAGCCACAATGCTTCCTTACATGGCTCACTTGCTGCAACATACTCTGCTTCTGTGGTGGAAACAACTGTACATTCTTGAAGAAGAGATCTCCAAGAGATAACAACTCCAGCTAAATTAAAAATGTACCTTGATGTAGACTTACGATTGTCTACACAACCTGCATAGTCATAATCTGTGTAACAAACCTCTACCTAAGCATAGACACTTGTCCTTAGTGCCACTCAAATATCTCAAAATCATCTTGACCGCTTCCCAATGTTTCTTAGTAGGATTATACATATATTTGCTCACAACTCCCATTGCGAATGCAATGTCTGGTCTCGTAGGTACCATAGCATACATGAGACTACTGACAGCAGACTGATAGGGAATTTTGGTCATGAATTCCTTTTCCTTATCTGATTTGGGGCAATCATCCTTGCTCAATTTCACATATGTGGGTAAAGGTGTATTCAATGCCATTCCACCCTGCATATTGAGCCTGTGAAGTACTTTGGATATGTACTCACTTTGAGACAAGTATATGCATCTTTTACTCCTATCACAAGTAATGTGCATGCCAAGAATATGTTTGGCATCCCCCAAATCCTTCATATCAAATGTCTGACTCAACTTCTTTTTGAGAATTGACAAGTCGTAAAAGGACTTCTGAGCAATCAACATATCATCGACATAAAGTATCAAACATATCAAGCTGTCAACTGAGCATCCCTTTGTGTAGAGATAATGATCCTCATTGCTTCGAGAATATCCTTGAGACTTCATAAAAGCATCAAACTTTTGGTACCATTGTCTAGGGGACTGTTTAAGTCCATACAAGCTCTTCTTGAGCTTACAAACTAGACTTTGCTTGCCAAGAACTACATAACCCTCTAGTTGTTCCATATAGATCTCACCTATAAGATTTCCATGCAAGAAAGCAGTTTTCATATCCATTTGGACTAGCTCTAAGTCCTCCATTGCAACAAATCCAAGCAACATGCGCAAGGTAGTCATCTTGACCACTGGAGAGAAGATTTCCTCAAAATCAATAGCGTGTTGTTGCTTAAAACCCTTTGCAACAAGTCATGCTTTATACTTTGGAGAAGCACTATCGGATGTGAATTTCAGCCTATATACCCATTTACATGGTAAAGCTTTCTTGCCCCTTGGCAAAGGTACTAAATCCCAAGTACCATTCTTGTGAATAGAATCCATCTCACTCTTCATGGCACGCTCCCACTTGACATGAACCTCTGTCTGCATAGCCTCTTTGTAGCAAGAAGGCTCATCGGCATCTGTTAGCATAAAATCTAAACTTGGAACATATCTATCAGGTGGATGTGAGACACGTGCAGAATGTCTCAATGGTTGCTGAACAGGAATATGTCCAGATTGATCTCAATGGACATTCTCTTGAACATCCCTATGTGCAACATCTTTATGCATGCTAACCAGAGGACTAGTATCCTCAAACACCACTCTTCTCACGTCAAGCTCCTTAATGGGTTGTTTATGCATCTTAGACTCATTGAAAATGACATCACTACTTCTGATCACTGACTGTGTTTTAGGATCCCATAAGCGATATCCAAATTGTCCTTTTGGACCATATCCAAGGAAAATGCATTTTTTTGACTTATGGCCCAACTTTTGTCTAAGATTCTTGGGTATATGAACATATGATTCACACCCAAAAACTCGAAGATGATCATAATATGATGGCTTCCCTGTCCATAACTCTTATGCTACTTTTAGACCTTTGGCACTACTAGGTGAAAGGTTAATCACATGAATTGCAGTCAATACTACTTCTGCCCAAAAACCTTGTGAGAGGTTTGCATGATGCAACATAGAAACTACTCTATCTTGAATAGTTCTATTAATCCTTTCAACTACACCATTCTGTACTAGGGTATAAGGAGCTGTAAACTCTCTACGAATCCCTCTAGACTAACAGAAAAGATTGAATTCATGTGAGGTATACTCACCCCCATTATCTGAACGTAAAGCCTTAATCTTAGTTCCTTTCTCAGTCTCAACTGAAGCAAGCCATTTTTTGAAAGTACGGAATACCTCATCCTTCGATTTAATAGGATATACCTAGACTTTTCTAGTAGCATCATCTATGAAAGTGATAAAGTAAAGAGAACCACCTAAGGACCTAGTGGGCATAGAACCACACTCATCTGTATGGATGAGATCTAAAGGCTGAATTAAAGAGTCAATGTGCATTCTATGCACATTTTTGGTTTGCTTTTCATATTGACAATGCTCACAAAATGAAAAAAATCAAAGAAAGATAGCATAGGTAAGTAGCCAGAATGAGAAAGATTTTCCATTCCACTATGAGATATGTGTCCCAGATGACCATGCCAAATACAGGCCATAGGTTGTTTAGTAATAGCTAACAAGAGTTCTTTCTATGATACAAATAAAGGATAAAGTGAGCCAACTTTGTTTGCTTTTGCAATAACCATATTGCCCTTTGATATACGAAAGGAGTGAGCATAGAAGACCAGCTTGTAACCAAGGTGATCAAGTTGACCAACTGACATCAAACTGCGCTATAGCTGAGGTACATGGCATACATTATGCATAGTAAATTTTGAACCATCAATGAATTGCACAACCACATCTCCAATCCCCACAACGTCACACTAGTAAGAGTCACCAAGTCTCATGGTATCAAGAGACTTTGCTGCATAATTAAAGAACCATTCTCTGTGTGGTGTCACATGGAAAGAAGCACCTGAATCTAGCAGCCACGTGTGGGAAAGAGAATCAGCCATAAGTGCCTCACTTGGCATAGTACTATCAAGTGTCAACACATCAGCATCATCAAAAATAGCATTAATTTCTTCAATCTTCACAGTCAAAGTAGATGGTGTAGGTAACTATTTAACATGCCCATCAACATTCTGTCCTTTACCTTTAACATTCTTTCATGCATAATAGTCTTTCTTCATATGTCCTTTCTTATGACAATAATGGAATTCCATATCCCTCTTCCTTGATTTACTTCTACTCTTATTCCGTTGACCACTCTTTTCTTTGTTCTTGCTCCTGCCACGTTGCTGATTCTTTCTTTGGTAAGAATCAGGAACATTATACACATCTCTACTCTGAGTTCCAACCATAGATTTTCTACAAATCTCCTCACTCAAGAGTGCTCCACATATGTCATCATAGACAAGTTTACCACCAGGTGCACTATTGTTAATAGCTGTGCAGAACGTATCCCATGATGATGGCAGGGTGCATAACAACAATACTACTTTCATCTCATTATCCATGTCCATTTTCTGAGCTTGTAACTAGGAGAATATAGCATCAAACTCATTTACATGATCAGCAACACTATCTGTGTCCTTCATGGGAAGGTCATATAATTTTCTTATCAGATACACTTTATTTGATGCCCTCTCTTTTTCATATGTATTGCATAACTTCTTCCAAAGCTCCTTTGCACTTTCACAGTCTAATACTGTAAAGTAAAATTAACTGCTAGGTGCAAGTGAATTGTAGACCTGGCCATTTCATCTAACTCATCTCAATCATCTTCATCCATGTCAGCAGGCTTCTTTGAAATCCCATTTACTGGCTTCCATTGCCTCCTTTGAATCAGCACATCTTTAATCTGACTCTTCCATAGAGCAAAGTTTGTGCCATCAAATTTTTGGATCTCAAAATGGTCTTTGCCCTGCAAGTTATAGCTTTTTCTTGGAACATTGGTACTATACCCTGATCCACCAGATGTGTCTGAGACCTGTGATGCCATGATGGTAGAGAACTAGATAGAATGATAATGGAGCTAGAAGAGTCCAAACACCAACAAATAAGTGTATAAAGGAGTAAATCGACCAATGTATAGTTCGTTAAACCAAAAATCTAGAAAAATTTTACCAGAGTATCCTTTGCAAAATGAGCATATGACCAATGTCAAAATATCATAAAACTGCAAGTACTAATATGTTTTCCTACATAGTGAATCACTGACTCCACTGCATATAATCAGTTACCCATAAAGCCAACTAGGCTTATAGAGTGCCTATGAAAAACTATCATACATCTCCTATGGCGAGGCTGGGTAAGTCTTACACCTGCATCACCGAAGAGACCCCGACATTCGGCTATCTCCCAGTTAAGAAAACCTCACAATGATCCTCTTTATCAAATTTAAAAGGCTTTATGCAAAAACGTAATCGCTATATCAATGACCACATGGACGTACATAAGCGGTATCCACTAAATCGTACATGGTGTGTATGTGCTCAATATATGTAGTAAAATGACACTAAAAAGCTGAATGCATAGCCCAAAAACTAGCCCGCAACACCTACAAGTGTCTGTCAACTCTGTCGTTTTAAGCTAAAAAAACTTGCATAAATTTGTAGCAGCTATTCCCACCAAAACTGAAAACCTTTCGAGAAACCTATAGTTTTACGATTGTGGCTGAAGGTACATCCCCAAAGGTTTATATTTATTGCTAGAGAAGTACAAAGAACACTCTTCTTGATGTTCTTGGACCTATGTGAAGAGAATGATGTGCAAAAGTACTCCAAAATGGCTACAAAAGACACCCCAAAAATGCTTCAAAAATAGGCTTTGAAAGCAAAGAATGAAGCTTTGAGGGACCAAAACATGTTCAAGGTAATGTCAACCTTAGACTTTCCCTTTCTTCAGACACCACAAGAGTGTAGCTTAATGGCAAGAGATTGCCACGGTTAAGCGAGCTTTGGGGGGAATAGTATTGGGATGGGTGACCTCCCGGGAAGTATTGGGAACCTCTATCTTCTTTGATCGTTGAGGTCCTCCCTCGCGCGTAGCCAACGGTGACTTCGGTGACTCTGATGACAAGGTATACCAAGGTCTATGCCTTGGTTGCCGCCTTTCGTAAGCCTTGGAGAAAGCCGGGGGGGGGGGGGGGAGCTCTCGTTATCGAGAGCTCCATGACAATATCCTCGGAGTAGAAAACGGAGCTCCTAAAGCCGCACACGGTACTCCGCACATAGACTGCAGAATATGTAGAAAACACAGTACACAGGGAGCACAAAAGATAGACTTCTTAGGTCTTACAAATGCGGTCAAACTTACAGTCTGTGGCTGACCAAGCCACTATATGTTTTATTAAAGAACATATACAAAGAAGTGTCCGGTGGCCATTTGGCCTTTCACATGGACACTAATGGTAACAACTGAGGGAAGGAATACATGGATCCAATTTTCAAGCACTTTTTGGCTGACTATGGGATAAAAAAGTAGTTTGTTCCACATACACATCAAAAAAATGAATTTGTTGAAAGAAAGAACAAATCACTTATGGAAATGTCTAGGTGTATGGTCAAAAGTTAAACTTTACCACATAGCTTCTGGTTTTAGGCTATTATGTGTGTACCATATATACTTCACGTGTTGCACCAAAGCACTACAATCAATTAATCCATATGAGACTTGATCTATTTGCAATCCATCTATTGCTCATACGTGTGTCTTTGGTTGTGTGGCATACGCATTAATGCCCAAATAATACCACAAGAAATTGGACAATAAATCAATGAAATGTATTGGGCATAGTTTTGAAATCAAATTCTATCATTTGTACCATCCATAGGCCAAAAACATATTGGGTAGCCATGATATTGTCTTGTGGAAGATGTAATTCAGCCCTTACTTTCATGTACCAAGGAGACATCAGTTTGATTGGAGGAATGATACTTTGCTGCCTCTTTTTATAGGTGGGCAATCAAGTGCTCATCTAAATGAAGCAGTTTCTTAGCCTTTATAAGCTCAAAATGATGATGCATGTTGATTTACACAATGTACTTGTTGATGAGAGGATTGATATAGAAGAGGGTGAAACTATGCCTAAATGGTTGGTGCAAATTTTGAGAGATAGCAAAATTAGATGCATCTTGGTCATATCATACTCGTTAAAGATCTCATAGTGCTTCTTTTGCATTAGATTGGTATGCAATGGTTGTCTCTAGTCTTTGTGATGAAATGAGCATGTTTCTTTAGATGAAGCACAAAATTCAAAAAACTGGATGGATATTATGCAACAAGAATATGATGTTATTATGAAGAATGGTACTTGGTCTTTATATGATTTTCCTCTAGGAAAAAAGTCCATTGGCACTAAATGGGTATTCAAGCTGAAACATAAGCCTAATGAACAGTTGAAAGGTATAAGGCTAGGCTTATTGCTTAAGGTTATGCTTAAGAGAGATGCATTGATTTTGATGAGACCTTTGCTCCCACATGTCGAATGACCACCGTTCATAGCATTTGTGAAGCCACAACTCATCATGGTTGTAATGTCCATCAATTGGACATTAAAACTACATTTTTGAATGGCGATTCACGTGAAGAAATGTATGTTTTATAGCCTTGAGGTTTTGTGTAGAAAGGGTATGAAAACAAAGTGTGCATGTTTAAGAAGGCACTATATGGTTTGAAGCAAGCACTACGTGCTTGGTATGAGATGATAAATTCCTAGTTGCTAGCACATGGTTTTGAGAAGATTCCAAATGAGAGCATCTTATATGTTAAGTGTGACGATGATGATTTGATGCCTCTTTTGAGATGTCAGATTGGGGGAATTTGCATCGTTACTTGGGAATTTAGTTTATGCAAGTTGATGGGGGAATAACTTTGTCTCAAACAAAATACATTCACAGATTGTTGCATCATTTTGCTCTTGAAGATTAGAAACCTATTGCACTCCTATGGAAATAGGTTTATGATTGAGTTTTCATGATGCGTGAGATGCATTTGATGTTGTTCTCTGTCAACAAGTTGTTGGATGCTTGACTTAGTTTGCTATCTCTCATATGAGTAGGTTTACACATTACCTAGGTGTCAAGCATTGGAAATCAGTAAGGTGCATCTTTCACTACTTGAGTGGTACCCGACTACTTGGATTGCTTTATCCCAAGTGGGATCATTACTACCACATTTAGATGATTTTTTTTTGACTTAAATAGGGCTACTTACTATGACACTAGTATGTCCACCAATGGTTTTTTCTTCATGCTTAGTAGCTCATGCATATCTTGGTTGAGTAAGAAGCAACCTACTATGGCCACTTATAGTTGTGAGGCTATGTATGGAAGCTTTCAGAGTGATGGTTGGATGTGTGTAGATCACATGACTTTTGGCTGATTTGGGTGTTGGTCACTCTTCTACCACAACCATCATCACTTACAATTAGAGCACATTGGTAGTTACGAGGAACCTTGTGTTTCTTGCTCGCACAAAGCACCTTGAGTTGCACTATCATTATGTTAGGGAGAGGTTCTCTAATGGAGAGATCAATTTGTCTTATGATCCCACACATGGTAATATTCTAAACCTTTTCACAAAGGCTCTGCCTAGGGAGAAGTTTGAATGTGTTTGCAAGGCTTTGGGCTTACTTCCTTTTGTGGATTGATCTCTTTCCACATAGGTTGGCACTTATACATGAGTGTCAGCAATTTGTTCACTACATCACTCCTAGGGGTGATTTCTTGACATATTTCAATTGTGATGAGACAGTTAGGGCCATTGAGGCCCTTTTTTCCCTCTTTAAGAGGTTTTTTCCCTATAGATTATATATATGTCTAATATTCACTTGGTAATACATCCAATATTGAGTTCTGCTCCAAGCTTCTTCTTCTTCTTCCTTTTGCTATTTTTGTGCTTCACAAGCCTCGAACTCAAATAGTGCATGTCAAGGATCATGTAGCTTAAAAAAAGATAAAAGGCATTGGATGAAAAACTTAAGGGGGAGTTGTAGGTGAAAGTTCTTCTTTCGGTGTAAAAGATCTGATATGCGTTTTCTTCTATTGTGATTGTTTTTTTGTGAATTAATGGGAACTTAAAAACATTCGGTTCTCTCAAAGGAATGGAAAAGTAATGTGAGACTAGTATTTTACAATATATATTTTTTAATCTTTTAGATAGTTTTCTAGTCATTTGAGTCAAGACTACTTGAAAACATTTGTGGAAATGTTTTCATGAAAGAAAAAAAGGTATCCCAAATTATTTTTCACATGAGAAACGACCTGAAAATTTTAGGACGTAAAAGATGCCCAAAAACTCACTTGAATAACCAAGTGATAATAAAAAAAGTACAATATCTATAAATCGCAAAGTATTTCACGAGTTTTTTACCATGTATGAACATCTTATAGATATAAACTTTTCATTTATCTCATTAGGGAGGAAACTCAAACGTATTCAATCAATCTTCGACTCAAGTTCGAATGCGAGGAGTGGATTGAAGGGCTTTGATAACCTTAAAAGTTTTGATATTCACTTCAAGTTGGGCCAGCTCTATTATAACAATGGAAAATTATACTTTAAAAATTGATCTAGGAAAGATAATGTCCAAAAAACTATTGCATATCAAGTTAGTTTTCGCATATCATCATATATTTTGACCACTATTAATATTTATAAACATGCCAATTGAACATATAAAACTTTTCAAGCGTATACCTTGTATGAATCAGGTGGTATGGTGCTCGCGTTTCTAATTGTTAATTCAGCTATATATAGAATATGGTGTACCTAGTGACATATCTTGTATGAACACGAGCCTTTTGTTTTGATAGTTACTTTTTTTTTTTGCCAATTCTAAAGATAGTTTCTAGTACATGGGGTTAACTTTTATTCATGAGATAGAACCACAAATTTAGAACTCATGCGGATGATGACAATGTTTATAGATTGATAGTAAAAACATAAACCTTATCACATACTCGGCGCAGATGAAGAGAATGGTTGATGAAAATTATGAAAATGGTTATACGCCCTAACAATAATGGCCTATGATTGCGAACGTCTAAGACTGAGCGTGCTAATCATAAAATTTCTGAACAAGTTGTGTTGTTTTAAGTTTACCTGTTCCAATTCACTTTTGTGTTTGCAGGCATCTAATCGATGATATTAACTGTGTACTAAATCTGAATCACGAAAGTTTGATCAGATTTGAGAAAGTAAAGAAAAATGATTTTCGTAAGGCGCTACGTGCTAATGATGATAATCAATCAAATGCTAAAAGGTTTTCATAAACTGTTGTGAGTTCGTTCGGTTGTGTATAGAATAAACTCAATTTTAAAATTTCAATCATGTCTAAATGTGAGATCGAAATTTCACTGTCGCAACATCAATCAAATTTTATTCCCGGCTACTTATCGGAGACCAAAGTCAGAAATTTAGTTCTCATAACAAAAATAAGAAATATTCTGTTATGTATGTGATATATAAGTACACTATCTGTCATGGGATGCTTGTAATTCGTTAGAACATTCAAATGCGCACAGACATAATTAATGAGATTCATGAGGACGTTTACAATTAAAAAAAACACAGTGAGCTAATTGGATTTGATAATAGCGCACTGCGAAATCTGCGAACATGAGATCGGTCTTCGTCTATATCGCAGTAGAATCACTGTTTAGCTGGTAAAATGTTAACCTTAAGTCTTATATTTAATGCCAATACATTACCACAATAGAACCGTCAAAAATTAACAGCTTTTCCCAGTAATATATGGAACCACTCAATTGGAAGAGGAAAGGAGTCCGATTATAAGCCAGCACACATAGTATTCAATATGTGAAACACTGCAGGGTAGAGAGTACTTACTTTAATGGCAATGAATTGCTTCAAAACATGGAACCACACTTCCATTATCACATTTTCACAACCCCTGATATTTGTTTCACAGATATATTAATACAAAAACTATTAGATTCAAGGAAGCACATAATACTACCGATCACATTTCATTCGTGAAAAATTACAGATTTGCAAAAATAATCTATTGTAACACTTTGAATTAGTCTTTTTTATCGTGGATTGTTTGATAACATGAAATATGCTATAAACAAACAGCTTTAGACCTTGTACACCATCAAACTACTTGCTAGTAATTCTTCTCATAGTCCAAGAAGCCATGATTGTCCATAAATGTACATATTATATTCAGACTTTCAATTCATCATCCATCAGTCGCGAGTCAGATTTTACTGTACAGAATTCTTCACCAAAAAGGGTTTGATGATTACACCAAAGTGGCAAAAGATTTAACTTGCGTGAACTAAAGAGGAAAAGATACGCAGGAAAAGGGAATAATTACATTCACAAACGCATAAACGAGTGCAGACCAGGAAGAACAGATATGATCAAAGTGATTTCATCACGAACATCGGAAACTTCAGATGAATTTCATTTACGACCACAGGATATGATCACAGAGACTTCCCAAAGTCGCCAATTTTAGCTGAATTTATAGCACAACACAAGAAATTATTATAACGAAGCTTTCTATTGATAAATATCTAGCATGCTAATTGCTGTATGTGTTTTTTTACATAGTTCCAAGAGTTGCGTGTTGCAACTATAAATTTTCTACAGTAATCATGAATATACTGGTTTAAGTCAAAATAGCTACGTTATTGCTATCATTGAGTGTTGAGATGGTGTTTGACAAGCCTAGGCTTCGGGATCCTGGGACTGCCCGGCCAGGAAAGGAGAATGAGAAGCATGCTTCTTTTTGCGGCCTCCGGAGCTCTTTCTGCGCTTGCCGCCGGCGGCTTTGCGCTTGCTGGGGGTGGCTCTGCGCTTCTTGGTGCCGGCACGCTTCAAATCATTTACCAGCAATCACATAGGCACGGCAAGAAACACAGTGTCACTGCTAGAAAATTGTTTATCTTAAGTACAAGACAGTATCCATGCTATGGGTGAATTCACGCAGATGTATTCGAGGGCTCGCTTTGTTTGAAAACAGTGATCAGAATCTAATCAAGAAAGAACATTGCAGACGATAATCAGAAACTAATGAGAAAACATAAGAGCTTTCAGGCTAAGGCAGTCGAACAACGGTAAGCAAAAGCAAATGCATCTCGAGAAAACAAAAGGAACGCATGGATTGATGGACGCATGCACTGAATCGTATGTACTTGACAATGGTGGACGAGCGCAGTGAGAGAAGCGTAAGCGAAAATCCTAAAAGCCTTACACTACGATCAGAAACGAGGCGCAATCGCTGAGAATGCGAACTCGGTGCATCGCATGCAGTATCAATCACATGTTTCTTTAATCTTCACGCTCACCTTGACCTTGTGAGTCTTTGGTGCTTTGCTCTTCTTGCGAGAAGCGCCTGTTTTCTTTCGTGGAGCCATTGCTGCTACTGAGGTTACCGAAGCAGGAGATGACAGGAAGTAGACTGAGGCACGACGAAGACAGCCGAACCGAGGGTGTTTATAATGGTCTGTCCCGACGGGACGCGTTGCTTCGTTTTAACGTGCTTCGGGGAGCACCGTCCCTCCCCAGTAACCGCCAACAACCGTCGCCACCTTCCGATCCGTCGTTCCGTTCCTCCCTCCCGATCCTCTATTTTCCCATTACACGCTTCCATAAAATTTAAATGAAAGACCTATCCACAAACATTTAACTCGCGTGATGTAGTGGTAACACCCACTCAATAGACTCGATGTAACTCTTTGAATGGAAGGATAAAGGGGTTTTTTATTAAATGGAGGTTCGGCAAGTGCTTACTCCTCTGAGCTTTAATTTTGAAAGAACAACTCTACATGTGAATGGGTATAGTATCCATGGGACCCCTGTATCTAAAGCAAGGGTTAGACAAGATTACAACTGACCTTAATTGGTTTAGACTGGCCAAAGCCATCACATGTCTAGTCCAAGGATTGAATTCAGGCTCGAGAGACTGAAGACTCAACCAATAGAACAACAAAACCTGGATGATAAAGGAGATTTCTTGAGTGTGTAAGGATGAGTTCCACAAAATATCTCCTTCCAAGTGTTAACATTTCATTTGTTAAAAAAAAACTACCATATGTTCAAGCCCCACCATTACATGAGCCAAGCTTCTCTCCTTGGTACAAAAATGTATGAATTTGACAATAGACTCTAATTGATCACTTGAATGGTTCAACACACCTAAAATCTCTATTAATTGACTATTATGGAGTAAATAGTGTTGTCAATGCGGTGCACTAATCCTACCTCAAAGAAGATGATATCATATAATGGTTCAATCATACTCCTTCGATGTTCCCTTTATATCATTTATGTTGTGTTTTGCAATAGGATGATTCTAGATATTCAAGGTAAATATGTTTACTGAGTTATGCTGATGTACAATTCAATATAGTGACAATATTCAAACTAGACATGGACATAGTAGGTTCCTTTTTTCTCAACCAATGTATGCATGAGCTCATTAGGGAAAAAGTTGAACGTTGCATGGGTCTTGTAAAGCTCTCTAATTTTTAGATATCAAGCCTAATCCTACTCCTGTTTAAGCGAAAAAAAATGCATTTGATATGGCACTTTTTAGTAGACTAGAGTAGGCTTATTTTAGGCTTTATTAGACTCTTCCCTCTCTTCTTTCAAGAGAGAGGAAGAGAATCTACTTTTGATATCATCAAACTTGGGCATATATGTGAATAAAAAAAAAGATCATTTTTTTAAAGCCTCATTTTCAATGCATACTTACTTAAAAGGGCTTCAATTCTAATACATATTTCAGAAGTAAAACTTTTTAACTCATTTTTGAAGTTTCTTAAAAAAATTTATATTTTCAAAATCCCTTCAAAATCAAAGTGCCACATCATTAAATCTGTAGTTATGCTTCCCTAAAAAAATAACTTTTAAAGAATCTTCATTTCGAGTTCATACTCTGTGAAAAAACACACTTTGATCCATCCACATCAAAGAAAACACATTTTCTTGCAAAACGCATGCTCTACAATATTCGTGTAATTCTTAGCAAATATGATGTTGAAACTTATTACAAACTTCACAGCGGAACGTCCTCATGCTCTTGCATAAAAAAGTATCCATGCCCATGTGCCAAGAGCATTTGCTCAAATACATGGTGCCATAATGATGTGAACTCTCAAAATGAATGTCATGTAGCTAGAGAAAGAGTATTGACCTTTGGAATCATGGTCCACTATATATTCATGATCCAATGTATTCTTACCACCCACCATTCCATAGCCTTTCAACTTTTGTTCAATTCATTAGTGTAGGTGGAACTCGAATATTAGGTTATTGCAAGAAAATATATACACATTCATCTACTACTACTAAGTACTGGATCCAACAATTTTAAATCCATCACATGAGGGTGTCATTTTAGAAAGAGCACTCATATCTTTACAAAAACAACTTGTAGGACTTGAAAACGATATGGAAGAAAATGAAAGCACTTTTAAGAAGTTAAAAGTCAGTATCCAATAGTTGAAAGAGACTAGGTTTTGTATGCGATATAGGAAATGATCATTAGCATGATTTCATTATTTTGGATGGCTTAACTAATGGGAATTGGAGAACACTCGTATATGTGAAACTTCTAAAAATTTTAGATGAGTGTCTTAGGGAGTGTATAGAGTTTGACAATAACTTAGCGGATGACTTAAAGATTCCTCTCACTCCAACCATGTTTGATGAAACTTCTAGTAGTGTGTCTACCCAATCCAAGAATGTGGAAGAATTGGTAGACTTGGTTGCCAAGAAGCTGGGAGTAAAAATCTAGCAAGGGCCAAAATCCTATAAAGTCAACCTATGCAATGCCAATACTAAGGAGCTCTGTGCATTGCAAAGGGGATCATACATCTCATGCTTGTGCAAAAGGAGGACCTACCCCACCACAACAATATCCATATGCAAGACCACCTATGCAAGGACCAAACCTCTAATGCCACATTGAGTAGAAATATACCAGCCACACTACTGAAATGTTTCATTCAAATAGACAACCTAGACACCCATAACCTACTCAGTTGATGCCTTATGGATATCCACCAAGAGATCAAACCAAGGAGGCTTTGAGGTATGCTTCATATCAAGGACCTCCAATGGCTCTAAGACCTTATGAATGTCAAGGTTATACTCAACCACAACCAATGCCGGGACAACAATGGCCCCATCCTCAAAATGTTCTGCCAGTCAAGTACACACAACTAGAAGAGCACCTAGAGAGAGAAGTACTACCTATGACCCCATTAACAAGCTTAGAAGATACAAGCCAAAGTTATGCGCAAGGCTATGGTGATTATTATACCTATGAGCATAATCCCATTGAACATGACTCAACATATGAACAACAATATTACGAATGTGATAGCTATGGAAATTCATATGGATCTAAATATACCTGTCAAGAGGAAGGAGATAAGAAGAGAGTGCACACAACCACTCTCACAATCAAGGAGAAGCACACACATAGATTGAAGCAAGGAAGAATGATCTTCTTCTTCTTCTATTACATAAAAAGGAATCTACAAGAATGACCTAAAAACAACAATACAACAAGTGCAATATATAAAGAGAAGTACATAAGGAAAATCCTAATGTTCACGAATGAGTGAGCTAGCAAGGAAACAAATGTGCCATCACTCTCGGTAGATAAATCTAGTAAAGCTTAATGAAGTATCCCTGACATATACCGGCATGACCACTATACATGTCGGAGAAATGAAAAATTGATACGTGTCATCCTAGATCATCACATGTTGAGCTTGATATCTGAACACTCCCCCTCAAGCTCAACATCATGTCCTCTAATCCAAGCATCTTTTAAAACTTCTTCAACTTCTCTGCTCCAAGTGCTTTAGTGAAAATATCAACAACCTGCTCATTTGTTCTCACATAAACAAGATCAATATCACCTGGTAATACCTTTTTTCTAATGAAGTGATAATGTATCTTTATATGCTTTGTTCTATAATGAAAAATATGATTCCGAGCTAGCTGTATGCTACTAAGATTATTTCAATAGATATTGATAGGCTTTTGCACTTTCACACCTAAATTTGTAGGTAGCATCTCTAGCCATGATGCCTCACATGCTTCCATTATAGCACCTCTATACTCAGCCTCTATACTGGAAAAAGCAATAGTGGGTTGCTTCTTACTGCTCCATGTAATAGCTACACTCCCAAGTGGGAATAGAAAGCCACTAGTAGATCTTCTATCTGGAATGCTACTAGCCCAACATAACGTAGAGTGCGCCTCAGAGCATCTAAGTGTGGCTTCTTGGGAACGTGCATAAATTGACTTTCAAGTCTTACAGTGTAGCTTATATCAAGCCTTGTGATTGTGAGGTATATCAGACTTCCAAAAATTTTCTTGTACATTGTAACATTTTCCAATGCTTTAGCTGATGTAGTATACATCTTCAAATTCTGATCTAATGGTATAGAATATGGGTTACAATCAGCCATACCATAATTTTTTAGCATACTCAAGGCATATTTCCTTTGTAACATCCATATACCTATTTCTGTATGTATAAACTCAATGCCCAAAAAGTAGCGTAGCACACCAAGTTCATCCATGTCAAATTCTTCCATAAGAAGTTGTTTTACCTCTTTAATGCTTTGTTCATGATCACCACCTACAATCAAGCCATCAACATAAATAGCCACAATCATGATGCCATCATCACCCTTCCTTGCATATAGTGAATGATCTGCATCACACTTAGAAAACCCAATGGTGGTTAAGTAATTAGCGATCGTTGCATAACATGCATGAGGAGCTTGCTTAAGCCCATTCAAAGCCTTTTGCAACTTGCAAACATATTTTGGGTGCTTTGAATCTTCACACCCTTGTGACTGGTTTATATATACTTCTTCCTGTAAAGAACCATGTAGGAAACCATTCTTCACAACAAGTGGTGTAGCTAATGCAACAAGTGTTCTGACAATAGACATTTTAGCTATAGGGCTGAATGTTTCCTCATAATCAATGCCATACATTTGTGCATATCCTTTTGCCACCAAACATGCTTTGTACCTACTTATGCTACCACCAACATTGTGCTTTACCTTATAAACCCACTTGCAGCCTATGGGTTGCTTCTCTTGTGGCAATGGAACCAATTTCCATGTATACTTTCCATAAAGTGTAGCCATGTCCTCATCCATAGCTTTCTCCCAATCTGCATTTCCAATTGCATCTTCAAAACAATAGGGTTCAACATCTTGTATTACCTTGGTCATCTAGGCATAGTGACGAGCCATATAACTATCATATGTCAATCAGATCTTCTTGGTCTTGGATCACTTCTCCTTATATCATTTGCATATGACTTTCTTACACCTAGAGTCTTCACAAAAGGCAATCCAAGATCCTCGTCAAGGCTCTTTTTTGAATCGCTTGACTCTCCATCAATGTCTTCAAAATCTATAGATGTTTTACTACCAATAGAAAACTTTTCTTTACCTTTCTTGGATGTATTTGATAAATTTTATCGACTGAATTTTTCACACAATCTTCCACTCCATGGGTTTGAGTTGGAACTATTGCTTGGTGATGCATTTGATCCACTCAGAACTTGATATTTTTCGCTTGATTTTTTCATAATTTTTCTTTGTCATTTGGTTCAAGTTTCAGTCCTTCTTTGACATCTACATAGGAGGTTGACATTTCATCAAATACCACATCTCTGCTTACCTTCACTTGTCTTGTGAGTGGGTTATAACATTTATATCCCTTTCGCTCAAGGGAGTATTGAATCAACATACATTTTTCTGCTTTTGGATCAAGCTTCGGCCTCAACTCATTTGGAATATACACATATGCAATACAACAAAAAACTTTCATATTTTATAAGTTTGGATTTTTACCTGTAAACTTCTCTTCAGGTGTAACTTGATGTAGAGTAGTAGTCGGAGTTCTGTTCATGATCTATTCAATAGTATGCACAACTTTAGCCTAATAACAATGAGGCATATTCATCTCAGCTATCAAAGCTCTTGTTATTTTTGCAATATGTCTAATTCTGCATTCAACAACACCATTGTGTTGTGGTGTGTACTTGCATGAAAACTGATGTCAAATTCTATGAATTTTAAAAAAGTTGCTGAATTCATTTGACATGTATTCACCTCCTTCATCATACCTTAATGTTTGACCTTCATCATACCTTAATGTTTGAATATACTTCCTTGTCTGTTGGGAAGATGGATGAATACTTCAGGTGGATGAGTAGGTACCGCCAAATCCTGCTTTGTACCAGCCCTTTGATGCTTCAAAGTTGATAAGTAGGCCTTCTTAGCTTTCCAATGAAACCACAAAATGGCCTATGTACTTTGGAAATGATGTATGAAAAATTTGAATCAAAACAGACAACTTTGAACTTCAAGTCTTCAAGAAAACATTCTATTTTTTACTGGAAACTTGTTGTATCTTTTGCTTAGTATGACGAGCACAGTAGGAATTGGAAAAATTCCTTTTAGGGGTATCTAATTAGCTTAGTAAGATAATGATTTCAAGTGAAATCACTTAAAAATATTAACTATGCTCAGAGAAATCAATTTAGCAAGTAAACCTTTACCCCCGATATTTTAGGACTGTTTTGCAGACTTCGACCAGTGATCACTTCGACGAACTTTTCTCTGAAATGGCTGAATAGAAATCCTTTAAATTTTGATAGCATGTAGAATAATTTGATCTGGTTCAGAAAAGGTATAGATCTTTGAGTTTGGTGAAGCAATGAGTGAGATATGCTCTCCACAAGTTGACAGACTTTTCAGACACTATGACAGAGAACTAAAAAATGAACAATGTAGATATATGTATTAATGAACACTATTGTACAATGCCATAGGCATGAAGATCATTGCTAATGGTGTAGATAGGTGTGGGCTAGAGTATAGGCCTCACACACACTCAAAGATGATCCTTAGAAGCTCGAAAAGTGACTTGCATACCCGCAACTTTTTGATGATCACTTTTATAGTAGTTGAGTTCAAAGTTTGAATTTGAATTCAAACTTTTGGCTCTCTATAATCATCCTCCTACATCCTAGGAGATATTCTATCAATCAAAGCTAACTTTTCACAGGTTCTTTTTGGTAGGTGTTGACAAAGATTCCAAGTCAAATGTAACTTTTACAAAAGGATAAAGTGGTAATTAACCACTAGCATTGATTCCTATGCATCTTCGTATGTGTATGAATTACAAGCCAAATGTGTTGGCTTGTGAATTGCACCAACAACTCCCCCTCAAGCCAAACATTTTGGCTTGGTCTTCATTCTTAAGTCTTCATGTATATCCTGCAATCCAATCATTGATTTGAACTTGAAAAGTTTGGTTCCATCCAATGCTTTAGTTAACAAATCTACACACTGCATGTTGGTTGATACATAAGTTAGTTGAATGTCCTTGCTTAATAGCTTCTCGCTCACATAATGGTAATGGACATCTATATGCTTGGTCCTAGCATGATAGATAGGATTAGCTTCAAGGTGAAGTGAGCTTGTATTATCTCCAAAGATCAATGGTGAGCTAGTATATAAACCCAATTCTGTATACAATAACTTGATCCATATGGCTTCTTGGGTGGCATTTGCCAATCCTCTATACTCTGCTTCTGTAGAAGATAAAGCAACAGTAGGTTGCTTCTTTGAAGACCATGATATTGGTTTATCACCTGCAAATGAAATGTATCCAGAAGTTCTCCTCCTATCATCCTTACATCCTGCCCAATCTGCATCTGAATAAATCTTGATATCCAAGTCTGAGGTGTAAGGGAAATACAAACCATGATGCTGAGTGCCTTTGAGGTACTTTAGAATTCTTTTGGAAGCTTCTAATGGAGGTACCCTTGGATTGTGCATGAACTAACTTAGCACACTAGCTCCATATGCAATATCTATCCTTGTCAAGGTAGCATAGTTCAAGCTTCCAACTATGCTTTGGTAACCTGTAATATCATCAATTTCATCACCTTAATGGGCACTTAGTTTTGGTTTACCTCCATTGGAATACTTGCAACTTTGGCATCCTACAAATGAAACTTCTTCAACATATCTTGTATGTACTTTCTCTGAGTAATGCAGATTCTAGAGTTAGTATAGACTAACTCAAGTCCAAGAAAGTACTTTAGTAGACCCAGATCATTGATCTTGAACTCCTTCATCATTTGGTTCTTGATTTGTCTGATTCCATTGACATCATTACCTGTAAGTATGATATCATCAACATATACACATAGGTATATTACCTCTGAATTACTTCTCTTGATGAATAGAGAAGTGTCTGCCTTGCTCATGACAAAACCTTGCTCTTGAAGGTATGTAGTTAACCTGTGATTTTGTGTCCTAGGTGTCTGCTTCAATCCATAAAGAGCTTTATTCAACTTACATACATATGTTACCTTGTTTGGATCCTCATAGCCAAGAGGTTGTGTCATATATACCTCCTGTGAAATCCATCCATTCAAAAAAGAATTTTTTACATCCAATTGATACATGTTCCAATTTTTAGATGCAGCCACACTCACCAACACCCTGATGGTTGGCATCTTGGCCACAGGTGAGAATGTTTCTTCATAGTCAATGCCTTGGGTTTGTGCAAAACCCTTGGCCACTAATCTGGCTTTGTACCTGCTTATTGAACCATAAGAATTTCTTCTAGTTTTATAGATCCATCTGGATCCAATTACCTTCATGGATTCTTTCTTTGGTACTAGTTCCCATGTGTCACTTTCTTTGAGTGCTTCAATCTCCTCATCCATAGCTTCTTTCCATTTTGTCTTGGTCTTTGCTTCTTCATATGATCCTGGTTCTTCAATTGAAAAGTCTTTGGCAAGATAAACAGAGGGCTTAGTAACAAGAGATGTATCATACCCATATCTGATAGGTTTCTTGCTCTCCCTTTGTGATCTTCTGATTGATTGATTTGATGATTCAGGTATGTCTTCAAGTTTCTTCATCTTGAATTTGCCGTTGGACATCCATGACTTGAACTCTTCAAGATTGATAATGTCTTTATCATCTGAATTGGAGTCTTCATTCTGAGTAGGTTCCTCCTTAGCAAGACTTGGAAGCTCCTCCTCCAAGTCATAGGGTATTTTAAACTTCCTGCATTCATTCTCATACCAAGAATCATTTTCATCAAAGACAACATCTCTACTAACCATGCATCCCTTATTTGAAGGGTTGTAGAACCTGTAACCTTTCTGATTTAGATCATATCCAATAAAGATACACTTCTCAGCCTTAGGGTCTAGCTTACCTCTTATCTGAGAAGGAATGTGTACATATGCTACACATCCAAAGATCTTGCAATGATCAAGTGAGGGTCTCTTACCATTTCATGCTTCATAAGGAGTCATCCCATCAAGGGATTTAGATGGTAATCTATTTATGAGATAAGTGGCACTAGATACACTCTCTGCCGATAGGTAGTTAGGTAATTTCTTTTCATTTAACATTGACCTAGCTATTTCAACAATCAACCTATTTCTTCTCTCAACTACCCCATTCTGTTCAGGAGTATACCTTGTGGTGATTTCTCTCTTGATTCTTCTGTCCTGCAAGAATGCTTCAAACTCATTGGAGAAGTACTCACCTCCTCCATCTGACCTTAGCCTCTTTACATTCTTCCCTGTCTGATTCTCAACAAATGAAAGATACTTTTTAAAACAATTGAACACTTCATCTTTGTGCTTCATAAATTACAATACAGTCCATCTGCTATAATCATCAATAAAAGATACATAGTACCTTGATCCTGAGATTGAGGGGTCTTTGCTTGGTCCCCATACATCTGTATGGACAAGCTCTAGTTAGTCATCATGTATGTAGCCTTTCCTTGAGAAGGGTAACCTATGAGACTTTCCAAACTGACAAGCAGCACATTTATATATCATGTGTTGTTTGGAAACATTTGATATTCCAATTACACATTGATTCCTGCATATCTGTTTCAAGGTTCTTTCACCTACATGCCCTAATCTTTTATGCCACATCTCAAGCTCTGAAAGTGTTTGATCTTTATAACTGTAGAGTGCAATATTCTTTGTGTCTTCTAGCTCAAAAGTAAAAAGTCTACATGTCTTTTCTCCTTTAGCAATTCTCTTGAACCCCTGCTTGGGATCCTCCACAAATGCTCCAAATTGATTGAATCTAACCTGCAAACCTTTCTCCACAATTTGTCCAACACTCATCAAGTTTTTGTAATGGTTGGTACATATAGTACCCTACTCAACAAGTTTTGATTTCCATCACAAGTCTTAACATTTCCAACTTTAACTACTGAGTGCTTGGTGTCATCACTTGTTTGTACTTGATGCTTACCTCTTGGTTCTTTAAGATCAGAGAGTAGAGCTACATTGCCAGCCACATGATTTGAGCATCCCAAGTCAATGTAGAAGAGATGGTCATCATTTGTACCTGGTTTTGAAGTCATGTTCATAATCAGAAGACAATCATCTTGCTCTTCTATATAGTTGTTGTAGTCCTTTCTGTTTTTGAATCCTCCTTGGTAGTTTCCATTGTTGTTGTAGTTGTTGTTGTATCCTTGATGATGGTTGAATCTGCCTCTTGATTGTGAGTATCCACCTCTTTGATATCCTCTTCCTCTCTGATTCTTGTAGTTCCTGAAACACTCATCTGTAGTATGATTTGATAAACCACAAATGTTGCATGGTGAGGAGTTATAGGATCTCCCCCTACCTTGCTTACCTCCTCTGCCCCTTCCTCTTGATGATCTACCTCTCCTTGCATAGTTTGCTTGGGAGGTAGTGCCTTCATCCTCTATCTTCTTGTTCTTGCCTTTATCTTTAGAATTACTTTTATCAGTGTATAGGGCAGAAGAGCTATTACCTTTGGATGAGTCTCCATTCTGTTGTTAAGCTTTCCCATTTGTCATTAGCTTTAATCCCATTGATCACTTGCCTTACTATCTGCTCTTCTTCAATCTCTTCTCCTATGCTTGCTAAGTGATCTGCTACATCTTTAATCTTAGTTACAAAATCTGAAATAGCCTGCTTAGGTTGCTTCCTTAATGTGGTGAATTCAATCCACAACTGATTTTTCTGGCCCTTGTGTTGGAAGAGAAATAGGATGACAAGGTTTGCCAAGTCTCTTGGGATGTCTTACAGTTTCTAATATGTGGAAAAAGAAAATCAGAGATGGAGTTGAGTAAGTAAGACCTTGCTAATGCATCCTTGGCACACCATGTGTTGAGCTTTTCATGTTCTTCCTTTGTTGGTAGTAATCTGGTTTTGAGTGAGGGCAATTCCTCATCTCCTTAGATGTATCCATAAAGACTCCTTCCTTGTAGGTATGTCTTCATCCTTAGAGACCATGCTTGATAGTTGTTCGTATCCAATTTATCAATAAATGAAAGAAAACAATCTCCCATTTTACCTTAACTTGCTCTGATACCACTGTTGGGAAGATGGATGAATACTTCAGGTGGATGAGTAGGTACTGCCAAATCTTGCTTTGTACCAGCCCTTTGATGCTTCAAAGTTGATAAGTAGACCTTATTAGCTTTCCAATGACACCACAAAATGGCCTATGTACTTTGGAAATGATGTATGAAAAAGTTGAATCAAAACAGACAACTTTGAACTTCAAGTCTTTAAGAAAACCTTCTATTTTTTACTAGACACATGCTGTATCTTTTGCTTAGTATGACCAGCACAATAGGAATTGGAAAAATTCCTTTTAGGTGTATCTAATTATCTTAGTAACCTAATGATTTCAAGTGAAATAAATTAAAAAGATTAACTATGCTTAGAGAAATCAATTTAGCAAGTAAACCTTTACCCCCGATATTTTAGGACTATTGCAGACTTCGACCAGTGATCACTTCGATGACCTTTTCTCTGACAAGGCTGAATAGAAATCCTTCAAATTTTGATAGCATGTAGAATACTTTGAGCTGGTTCCATCAAGATATAGACCTTTGAATTTGGTGAAGAAATGAGTGAGATATTCTCTCCACAAGTTGATAGACTTTCAGACACTATGAGAGAGAACTCAAAAATGAACAATGTAGATATATGTATTAACGAACACTGTTGTACAATGCCATAGGCATGAAGATCATTGCCTAATGGTGTAGATAGGTTTGGGCTAGAGTATAGGCCTCACACACACACACTCAGAGATGATCCTGAGGAGCTCGAAAAGTGACTTGCATACCTGCGACTTTTTGATGATCACTTTTATAGTAGTTGAGTTCAAAGTGTGAATTTGAATTCAAACTTTTGGCTCTCTATAATCATGCTCCTACATCCTAGGAGATATTCCATCAATCAAGGCTAACTTTTTCACGGGTTCTTTTTGGTAGGTGTTTACAAAGATTCCAAGTCAAATGTGACTTTTACAAAAGGATAAAGTGGTAATTAACCACTAGCATTGATTCCTATGCATCTTCATATGTGTATAAATTAAAAGACAAATGTGTAGGCTTGTGAATTGCACCAACACTGTCTACTTTTCCACCATAGCCCTAAAATTGTGGAAGTGAGTGAACACCTCACTCTTCTCTTTCATGAAATATACCCACACTTTTCGTGTATGGTCATCAATGAAAGTAACATAAAACCTGCAACTACCCATAGATGTGGTCTTTGCAAGACCCCAAACATCTATATAGAATATTTCTAATACATTCTCACTAACATGCTTGTCATGTCGAAATGATGCTCTTATCTGTTTACCAAATTGACATGTTGCACATACCCTTTTCATTTTTGCAACCTTGAAATTTGGTAGTCCATTCCAACTTCAGCCTCTACAAATTGGCATATCCAATTCATTTGTGCCAGATCTCTATATCAGCAATAACTCCCAGAACTTTTACAAAAATGGCTACATTCATTTTAGGATTTTTCACATTTAAGGTGAACATCGTACCCACTTTGTTTTCTTTGGCAATTAATCATCTATCCTGTTGATACTCTTCTACATATAACCCATCAACATTGAACCTCACTTGTAATCCTTGGTCAACCATTTGTCCAACACAAACCAAATCCTTTGTTATATTTGGAATATGCAGCACATCAAAAAGATGCTTTAGTTTTATGCCCTCCATAGACAATGCTATGTTTCGTGTATGCTTGATAGGATGTGATGTGTCATCAATGCATGACTTGTCATATGATTTTAAGAACCTAAAACAACATACTAGAAATTTCCATTCAATTTTGAAACATCAGCAAACATCGTATTCACCATGTGATGTTGAACCATGAACAGCTTGTCAGAATCATCTGCACTTGTGGATGCATAGTTGTTTTGCGGCCTTTTGTTATTTTCATTCTTCAACCTAGAATCACGTTCAAAGTGTCTAGGTCTACCATAATTCGAGCATCCTTTACGGTCATTACCTGAATCATTTCTTTGAAAATTTCTATAGCCTCTTTGAGCTCCCGCTACCTCGAAACTATCCTCTATCTCCTCCATGATTCCATTGTTGACTTTGGTCTTGGTTATTGTGTCCTCTTCCACTTCCAAAACCTCTACCTCTTCCTTTGTTAGAGTAGAATAACTGCTCAGAACTAGGTTTTCCTTGGGAGTTCTAGTCCTCACCAAGATTCTTTTCTTCACTAATCAACATGGACAACAAATCATCTAAATTTTGAATATTTTCCTTGTTCTAAATAGATGTTTTGAACTGTTTATATGCAGCTCCTAAACCATGAAGGCACACTTCCACCTTATCATCATCTACATTCATTCCAATAGATGCAAGTGCTTCACATATGCTTTTTGGTGTAGTCACTTACTAACATGCTATTTTTCTCCCAAGTATGCAGATCATTCTTGAGTTGCAATTTTCGTGCCTTTGTATTGGTCTCATACAAAGTGAAAAAATTGTTCCAAGCCTCTTTCAGAGTCTTGGAATCTTGTATGTGTCCAATCATGCTATCTTGTATGCTAACAGATAGCCAATAGATTACCTTTTGTGCTCCTTGATTCCATTCCTCATATGCTCTTAACTGTTGTGCAGTCTGATTCCTCTCTGGTAACTATGAAGTGTTTTCATTCTCTCCTTTGATGTACTTCCAGTAGCCTTTTACCATCAAGAAAGTTGTCATTATGAATCTCCAAGCATGGAATTTGTTCTTGTCCAACTTATCACTCATAAGCTGACTCATTTTCCATTTCTGTAGCAATTCACAACACTACAAAACACTACAAGCAGCACTTCTGCTCGAACATTGTGGCACTATGATGTGACAATTTGATCTCAGAAAAACATAGTTTTTATGTATCAACAGTACACAGAATTGCTTGAAATTGTGGATCTAGAATATATGAGTGTTTTCGAATAGGATGCAAGTTACAATTTTGCAAATTGACCTAGTTTCCCAACTTGCGGGCTCAAAATGGAGGTCAAGATGCTCCAAAAATTTGAGGTCATTTGTGAATCGTGTTTCTCCACGCTTTCTCACATACTCTTCACTCTCGGCCTTCTCCACGAGCACTCTACAGTCACACTGGTTGTGATACCGTGTCATGAGGAAGGAGATAAGAAGAGAGCTCACACACACACTCTCACAATCAAGGAGAAGCACACACATATATTGAGGCAAGGAAGAATTATCTTCTTCTTCTTCTTCTTCTATTACATAAAAAGGAATGTACAAGAATGACCTAAAAACAACAATACAAGTGCTTTATATAAAGAGAAATACATAAGAAAAATCCGAACGTCTGCGAATGAGTGAGCTCGCAAGAAAACAAATGTGCCATCACTCTCAGTAGATAAATCTAGTAAAGCCCAATGAAGTATCCTTGACATATACCGGCATGACCACTATGCATGTCAGAGAAATGAAAAACTGATATGTGTCATCCTGGATCATCACATGTTGAGCTTGATATCTCAACAATACCAAAATAATGTATGTTGCACCTAGAGCCCAAGCTCTAGTAAGACATCCAATTACACTACCTACACCAAGAGGACCTTTTTATAGATATGGATGATATCATTTTATTAGGGTTTGCACAATGCCCTACCACTCACCTCCTTAGAAGGTATGGGAAGGAGACTGTAGTGATTGTGTAAAAAGAACACTTGTCTAGGGATTGTACTAAGAGTCCCTCTAGAGCATCTTCCACTGCTCAGATCAATGTGATTGACGTAATAGAGTCCTTATTTAGTGACAAAGAATAGCTGGTAAGGCTATTACAAGAGCTAAAACTAAAGAAAATAAAGAAACCCATAGTGATCAAAGATGCGAGATTCCCATGAGTGAAAAGGAAGAAGAATCCTTATGTTGTGGTAGGACTCTGAAGAAAAGTTTGAAAATTCAAGGGGGGAAAAAACTAAAAAATGGAAGACTAGAAGAGAAAGAATCAAAATCAAGTGGATCAAGAAATTGGTTGACGAAAAAGAAAATCCTACACAAGACATAAGATCTACTCACATAAGCCCAACCAAATAAAGAAATGATGTGGTGAACGAAGAACAAACAACGGACCAGGAAGTATCAACTCTCGTAGATCCAATTTTTGAAGACTCACAAATGTGGTTGAAAGCTTATGAATCTATGAGAAAGGGAGGATCTAGTTTGGAGCATGATGATCAATGTTACCATAGAGGAGATCTTGAAAAAGAAAGATTGGGAATACGTAAGAAGCTTATTGAAATTGCTTAGAGTATGCCAGAAAAAAAGAAATCCCAATCATTTTTGAGATGATAATCGTAGAGAAAGCATTCCATGAATGCTTAGAAAAGTTCAACTCAAAGCAAGCAGAGCCAAAACCATCCAAAGTAGTTAAAGAGGAATTAGGAATAGACATGATCGAATTTGATTCCTTAATTCTTGAGGCACAAGCAAACTAGCCACAAGCCTTATGGGATAAAGTTCATGAGGATAATTGGAAAAGGACCAAAGGAGAGAACCCTCCCTTCATAGAACTAGATGCTTCTATAAACCAACCAATGAAAGAGAAAAAAAATAGATTTAGAGAATCTATGTAATCAAGACCTTGAGATAGAAGAGGCAATTAGCCTTACCATATTTCCAAATTAGATGGGTGAGTACGAATAGAAATCAGATTCTCTTGTTCTCCCATTGAGATACAAGGAGAAGAGGACCTATGAGGAAGTAACAACTGCTCTACAAGAGTTAAAGAAGGCTAAAGTCCATGGCGATTTAACCTTAAAATAGCTTCTGCAAGTAAATCCCTAGCTGTGGAATAAGTTAGCCACACAACTAAACCTCAACGGACAACTCACTTCAGACAAGGAGAGAAGTAATGAGGAAAATCTTAAAATTAGAACTCTTATGGACAAAGTAGGATATTTTAGCAAAGGTGATGAAGAAAATACTATAAGAAAAAATAACAGCACAACAAAATAGACCAATAGATAGATTTGAGAGGAAAACACAGAGAAAGATTTGTAGACGTAAAGCAGTTACAACGATGGTGCTATCCTCTCGTGCAATCCCAATGTGGAGCTTAGATGGTGATCTAGACAAACTCTAGATGAAGGTCTTACTAGTTCAAAATTCTATGCAAAGCCCAACCTGGGCCATCCTTATATAGCTTTTACAAGGGGAGTTGGTATAGATAAATGCAATCATGAGATACACAATAGTCGAAAAAATATACAATGCGATGATATCTCCATGGCCAGAAGTCCTACCATCTCAACCCTATGGGCTAGGGGGATAGGCCCATAGAGCCCACAGAAGGGGGCAAGTCCCCCCTCTGCACTCCCCACATCAAGGTTATATCGAGGCCTTTGTTTCTGCCTTCAATGGAAATCGGATGGCCTAGAAGTTTATGCCCTACCTAACCTAGTGGCTAGGCTTACAAAGATCATCTATAACCATCAACGCTCACACACAACCCTCATCTAACTTACAAGTTAGTGTTCCACAAGTGTTTGTGCTCTTACAATGGCTTCTCCTCATAATTGAGTCCTAGAAGTTAGAGCACCATGGATCATTTGTGGTCACTTGAGGGTGGAGTATTGAGCATATCTAATACATGCCCCTCAATGTCCACATTGCGGTGAACTACCTCCTTTGTCCAATCCCAAGATTTGCAAAGTGCCAAAGAAGTTTCGCTCTCCCAAGAGCCTTGGTGAAGATGTCTACTCCATGTTCTTAAGTTGAAAAATAGCTTATCTCCAGGAACCCGTCCTTGATCAACTCACACACATAGTGATACTGAAATTCTATGTGCTTGGTACATGCATGGAAAACAAGATTCTTGGCAATGGCCATGCAACTTTGGTTGTCACACTTCAATTCTGTAGTCTCCTGCCATTGTACTCCTATGTGCCATAGGATCCTCCTCAACCATACTACTTCACATGCAACACATGCAGCTTTGTACTCAATTTTAGTAGAAGATAATGCTACAGTGGGATTCTTCTTAGTGCTCCAAGAGAAAATCCTTGATCCTAAAGAAATGCAATATAAAAATTGATTTTCTGGTATCAATATATCCTACCCAATTTGAGTCACAATATCCAATAAGATATGATCCTTCTTCATAAAGAATACCATAATCACTGATTCCTTTCACATACCTGAGTATCCACATGCTTGCCTTCCAATGAGTTTGGCAAGGCTTATTAGATAACCTACTTACTACTCCAAGAACATAAGAGATATCTAGTCTACTATCACACAAGTAGATGAGACTTCCAACTATTTTCCTATATCTTCCAATATCCACTAGAGGTGAAGTATCTTCAATTGATAATTTTGCGTTGACCTCCATAGGTGTAGAAATTTCCTTGCAATCATCCATGTCAAATACCTTCAATATTTGTCTTGCATGTTTTTATTGAGAGATGAAAATCTTCCTTGGTTCTTGCTTAACTTCAAGGCCTAACCAATAATGCATTAAGCCCAAGTCTATCATTTCAAATTTTGAACTCAAGGCATCTTTCATTTGTTGAAGAAGAACATCATCATTTCCTATAATCACAAGTTCATTTACATAGAGTAAAAGCAATATCGTCTTCTCTCCTCTCTTTAGAACATACAAGTTAGCATCAAAAGCACATCTTTTGAAACCTAAATCCAAGAGATACTTATTTTTGCATTGGTACCATTCTCTAGGGGCTTGTTTCAGCCCATATAATGCCTTCTTTAGTTCACATATGTTGTTCTTTGAAAGGGGAGCCTCAAACCCTGGTGACAAAGACACATATACCTTCTCTTTGAGGTCTGCATTCAAGAATGATGATTTGACATCCATGATGCATATGTGCAACCTACTCTGATAGTAGTCATCCTTGTAGTCGGGGAAAATGATTCAAAAAATTCAATGCCTTCAACTTGTGAGTAGCCCCATTAGAGTTAATGAAAGAGACTCTACCTTTGCCCTATGCAGGACATCTTGCATTGTTGCCTACCTTTACGATGATGGGTTCCTTTAGAGGCTCTAAGGAACTATAGAGGTCTTTTTTTGCTTGTCATCTGACGAGATGCACCACTGTCCAACACCCATGAGCCATCTATTCCTAAATCTTCAGTCGACTAGCATACCTCCTCTATCGTAACAATTAACTCAAGCTCTATTACTACTGTCTTGGTAGACTCCTTGCCCTTGCCACCTTTTGATGATCCATTCTTCTCTTTTTTCCTTCTTGATGTGACACTTTTGGATTCTGTGTCCTTTCTTCTTGTAGTGGAAACACTCTCCCTTGAACTTTGTTTTGTCATTCATCTTTTTGTCTCCATCTTTTGAAGAGTGCCCTTGGCCTCCTTTAGCATTTATTGTGAATGTAGCACCTCCTTTGCTGCCACCACTCCTTGCCTTGAGTTGCATCTCCTCCTCCATGAGTAAGGCACTAAATTCTTCAAAAGTTAGTGGTTGA
Source organism: Ceratopteris richardii (assembly GCA_020310875.1). Classification (NCBI taxonomy): domain Eukaryota; kingdom Viridiplantae; phylum Streptophyta; class Polypodiopsida; order Polypodiales; family Pteridaceae; genus Ceratopteris; species Ceratopteris richardii. The sequence goes on from CM035415.1 coordinate 145,801,596, forward strand.
GGTTTGATTTGAGTATTAAGAGCAATTACCAAACCATTAAATTTAGGTGGACATATTCAAAGATAATGCCCAACTAGCTCCTCACTTGACTTTTGTACACATGCTCCCACCATTTGATCTCGTAGATTCTTTATACAAGTGATGAAAACCTCTCTAGAGTCTTCCCATGAACAAATTACATTTCACCTGGTAGCTAATTCTCCAAGTTTCTTCCCATGATCAAACCTTTCTACTGGTAGCTAATTCTCCAAGTTTTGAATTTGTGTCTAGTTAAGAGTTTCATACTGATTTCTCAATATGTTCCATGCTTCACATGCATTGGTAGTATGTTGAATGAGAGTGAGAACACTATCAGTAGTACTTATAACTAGAGCATAGAGTGCATCTACATTCCTACATTTCCAAGCACATAGGAGATCAACATCAAGAGGAATCATTCAACCAAGATTATTAGGATCATGTGTTTCTAGGGGCCAATGATAAGTCCCAAGAACACTCTCCAAAAGCTCATATGAATCAAGGATAGAAGTGATTTTAAACTTGCATAGGGTGTAGTTTGTGTTGGAGGAGATGGTAGATAGTCTTCATAGATGAAGTGGTGTTGCTTAAACCTACTTCACACCTGCCAAGGATAGTTGTTAAAGCATGTAGTGGGCCACTTTAGCATGATAATGATCATAAATAATCACATATGTTGCTTGGACCATGATCCACTAATCAATCTATCAAACTAGATAGGTAAGAATTGATCCAAGACCAAAAAACTTGTTGTTCTTGTTTCTAGGTGTTCAATGTTTTGAATAGTTCTTTGAGAATAGCAGCAATTAGCTTAATTCCATTTCACAAACTCTAATTAAGTTAGATGGCTACTAATCATCTGTGATTTCATAAAAAATGATGGACTATACACTGAGAATGGTGTTTAGAAAATCAACAAAACCTTCCCGACAATTACGGGTGCTGAATCTACAATGCTTTAAATCATGAAAAATGATCAATCACATGCTGAGAACAAGCTCTTAGAAAATCACTATCTTGATGTAGTCATAGTAGAGAAGTGAAATGAGAATGCAATGCTAATATGTGTATTAGATCCTATAAAAATACAATTTCATTGGCAATCATGCATTGCTCAATGTGTGAGAGATGAATGGGCTATGAATCGAGCTCTTAATTCACAATAGATCCTCTTCAAAATGATCTTATGGACTCGTGATATCCCATGGTTCTTTTGGTCTTCCTTCTATAGTTGTGTTTGGAGCTAAAGTTTGAATTCAAACTCAAAAGATTCTACTAAAAGTGAATCCTAAAGTTAAGATATATTCTCTCATCAATCAACTACCAAATGAATCATGATTTAGGACTTCCTAACTCCACCTGGATGTAAAACACTTTTACAAAAGTAAATGTGAAAAACCTTTAAAAGAGGTTGATCATATAGAATCTTTTATGAGTTATGTCACTAAATCAAGTATGTGGGCCTAGTTTCAATTACACCAACAATTTGTACCATTAAGTCTACCTTCTATGAAGGCTAGTGGTTGTATCTACTACTTTGAGATGATCGGCATCATCGATGCTTCTATCTATGTTCTACCTACTCCTGTTGATGAACCACCATGATTCATAGTTGCAGATGATGACATATTGCTTAACATCTTCTCTCTTTTTTTGTTGAAACCTCTGCAACCTCTGCATTTTTGCTTCTACACCACTCTGAGCCTCTTGAGCTCTGATATCATGTAAGAAAAAATAATAGCATATCGGAATAGACTATTAGATAGAGTTTAGAGAAAAATGCAAACAAAGATAGGCATAGATTAAGAGACAAAGAACTCAAATTCTCAGATTTCTAGGCATAAAGCAGTTACAAGGATAATGCTATCCACCCATGCACTCACAATGTGGACTTTAGATGGTGATTTAGATAGACTCTAGATGAAGGGCTTACTAGTGTGCAATGCTATGTAAAGTTCAACCTGGCCCATGGTTATATAGCTTTTACAAGGGGAATCGGTATAAATGAATGTAGTTGGAAGATACAAAACAGTCGACAAAATGTACAATCGGACAATATCTCCATGACCAGAAGTCCTATCGTTTTGGCCCTATGGGATAGGGGGATAGTCCCTCTAGACCTTGCAGAAGGGGGCAAGCCCGCCTTTGCACTCCCCCCATTAAGGTTCTATGGGGAAATTGTGTGATGCCACAAGGACTCTATTTTAGCCTTTAATGGCAACCCAATGGCCCAAAATTTTATGCCTTGCCTAACCTTGTGGATAGGCTTACAAAGAATATCTGTAACCATCAACGGTCACACATAGAATTCATCTAACTTAGAAGTTAGGGTTCCAAAAATGTGCAAGCTCTCACAATGGCTTCTCCTTATAATGGGGGCCTTACAACTTAGAGCACCATAGATCATTTGTGGTCACTTGAGGGTGGAGTATTGAGCATATCTAAAAAGTACTTTCCTTCCAACTAGGTTTTGAGGATACATGACTAAAGCCATACTAGACACTGGTGTTGGAGTAGGAATTTCTGCGAAGAAAATTTGGAAAAAATCATGGAATCTAGCCTTGAGACTTACTAGAATAAAGCTACAATTGGGAAACAATCATGTAGAGCATCCCTTAGGACTCGTAGAAAATGTGGTTTCAACTAATGCAAAGTAGAGTTTTAGCACACCTTAGCTATATGTCAATTTGGTAAGGCAAGAAACTATGAAATGATCCTAGGATGAACTTTCACGAGAAAATTGAAAGTAGTTCAAGATTGGGGAAGAGATGTGTTGTACCTTCAACTTTAAAGCACAATAAAAACAAATCTCCAAAAGTTCTCTTATAGGGATGTTCCACCTCTTCAATCAAATCCCATCCATAACAAGGAAGATGGTGTATCGATCCATGGATTTAAAAAGCTACCCAAGGAGAGAAGAAAACTCATAGGATTCCTATGAATCTTGAAATAAATCTATCAAAACAAAGACCATACACAAAATGATGTCGACGCAATCAAGATCAAAGAAGAGTAGACAAGTTGTTAGCAATCGGATTCATATATGAGATTGAACACACAGAACGAGTTTAACCATTAGTGGTGGTACCAAAGAAAAATGGAAAATTAAGGGTTTGTGTTCAGTTGGAAAAGCTCAATGATTTCACTATCAAAGATAGTTATCCACTACCTATCACTGATCATATTTTGGAAAGAGTAGCAGGCAAGAATGTGTACAGTTCCTTGATGGTTTTTTAGGATACAATCAAGTAGCTATTACTATTGAAGGTCAACATAAAACTTTTTTTTGCTATTGAATGGGGATTATATGCTTTTAGATTGATGCCTTTGGGCCTAACTAACACCCCAACCACTTTTGAGAGATTAATGTGACAACATGGAAGTCTATGTAGGTGACCTATGTACTTACTCTTCTCAACCATCTACTCATATACTAGAGTTGAGATGAATATTTGATAAATGAAAACAATATTGAGTATGTTTGAATCCAAAAGTGCGTGTCTTTATGGTGAGGCAAGGAAAGATAATTGGGCACATAGTGTCTAAAAATGGTATCTCTATTGAAGAAGATAAAAACAAGGTAATCCTAGAATTTCCTAGACCTAAGAATGTGAAGGAAGTGCAAACTTTATGGGCTACTATGGATACTACCATCAATTTATCCAATGTATGCCATTATAGCTAAGCACTTTTATGGATTATTGACTCAAATCAAATGGATTGATGAATGGGAGCAAGCATTCAATGAGTTGTAAAGAAGATTGAGTTAAGCACCCATATTGAACGTGCCTAATTGGGATAAATCATTTCATATTCATGTTGATATGTCTAATTTTTTTATTGCATGCATACTAAAACAACCCAATGACAAAGGGAAATTAGATAACCCTATAGCATATGCAAGTAGGCAACCAAGCAAAATGAAATTACAATATGAATGAAAGAGAAAGACTAGGGATGGTTTATGTAGCCAAAAGATTCAAACACTACCAACTAGCTAACGAGTTCAAGTTCTTTATTGATCACAAAGAATTATTGTTCTTGGTAAAGAGACATTACAACATGGGAAGGATGGTTATATGGTTTATTGATAATGGAATTTGATTTTAGTGTAGTTGTCAAAAAAGGAAAACATGCACGTTAGAGCTAATCATTTGTCTAGAATGACTCATGGAGAGCCACCAACATGAGTAGCGGATAAATTGCCAAAAACATACTTGTTCAACTTGGAATTATGTCCAACATGGGCTAGAGAACTAATGCTTATGCTCAAACATGGACCATGGCATAGAATCAATTCAGTAAAAAGCAAGGAGCTTTGGAAAATATGGAACCTCACATCATGGAAATAGCTTAATTTCAAAGATTCTAATGGAGTGCTTCTAAGATGTGTAGAACATGAGGAGAGAACGAATTTGATCTGAAAAGCTCATAAAATTAAATGGACAAGCTGAAAGTTGTTTGTCAGTAATGGTAGATGAGATTGGAACAAACAATTGCACAATGCAATTTTGGCTTTTCCAGTAGCTTACAAGATAACTATTGGAACCATGCCATTTAACATAGTCTATGGATAAAATGCAATACACCTAATTGATTTCTTAATTCCAAATCTTTGAGTAGCTCATATGTATGAATGGATAGGACAAGAACTACCTAAATAATTGGATCAGATAGAAAAACTGCATGAACCTAGGTTACAAGTAGTGGCAAGTATTTATGTTGCCAAGAGAAAGAAAAAAACTTATTATGATGCTCAAATAAAAGACAAAGAACTTGGAGTTGGAGACTTAATATTGGGATACACTTTAAATCAAGGTGTAAAGAAACTCTAACAATGGGGATATGGTCCTTTAATCATCAATCCTATTTCCTCTAGGGGAGCTATTAATTTAGCTACATTGAATGGAGATATCTTACCAAATTACATCAACGGATGTAGGGTCAAGAAGTACATGGAGCCAATCACATAACAAACACTAACAATACTATTAGGAGCTATAAACTATACGAGGGAGGAAGAGCAAACTTGTGAAGAATCTAGACAAGAAGTCTTGAAGAGAATTAGAAGACAAAAAGAATGGATTAAAAAACGATGAGGGACATACTTAAAAGGTGAAGCACCCATCTCCTAGCAAATTATCATGCCACAAACACTAGGAAAATGGGGAGGATATCAAGACAGCCATATCTAAACCTAGGAATTGGAAACGAATAACACAACCTAGTGGATTCATTGATTAAAACAGGAGAAGCTTTAATCAGGGTTTGTGCTTTCTTAGTTGAGAAATTAAAGATGTCAATCAATCCCATAGAAGCATATATGATTGGAACAGGAGGTAATCGTATTAAGTGCTTGGGAGAGGTAAGCCTATCTTTACACATAGGGAATATCACAATGCAACATAAACTCTTAGTCTATAAAGACCTTGACTTATTGGAAGAGCTTATTCTAGGACAACATTGAATGTATGAATTTGTGGTTACTTTGAGTCTAGTGCAATTATACATAGCTTTTAAAGTAGGGCATAAAGAAATCTTTAGCCTTCTAGAGGAAAAGCCTCTAATTATAGCCTCAACAGAAAATTCCAATGTGCCAACTTTAAGTGTGCATGACCTAGATCATAAGGAAGAGTCTTCTCCTAATAAATCCATTCTTCATCCTACCTTATCTGATTCCTACAACCCTTGTTCTACTAGAAGTACAAAACTTATCCCTCCTTCCCAAGAAATACTTCTAGAGAACCATAGTGAGGTTATCATTTCTCAAAAGAAGATCAGAGAGATGTTCTCAAGTAGATCATGATGAAGAAAATGAAGATGAAAAGCCAAGAGATTCATGCAAATATGGATCAACAAGGACCAACTCAAGGAGTATGAATCAATTCATAGATACTAAGACATACTTGGATTCAAAAGAAGACTTTTAATGAAGAACAAAAGATGTATGAGATGGATCAAGAGATTGTGATTCAATCGAAAATTGTTCGAAGGACTTATGCCAATCGAAGAATACCAAGGTCATGGAAGCAAATAAATCAAAATAATCAAAACAATGAGATAGGGAGGATCAATACGAAGGAAGCAAAACCAAAGCAAATCCAAGTTACACCACAACAAGATCAACATCGTTCTACTAGGACTTATCGAGTTTGGAGACCAAAATTACATCAATCCAAAAAATAGCTTGAAAAGTAGTGTCATTCTTGCACACATCCTAAGCTCACTGCATCTAGAGTATGTGCAATAAGGGCCAAAATACAAGGCCTTGCATTTGGCACATGGCTTCTCTAAGACTATTTAGTGTTCTAAATTTCCTTAAAAAAGGGAATAGATCTTCATGTGTACTCTAATAGTTTAGGACTTCAATTAACCATAACTAATTTTTTGCTTCAGCTATAACTAGCCCATTTGTTTTATAAAAAGTAAAAAATAATAAGAAATTGATATTCACGTCTTAGATATAATAAGGTGATAATCAAATTATTGCAAGAGGGGAATCACTTGATGGAAGACGATTCATACATGAGAAGTATGAAACTCTTAAAGGCTTTCATACTCTCTCAGGCTAATCAAGACTTAATGGTTTGAGTGTAGATGGCTTTAGAAGATATAGAAGAGATGCCTCAAGTGAATGAATTTCCTTTAGAGTGCATTGTCAAAGTGAGAGGTCATTGATTTAGAGATGGTCAACCCATCAATGAACACTTATTCTTGATAACTATCCACATAATGGATAGAGAACATCAATTCCTTGTGATGAATCAAGATTTCCACATCATCCATAACTTGCCTAAAACTATTGAGACATGAAAAGAAAGCAAAAATTGATGCATTTCTCAAGCTTCCTATTTAAAAACCACATTTTGAGAGATAAACAAAGGTTATGTATACATTGAATCCAACAAATGACAAGCCATCTATACTAGAAGCAAGAGTCATGAACTTGCAAGGAAGACTTAGAGCAATTCAGTTCACTCATGAACTTATAAAAGATGCTTTCGGATGCATTAAGGATGGAGTAGTCAACTTGAAAGATGAAAGTCATCATGCAAAGAAGATAAAATTTTTGGATATCAATTTCTTGGATAACGAAGAAGAAGTACGTCTTGTGCATCAACATTTTTGCTTCCTGAACATGAATCCATACACAACCCCACATAAGATTGTGGTTCAGTTATTGTCACATGCAGTGAAACAATTAAGGAATTAGATCAAAGTAATGCCTTATGTTCAAGAGAGAGTATTCAAAGCAAAAAAGCAATGTGTCACAAAAACGTTTTTGAATGGAATCACAACCTTAATGATTTTGATCTATCATGCCTTATAGAATCTTTATCAATTGCATTGAGTTCCTACTACTTTTGAAATGGACAAGTTTGTTAAATCTACATCAATCCCAAAGAAGAAAAAGATAGTGAGCTCAATAGATGAAGCATGTATAAGCTCTATGCCTAGAATGAGGGGGTCAAAGAGAGCAAGGGATTGTGAAGAGGTAGCAACTACAACATCTGCCAGGAGAACTCACACTTTTCCCACATCCACTTTGGCTCAACCACCACCAATCATAGAGGAAGAACTTGCAAAAGCCTTAAAAGCAACGCACATGTTTAGTGAAGCTCAAGTTAATTTAAATGTCTAAGGGCACCATTATTTGTAATTAAGTTAAACTAAATGCAAGCAAAGGGAAAAAAAGAGATGTGCTAGGATGTCTCATTATAAAGTTGGGACTACAGAAGTCAAGTTCCTATTGAGGAGCTCAATGTTGGAGGAGATGGTGGATATTCTTCAGAGATGAAGTGGTCTTCCTCAAACCTACTTCACACCTGCCAAGGATAGTTTTTGGAGAGTTTAGTGGGCCTCTTTAGCATTCTAATGATCATAAATAATCACATATGTTTCTTTGACCATGATCCACTAATCAATGGATCAAAATAGATAGGTAGGAATTGATCTAAGACCAAAAAACTTGCTATTTTTGTTTCTACACTTGTTCAATGTTTTGAACAATTCTCTAAGCACATCAACAATTAGCTTAAATCATTTTGGCAAACTCTATACTTTCTCTAAGTAATGAATATACCAGAATCTATGTACACAAGCTCTAATCCAAGAAAGTATGTTAACAAACCAAGATCACTAATTTTAAATTCTTCCATTACTTGAGCTTTAACCTACTTGATGCCATTAGCATCATTCCCTGTAATGATAATGTCATCCACATAGACACATAAGTAGATAACTTCTAAGTAGTTTTTCTTTATAAATAAAGAAGATTCTGCTTTGCTAGCCACAAAATCTTGGTCCTATGAATAAGTAACAAGCTGATGGTTCCAAGCTCTAGGAGCTTGATTTAGGCCATAGAGTGCCTTCCTTAGCTTGTATATAGAACCTGATTTATCTTTATCTTCAAATCATGGTGGTTGTGCCATATACACTTCTTCTTATATCCATCCATTTAAGAATGCATTCTTGACATCTAATTGATAGAGATTCCAGTTCTTAGAGGCAACAATGATTACCAAAACCCTAATTGTTGGCATCTTTTCCATAGATAGTTTCTTCATAGTCCACTCCATGGGTTTGAGTAAACCCCTTTGCCACTAGTCTTGCCTTGTACCTGTTTGATATATAGAACCATCTGAGTTCTTTTTGATTTTATATATCCATCTGGATCCTATTACCTTCATGCTTGGCTTCTTGGGCACTAAATCCCAAGTGCGGTTTTCTTGAAGTTCTCTACTTGTTCATGCATAGCTTCTCTCCATTCTTTCTTCTTATTAGCTTCTTCAAATGAAGAAGGTTTTTCTATCATAGAGTTTTTAGTGATATACACAGAACACTTGGTGAATAATGATGTATCATGGCCATACCTTATCAGCTTTTTTATTTCCCTTTGAGATATCCTGAGTGCTTGATTGGAAGACTTTGGTATGTCTTGTAATTGTTTGATTCTATTCTTTCCTCTTGACTTCATAATTGAATAGTGCTATGTTCCTTGTGTCTTCAATATCAAATGTAAATAATCTACCAGAGTTCTCACCGTAGCAATCCTTTTGAAGCCTTGTTGAGGGTCTTCCACATACGCTCCATGCTTAGTGAATCTAACATGTAAGCCTTTCTCAACAATCTGTCCAACACTAATTATGTTTTTGGTTATAGTTGGCACATACAAAACCTTACTCAAGAGGTTCATGTTACCATTAGATGGCTTGACATGTTCAAGTTTCTTGACTAAGTGTTTAGTATCATCACATGTTTGTACTTTATGCATCCCTTTGGGCTCTTCAAGATCAGATAATAAAGCTACATTTCCAGCTACATGATTGGAACAACTTGAATCAATATAGAAAAGCTGCTCATCATCTTTACACTGTTTGGATGTCATATTCATGATCAGTAGTGAATCTTCTTGGTCTTCTGTATAGTTGATATAATCTCTTCTTCCTCTCAAACCTCCTTGATAATTATTGTTGTGGTAACCTTGATTGTAGTTTTGATTATATTTGCTTCCCCCATTGTTGTACATGCCGCTAGATTGTCCATATCTACCTCTATGGAAGATTCTTCCCCTTTCATTCCTTGTGTTCTTGAAGCATTCTTTTATGGTGTGGTTGGTAAGACCACAAATGTTGCGAGGTGGATTGTTGTAGGATATCCCCCTGCCTTGCTTTCCTCCTCTACCCCTTCCTCTAGCACTTCCTCCTCTACCTGTGTAATTAGCTTGAGAGGTACTAGCCTTTTCTTCATTCTTCTTGAGTTTACCTTTATCTTTACTTCTATTCGTATCTGTATAAATGGTAGAAGATTGATTACCTCTAGAATTGTCACCATTCTTGTTGCTCTTTGTCTCATGGGTGAAGAGTTTCCCCACCAAGGTGTTGAGGTCAGGTATTTGCATATCCACGTAAAGGTCCATTGATGTGGTGAAGGACTCCCACTTATCATCAGCTTTGATGCCATTAATGATTTGCCTTACTATGTCTTCTTCTTCTATCTCCTCTCCAATGCTTGCAAGCTAGTCAGCCACATCTTTCATCTTGGTTACATAATTAGCCACTCCTTGCTTTGGTTGCTTCTTTAGAGTTGTAAACTCCATGAACACATATATTCTTATAATGAGGTTCACGAAGAAGAACACATAAGTATAAATAGTACAATTTATAAATCCCCAAGATACCAAGAGCCTATAGATAATGTTACAATGGTCACATCCTTAGGTTCTATATATGCAAAAATCCTAACCTCACAAGAACACTCCCATAACCTCCGTTCACTTGAATAGATGCTTCTATGAACTCTTGAGGGCTGAATGCAAGAGCTTTTGTACACACAAACTACACTTTAAGGCCCTATTTGTAAGTTAAGTCACTCAAAATTCTCACTCCTATCTTAAGAATCAATGCCTCCAATACAGGCTAGTGTATGCCTTCACTAGGCATACACAATAGAAACCATTGTCCAATTTTGGAGCTATTTCTCTAGGAATATATAGAGTTTTTGTATGAACTTCACAAAAAATTTAGGAGAAAATAATAGCTTCATAAAAGAAAAAAATACCACAAGAAATGAGTACAATTTGATAAGGAAGCTCTTCTCAATAGTCAGAGATATCGAGCTCCCACACATAGAAATCAATGAGCTATCTATGGCTACTCAAAGTCTACTGAAATCACTCAGCAAGGGTTCTACTAAGTTATTCAAAATTTAAGAGACTTTACATACACATGGGATGATACATTCAAAGTAGAATATGTGTAGATATAATCTTGAACATATCCCCTAGATGTTAGGAATCCCCTTTTTTGAAATTATAGTCTTTGTCACACCTAAGCATGATAAGTGATATATAAATATTATGAAGATGCATTCAAATTCGAATTAGGAACACAAGGTGTTGTGGTAACTCCTTGCTTTTGATTGCTCCAATGGCATCAATCCAAGGTGTCGAAAGGTACTAAGGTTGAAGCTTGAAGTTCAGAATTCCCTTTAACTGTCAATCTCTAAGTCGTGATCCTAACTCCAACAATAATGCCTCTTTTGAACCTTATAAGATGTAATGAGTCCAATGCTTTGGTGAACATGTCACTTCTTTGATTCATAGTACTTATGTGTTGTAGTTGAACCTCCTTAGTGATCACTCTCCCTAATGTAGTGATAATGCACCTCTATGTGCTTTCTTCTCGTATGGAAAATAGGGTTGGCAGATAGGTACATAGTACTCACACTACAAGGAATATAGGCGTATAGCGATGGTTAAGGCGATAGAATTTTGTCACTATAAAATTGCAACATCGTAATTAGCATCGCACGCGGACCGTCGATTAAACGACGAAGCAAACGACGGTTTTGTGACTTGTGGCACGACGGGGCTGCGACGCTCCCATACAGCGTCGCTAACACGACAAATTTAACTAGCGTCCCATAAGCAACGCTTTTTTGCGTCGCATAGGCGATGATGTCTGGCGTCGCATAAGTGACGCTTTTTTGCATCGCATAGGCGACGATGTTTGGTGTCGCATAAGCGACGCTAAAAGGATGTCGCTTATGCGACGATGAGCAGCATCGCTTACACGACGGTCTGTTGACGGACAAAAATTAAAACCTTGGAAGCTCTTCGATCGGCATTTTCACGCATCCGATCAAAGAGCTCTCCAACGTTCGCAATTGCGCTGCGGTTACGAGCTGAAGCAAGTATATGCAGAATTGTTGTTTTGCCTAAGCTATCTCTTATTATCTCCCTTTGTCTCTGTTTCTCTCTTTCTACATCTTTCTCTCTTTGAATTCTCTCTCTCTCTCTCTTCTTTCTCTCTTTATTGCAGGTTATTCAAGAAGCTAACCAAGCAAAAAGTATGGCTAACTATTGTAAGTACAATTTCTATTCTTTGTATATCATTTGAATTGTGTTATTTTCATTACATAGCATACTCACACTTATTGATATGCACTTATACACTTATACATGATGAAGATGTACTTTCACACATATACACATATACACATGCACATATACACACATATATACCCACAGATACATGTGCACATACACTTAGACATACACACATATACACATGCATATGCACAAACATTCCTACAACCACATAAAAAGACTTACATGCATGCATTATTGCATATATATATATATATATACACATTAACATATATGCAAATACATGTATATTCACATCCACATGCATGCACATTCACATGCATGCACATGGATGCAAATGGAAATGCATCCACATACACATGCATGTTTCATACATATACACATGCATATACATATACACATATACATATACACACATATACATATACATGCATATACATATACACACACATATACATATACATATATGCATATACATATACATACACATATACATATACATGCATATACATATACACATATACATATACACACATATACATATACATGCATATACATATACACACACATACACAAGAACCTATACATGCATATGCATATACACATATACATATACACACATATACATACACATGCATATACATATACACATATACATATACACACATATACATATACATGCATATACATATACACACACATACACAAGAACATGCACATACTCATACACACATATACACCTATACATGCACATGCACATACATACATATACACACACATACACATGCACATACATACATAAACACACACATACATATACACTTAAGGTACACACATATGAATGAATTATTTAATTAAAGTATTAAAACACATATATACATGCACACACACATGCACATACCTAGATATACACATACATGCACATACACACATATACACATAGAGTTATACATATACATGCATATACATATACACACACATACACATGCACATGCACATACTTATACACACATATACACTTATACATGCACATGCACATACATACATATACACACACATACACATGCACATACATACATATACACACACATACATATACACTTAGGTACACACATATGAATATTATATAATTAAAGTATTAAAACACATATACACATGCACACACACATGCACATACCTACATATACACATATACATGCACATACACACATATACACATAGAGTTATACATATACATGCATATACATATACACACACATACACATGCACATGCACATACTCACACACACACATATACACTTATACACTTATACATGCACATGCACATACATACATATACACACACATACACATGCACATACATACATATACACACACATACATATACACTTAGGTACACACATATGAATGAATTATATAATTAAAGTAATAAAACATATATACACATGCACACACACATGAACATACCTACATATACACATATACATGCACATACACACATATACACATAGAGTTATACATATACATGCATATACATATACACACACATACACATGCACATGCACATACTCATACACACATATACACTTACATATGCACATGCACATACATACATATACACACACATACACATGCACATACATACATATACACTTAGGTACACACATATGAATGAATTATATAATTAAAGTATTAAAACACATGCTTAATATAAACAATAATAACAATCAATAGAATAAAACTCTTCATTACTTAATACAATACACACAATTCAAAACATAATTGGAATGAAAAATATATAGATAAAAAAAAATATATAAATCAATGTAAATACATATAATCCAATGTCATAGTCAACTAAAATCCTAATCATCATCATCATGATGATGATGATCATCATCATCAGCAATATCATGATCATCCTGATCTTCCTCATATTCATCGTCATGATCACCCTGTGACAATCGAGATCGTCCCTCCTGTGTCTGTCTCTCCACCTCATCTATATTTGTCTCTCCATAATACTCCTGTATTACATATAACAAACATAAATAAATAAAATAATTAAAACATTCACAAAAATAAAATAATTATATAAAATTTAAACTCACAAAGGCATTAGGATGATCTTGAATATACTCGCTCAAACGCCGATATCCAAAATGTGTAGCATACTCGATCTCATGTTTCATAGGATATCGGCCATAATCCTTCCGCTGCATTGAAACAAATAAAAAACATTAGTTGCTTGAATTTTAACTAAAATAAAAAATATACTCACAATAACACATATACTTACAAACGTAGCTACAAAACCATTATGGCCCATTTGGCCTAGGGGCGATGTGTGGCCCGACTCCACTCTCTTCTTTGTAGCAGCCTGTTTATTCAAGAAAAAAAATACATAAATTAAATGTAAAAAATTACTAAAATATATAGAAATTATAAATATAAACTATTAATTTGTGTACCTTCTGCTGAGGAAATGACTCTTGAAGACGTAAGTTTCTACGAAAAAACTGCCACGTCTCAGGTGGTATGTTAGCTCACCTCTTATTTTTTTTGACCATACAATATCTCCTGCTAATTTAATCTCAAACAAAAAAAAAATCAGAATACATACACATATATATACACACATACACATACACATACCCACATACACATATACATGCAAACATATGCGCATACATATATGTATACATATACACATATACATACATATAACATAAACACACATATACATATCCACATATATACGTACACACACATGCATGCATATACACTCATTCATACAAAATACATGCATTTATCCCACAATAATGTGTAGTTGTGTATATGTGAATATGTGTGTATGTGTAAATGTGTATATGTGAGTATGTGTAAATATGTATATGTGAATTTTTTGTGTATGTAGATAATCAGATTATTAATATCAAATACCATTATTTGTAGATGCTGATCAATCACATGGAACTCCACCACCGTCTCCTCATCGTGCAACGACTTTATATTGTAAGTATATCAAACATTTAATTTTAAATATATTTGATGGATACATAACTTATATTTTTTTTTGTTTCTTATTATGTGTAGATTCTGATCAATCAGAGGGTACTCCACCACCTCCTACCCATGCAAGGACCACATGCGTCCTTTGATAGGAATTATGATGAATTTTACTATGAAGAGCATATTATATGTTGGTGTAACTCTTGTTATGGCACGTATCGAAGACCATGATTGGAATGTATTGAACATGAGGCAGAGTATGGTACTTTTGAGCATGCACCATCACCTAGTCAACATGATAATGCTTGGGTATGTATTTTTTCTATATATTAATGTCATTATTTTATTTAAAAACCATATATAAAATTAAATTATTGTTGATATACAGGAATACTTGCTCGATGATGATGATGATGATGATTTTTCTCATAATGTTAATATACCTCGTACACATCATGGACTTGCTGTTCATCAATTACAAGTAGAGGTTTCTAGAAATCCTCTACCTCCTGGTTTAGAGAATGAAACGGCTGGAGATTATCCATTGCCAGCTCGTGATCGTTCTTTAGTACAAACATATGATAGAAAAG
This sequence comes from Ceratopteris richardii, assembly GCA_020310875.1. Lineage (NCBI taxonomy): Eukaryota > Viridiplantae > Streptophyta > Polypodiopsida > Polypodiales > Pteridaceae > Ceratopteris > Ceratopteris richardii. The sequence goes on from CM035415.1 coordinate 145,817,106, forward strand.
GATATGAAGGATGGAATAGAGGACCACTTCCTTTAGATGGAGAGGTCTTCAACTTTTGGGGCAATCACTATATGATTGCTCCATCCACTATTACTAATGTTGATCATGGTCTCTTTATTGTAGAGGATTTGTATGCGCCTCCGAACTCTGAAGTCACTCTTATGTCATTTTGTGGTCCTATATATGGATGTGGAGATTGGCATCGACTTTCACTTTTATGTTCAAAGCATGAGTACTTATGGAATATTCTTGAACGTAGCATCCCTTACTAGTAGAAGGATTTTACATGCAGAAAATGAAAGATTATATATTGATGGAAGACCTTATACACATGGAAATATAGTAGGTTTAATAAATAGTAGTTGAGGGTTACATAATAGTTCAAGGAATAATTGCACATTTGAGAAGCGTGAAAATAGTCATGAATCACCATACATGAGTAGAGATGTATCAAGGTACATAGTTGTCAATGCTATTACTACATTACATGCTGGTGATGAACTATTAGTGAATTATGGATGGCATAGACCTCCAAGAGCACCTTTTAGCTAGAGAGAATAAAAATTTTCTATCCATATTTAATAAGTTATATACTTAATTTTATATTTAAAGTTTACTTTTTATTCATTTATGGAATACTAATGAATTTTATTTATATGTGTAGATTCCAACGTATGATGTTGATGATATTCCTCCACAACATTCACAATTACCAGTAAGACCTCATTTATCAGAAGCTTCCATGAGGAGGCTACACAAAACTAATCTTGTGCAATATGCAAAGTTGAAAGATCTATATTCAAAAGACGATAAAGTACAAGATTTGTGTGACAATGATGAAGATGATGGCATGGCAGATTTTATTGAGGATTGGTATCAAAATGACAGTGAGAGCATTGATATTTCTAAAGATGAGAAATATCTTCGAGAGGAATGTCTAAAGCATGTATATGAAGGAAGTCGTTTGACACGACTAAGTGCGAGCTTACTTATTCTCAACCTTCAAAATCATTTTGGATGGAGTAACGTATCTGTTTCGACACTATTAAGGTATAATTTTCAATTTTCTATATATATATATATATATATATATATATATATATATATATATATATATATATATATATATATATATATATAAATATATATATATATATATATATATATACATGTAGGTTTTTATTCTTACTTTAGATAAAGTAAGAACAAGAACTTGAATTGAATGGACACTTTTTGTCCGTGCATCTTTTAAAACTATTAATGCATCTTTCAAAATATTCGCGAAAAATTTGATTGTTTGGATGGCAGGATACGATTGTTTGTTTTGGAGGATATGAAGTATGTACCTTCATTGAATGATTTGTCGATTCACACATATGTTCAGTTTGAAAGTGTGAGAAGCGGATTTATAATTTCTATTCAAAGAATTTGGCACTGTTTATAGGCCATACGATGGTGACCTGGATGAATGGCATGCACAAAGGTTGCTCAAGATAGAGCAATCTGATTATAATGGACTAGTGCCAGCAGGATTCCTAGGGTATGCAGTAAACCTCTTGCATGTCAATGATGAGCATCTGAACTTTAGGATACAAAGTGGAAATCATGGTGTCTTGAGAGGATCACTTTTATACAACTTGTTCAAAAAACTTCAGTGTCATATACTTGAAGTTCTTTGAACAAGCTGTATAAAAGTGATCCTCTCAAGCCACCATGATTTCCACTTTGTATCCTAAAGTTCATATGCTCATCATTGACATGCAAGAGGTTTACTACATACCCTAGGAATCTTGCTGGTACTAGTCCCTTATAATCAGGTGCTCTATCTTGAGTAACCTCTGCGCATGCGATTCATCCAGGTCACCATCGTATGGCCTATAAACAGTGCCAAATTCTTTGAATAGCAATTATAAACCCTCTTCTCACACTTTCAAACTGAACATATGATAGAATCGACAAATCATTCAATGAAGGTACATACTTCATATCGTCCAAAACAAACAATCGTATCCTGCTATCCAAAACAATCAAATTTTGCACGAATATTTTGAAAGATGCACATAAGCATACACATATATAAAATTATATGCATATATATATATATATATATATATATATATATATATATATATATATATATATATATATATATATATATATATATATATATATATATACATATTTATTTATTTATTTATTTATTTATTTATTTACTATTTTTAATATTTCTTTTTTTTATAAACTTACAGGTTATTATCTGAAAAGTTTTTACCAAGTCAGAATATTCTTCCTACCTCACATGATGAAATGAAGAAGATAATCAACAATCTTGGTATAGATTATGAATGTATACATGCATGTCCTAAGGATTGTATTTTATATAGAGGTGAATATGCAGACTCTTTGACATGTCCCAAATGTCAATCTCCTCGATATAAGGGCAAAGAAGGTAAAATCCCAAAAAAGGCATTGAGACATTTTCCATTGGCTCCATGGATTAGAAATATATTTTAAAGCCCCGAATTATCAAAGCTTTTGACTTGGGGACATGATCACAAAAGTATTGATGGAATAATCAGAATTCCTCATGATAGTGTTGCTTTTCAGCATATTGTTTCTGCATGGCCTGAATTTGCACAAAATCCACAGAATCTAAAGTTAGGAGTTGCATTAGATGGGGTTAACCCATTCTCCATGAAATCCAGTAAATGGTCAACATGGCCAGTGGTAGTCATAAACTACAATCTTCCGCCATATCTTAGCATTAAAAAGGAACATTTAATGCTTTCACTTTTAATCCCAGGCAAAAGACAAGTTAAAGATATGAATATATATCTTGCTCCTCTCGACGATCTTCAAGAGTTATGGAGAGGTATTGATGTCATTGATGTATCGAAAAGCATCAATGAAAGACATATTACGGTTCGTGGTATTGTGGCTTGGACTATTCACAATTTTCCTAGATATGGTGTTTGTTCAGGTATTGATGTAATTTTTTTATTCAATATGCATGTAAATAAATATGATTTAATCTATTTATATTTTTATCATTTTCCATGATGCACGAATATCTACTAAGGGTTATAAATCTTGTTCATATTGTGGTGATTGGTTGAGATCAATCTATAGTAAGAATCTCAACAAAAATATTTATCTTTGACATCGACGATTCTTGCCTGATGATCATCCATTAAGATCTAAAAGAGAAGCGATACATTTTAATGGAAAGCTTGAAACAGGTCAGTGTCCAAAACCTATGATGCCTATGGATTGGTATAAAGATGGACAGATGGACATCTGATAGATCCAAAAGCAGAAATCTTCAGTGATGATTCAGATAATGAGTATGTGAACAAAGGTAAAGGAAAATTGGCACTCGCAGAGAACATATCAATATGGTATTCTTTGGAGTATTGGAAAGAGTTAAAGTATGTCATCTTCTTGATCCTATGCATATATTAATATTGGTTATTCACTATGGCAGCATCTTCTTGGACTAAAAGATACCACAACATCAAGGAATGATTTGAAAGATAAAGAATTCAAACCAAAGTTATGGCCAGTTTTTGATAGACATCGACAAGAAACGACTTATGCACCTGCTCCTTGGGTACTTACAACAAAAGAGATACATACTATCAACAATAGAATTCAATTGATTAAGACTCCTATAGGATATGGAGCATCATTTCAAAACATGTTTACTATGGATGATAAGAGCTTATCTGGGTTAAAGACCCATGACTCGCATAATTTTTTGAAACATATTTTACCTTTGGTTACCGATGGATGTACAACGAAAGGAGTACGAGATGTGATCTATCGTCTTGGATCACTTATAAGGTAATTATGATACTTTTATATTTAATATGTATGAATATTGGATATCTTTTATTTTTTAATTAACTTCTTTATAATTGTTTTTATGATATCTATAGGTGAATTACATCCAAAGAGATTGACAAAAACTCGATCCCACAAAAAAAACGTGAATGCAAAGAGCTACTATGTTTGATGGAGAAAGAACTTCCTACTTCATTTTTTGATATTCAGGTTCATTTATTAGTCCATCTTGTAGATGAGATAGAGATTGCCGGTGTTGTCAACACGATGGATGTTTTGGGTCGAGCGATTTATGGGAATACTAAAAGGTTATGTGCGACAAAGAGCAAAACCAGAAGGATCCATGGCAAAGGGTTAGATGCTTGAAGAGTGCATGTATTACGTTAGTGAGTACCTTGAAAGAGTTCATGAAGAAGCTCCACGTGCATGGACCAACGAGTCTTCTTCAAAAATAACAAATGAGGTATTATCAAGTAAGGGGGTTCCATTCTTATTTACATTTCAAGAAAAAAATGATGTTTCTACTTTTGTAGCATATAATAGCGAATGCATGCAAGCATTCCTTAGCGAGGACGAGGAACTTCAAAATCTCCGAAGTAAAAGGCAAGAAAACAAAAGATTTAGACGTAATCTCGATAATAATGAGCTTACAGATATACCTTCTTTCACGGATTGGCTATATAGTCGTTTGCAATGCGCCAACGCAAATAATGAAGAAATCTCAGATGAGCAAAAAGAGTTAATGATAGGTTGTGAATGAAAGGTAATTTTATTAAACTAATATTTTATTTTTTCCATATATTTATGTTAGTTTTTATTTACTAATTAAATTTATTTTGCAGGCTCGAATGCTCACTAATATCTGGGCTTTTGGACAACATATTAGAATCAAAGCCATTGATTCTTTACGTAAAACAGAGGATTCTAGTATTGTTGCTTCTTTCAAGCAACTATCACGTGCTAGCTCAAAAGACACGAACATTATAGATAGCGAACTTGGTTACGTAGGAACTATTGTTGGTATCTACGAAATTTCATTTCGTACATTCAAACAGGTAGAAAAAAGTTTCTATTTTTTTTTATAGAGTTAATTATTTTTTTAAGCACCTAATAATGGGTTTTTGTTGTTATATATTTTGATAGGTCATTTTGAAGGTTGATTCGTTTCGAGCGGAGTATAAAGGTAGTAATTCCACATTAAGAAAGGAATTATCTGGGTTTTGGGCAATTGATTCTTCCAAGGTAATGCGATCTACTAAAGAACCATATATTCTTCCTAGGCATATTGAACAAGCATTTTTTTATAAAAACCTAGATGCTCATCCTTGGTGGCAAGTCATTCATATGCAACCTAGAGGTAGGTCATTGTTTGAACAGTTTATTGTTAGATAGATCGAAGAAAGTCCTCTTGATGATTCAGCATCAGATACTGATACATCAACATCTAAAATAGAAATTAGAATCATTATACGTGATAATGATACTAATCTTTTTGATGAAGAGGATAATTCTCTACATGCTGATTCTACTGATGAGGAAGAGGAATTACAAGAAATAGATATTAATCCATCAATAGATGATGTGATTCATGAGAACATAGATTTAACAATAGAAGAAATAAATGAAATCACTAAGGATAATGAAGATGAGACTATATTGATGTCTTACCAAAATGATGGCAATAATGAAAACATATGAGCAGATTAGATAGTAAATTCTACTCTAGTTATCGATCAATAACTTGAATTTTGTGAATGGATATCAGATAATAGATTTTTTTATTAACTTGAATAACGCTGAATCCTACTAGAGAGATGAAATCATGTTCTTCTAAGTTAGAACATGAAGCTCGAGGGTATGCCTAATTATTTTATATATAGCTTTATCTTCGAGGAGCAAATTTTTATCATGTATGTATGCATATGTGTGTGTATTCATGTGTATTATATGTATACATATGTTAGTATGCATATATATGTATTTCATGTATATGTATGTGTTTGCATGTGTGTGTTATATGTATACATGTGTTAATATGCATATGCATTTATGTAAAATATTCATGTATTCATGTAATATATGCAAGTGTTTATAATTGTGTACATGTATATATGTATATGTGTCTATCTGTAAATATGTACATGTAAATATGTATGTATGTATATATATGTTTATGTGTGCATGTAGGCATGTATATGTGATGTGTACATGTATATATGTAAATGTGTACATGTAAATATGTTAGTATGTATGTATGTATATATATATATATATATATATATATATATATATATATATATATATATATATATATATATATATATATATATATATATATATATATATATATATATATATATATATATATGAATTTAGGCATGTATGTGTGATGCATAATATATCTACTCCATTTTATATTTATGTAACCTATCTACATGATGTGTATATATCTTTATATATATTATGATCCTCGTTGATTCGAGTAGCTATATATAGAGGCATAAGCTAGTAGGACGTCGGAGGTTTACATATACTTCAAACATATGGCTAAAAGGTTGAATTAGAGTTTTTTGATTAGGGGTTTTAAAACCCTAATATCGATATTAGTGTTTTCATTTTAGGATTTTTGAAATAGGATTTATTTATTTATTTTTTTTATTTATGCATATGCATGTGTATCTATATGTGAATATGCATGTGTTGTGTGTGTGTGTGTATATATGCATGTGTATTGTATATATGCATGTAAATATGATTATATGAGTCTATGTGTGTGTACATATGATTATGCATGTGTATGTGTATGTGAGTATGTGTACCTATATGTGAGTATGTGTATGTGTCTATGTGTATTCATTAGATGTGTGTAACTGCATGCATGTGTATGTGTGTAAAAATGTGCATGTATGTGTGTGTATGTATAAATGTGCATGTATATGTATATGTGTGTAAATGTGCATGTATGATGTATATGTGTGTGTATGCATGTATTTATACCTCTAGTATCACTCTTTTTTCTCTCTCTCTCTCTCATATACATACATACATGCATAAACACACATACTCATATCCACATATATATACATAGAAGCAGTGCATACTGTGCATTATCGCGACGATGAGCCATAAGTGTCCGCATCTCTTTTAGACACCACTTAAGCGACCATCCTGTCCCAAACTTTGTCTCAAGTGAACTAAGTACGTATTTTTTATCCCTCTCATCATGCTCACTACAAAAATGAAAAACATAATGTAAATAAAACATAAGATATTTATTTCAATTTATATGTAAATTTTTACTTACTTCCACGGTAAGTGGACAAAGCGCAGATAAGAGTCGCATAGCACCCGCATTCTTCTCTTGAACTCCAATCGATTCCCTATGTACACAGTGTTCCCCTTTGGCTCTATGTCGCACTCTAGTCCTAAGGTGCCTATGCATGTCCTCATAGGCAACTCTGCTCTGCTATCATGATTTGGAGGTGGTATAGGTGTCCTGAAAATAGATTAGATAAAAATAAATAAAAATATGTGTTATAATATCATTAAAAAAGTTTATGAAAAAAAACATACCTATGAGCAGATAGCTCTCTTCTTGCATGTGGAGCCGCAGAAGATCCCTTGTCTGATCGCTGGGTAAGCATCTCGATCGTATAGTCGAGCTCCTCATCAAACATCTCTGAGTAATCACGCATTATGGCCCCTAGAGTATCAGATGGAACTCTTGCTCTCATAAGACTTTTTATGAGAGTGAGTTTCGCCTTTTTCTCTCTACTAGGATCCATAATACCTAACATATAAAACAAAATGGTTAGAAATCAATATATATACGTGTACATATGTAAGTGTGTATGCATTAAGTATGTGTATGTATGCATATGTGTGTGTATGTATGTGCATGTATGTGTGTGTATGTGTGTATGCATGTATATGTGTGTGTATGCATCATTCTGTGTGTATGTGTCTATGTGTGTATGTGTGTGTGTATATGTGTGTGTGTATGTGTGTGTATATGTGTGTGTGTATGTATGTGTATGTATGCATGTATGTATGTATGTATGTATGTATGTATGTATGCATATGCATATGCATTATGTATGTATATATATGCATGTATGTGTATGTGTGAGTATGTCTCTCTATGTGTATGTATGTATCTATGTGTATGTATGTTTATGTGTATGTATGTATCTATGTTTGTGTATGTGTCTATGTGTGTATATGTATGCATGTATGTATGCATATGTGTGTGTATGCATGTGTATGTGTGTGTATGCATCATGATGTGTGTGTATGCATCATTATGTGTGTATGTGTCTATGTGTGTATGTGTCTATGTGTGTATGTGTGTGTGTATATGTGTGTGTGTCTATGTGTATGTGTGTGTGTCTATGAGTGTGTATGTGTTTATGTGTGTGTATGTATCTATGTGTGTGTATGTGTCTATGTGTGTATGTGTATGCATGTATTTATGCATATTTGTGTGTATGCGTATGTATGTGTGTGTATGCATCATTATGTGTGTATGTGTCTATGTGTGTATGTTTGTGTGTGTGTGTATATGTGTGTGTGTGTGTATGTGTATGTGTCGCTATGCGTCTATGAGTATGTATATGTCTATGTGTGTGTATGTGTCTATGTGTGTATGTTTATGCATGTACGTATGCATATGTGTGTATGTGTGTGTATGCATTATGTATGCGTATGTGTGTGTATGCATTATGTATGTGTATGTATGCATGTATGTGTGTATGCATATGCATATGCATTATGTATGTATATATATGCATGTATGTGTATGTGTGAGTATGTCTCTCTATGTGTGTGTATGCATATATGTGTGTATGTATGCATATATGTGTGTATGTGTGTATGTGTGTGTGTATATGTGTTCATATGTGTGTGTATGCATCATTATGTGTGTACGTGTCTATGTGTGTTTGTGTGTGTGTGTGTATGTGTGTGTGTGTGTCTATGTGTATGTGTGTGTGTCTATGAGTGTGTATGTGTTTATGTGTATGTATGTATCTGTGTGTGTGTATGTGTCTATGTGTGTATGTGTATGCATGTGTATGTGTGTGTATGCATCATTATGTGTGTATGTGTCTACGTGTGTATGTGTGTTTGTATATGTGTGTGTGTGTGTGTCTATGTGTATGTGTGTGTGTCTATGAGTGTGTGTGTGTTTATGTGTATGTATGTATCTATGTGTGTGTATGTGTCTGTGTGTGTATGTGTATGCATGTATGTATGCATATGTGTTTGTATGCAAATGTATGTGTGTGTATGCATCATTATGTGTGTATGTGTCTATGTGTGTATGTTTGTGTGTGTGTGTATATGTGTGTGTATGTGTATGTGTCTATGTGTATGTGTCGCTATGCGTCTATGAGTGTGTATGTGTTTATGTGTGTGTATGTGTCTATGTGTGTGTATGTGTCTATGTGTGTATGTGTATCCATGTATGTAAGCATATGTGTGTATGTGTGTGTATGCATTATGTATGTGTATGTAAGCATGTGCATTATGTATGCATGTAAGTATGTATGTATGCATATGCATATGCATCATGTATGCATATGTGTGTGTATGCATTATGTATGCATATGTGTGTGTATGCATTATGTATGTGTATGTAAGCATGTGCATTATGTATGCATATGTATGCATGTATGTGTATGTGTGTGTATGTCTCTCTATGTGTGTGTATGCATATATGTGTGTGAGTGTGTGTGTATATGTGTCTATATGTGTGTATGCATGTGTATGTGTGTGTATGCATCATTATGTGTGTATGTGTGTGTATGTGTGTGTGTCTATGTGTATGTGTGTGTATCTATGACTATGTATGTGTTTATGTGTGTGTATGTGTGTGTATGTATCTATGCATGTACATTATGTATGCATGTAAGTATGTATGTAAATTGTATGCATATGCATATGCATTATGTATGCATATGTATGCATGTATGTGTATATGTGTGTATGTCTCTCTATGTGTGTGTGTGTATGAATATATGTGTGTGTATGTGTGTGTATATGTGTCTGTATGTGTGTATGCATGTGTATGTGTGTGTATGCATGTGTATGTGTGTGTATGCATGTGTATGTGTGTATGTGTCTATGTGTGCATGTGTGTGTGTGTGTATGTGTGTGTGTATGTGTGTGTGTATGTGTATGTGTGTGTATCTATGAGTGTGTATGTGTTTATGTGTGTATGTGTCTGTGTGTGTATGTGTGTATGTGTATGCATGTATGTATGCATATGTATATGTATGCATGTGTATGTGTGTTTATGCATCATTATGTGTGTATGTGTCTATGTGTGTATGTGTTTGTGTATATGTGTGTGTATGTGTGTGTGTCTATGTGTATGTGTCGCTACGCGTCTATGAGTGTGTATGTGTTTATGTGTGTGTATGTGTCTATGTGTGTGTATGTGTCTATGTGTGTATGTGTCTATGTTGGTGTGTGTATGCATAGGTGTGTGTATGTGTGTGTATGCATTATGTATGCATATGTGTGTGTATGCATTATGTATGTGTATGTATGCATGTAAGTAAGTATGTATGCATATGCATTATGTATGCATATGTATGCATGTGTGTGTATGTCTCTCTATATGTGTGTGTGTATATGTGTGTCTATGTGTGTATGTGTGTGAATGCATCATTATGTGTGTATGTGTCTATGTGTGTGTGTATATATGTGTGTATGTGTGTGCACGTCTGTGTATGTGTGTGTCTATGAGTGTGTATGTGTTTATGTGTGTTTATGTGTGTGTATGTGTCTATGTGTGTATGTGTGTATGTGTATGCATGTATGTATGCATATGTGTGTGTATGTGTGTGTATGAATTATGTATGCATATGTGTGTGTATGCATTATGTATGTGTATGTATGCATGTGCATTATGTATGCATATGCATTATGTATGTGTATGTATGCATGTGCATTATGCATGCATATGTGTGTGTAAGCATGTAAGTATGTATGTATGTACGCATATGCATATGCATTATGTATGCATATATGTGTGTATGCATGTAAGTATGTATGGATGTACGCATATGCATATGCATTATGTATGCATGTATGTGTATGTGTGTGCATGTCTCTCTATGTGTGTGTGTATGCATATATTCGCATAAGCGACGGTCCCCGTTTTTTTTATCAATTCGGGGGCATCGCTACACCCCCCCTTTTTCTTGTAGTGTCATGTTATCACACATAATTGGAAATTGATTGACCTATAAATTTAGTTCCATTATTAGCTTCTTGAGCCACACAAACTCATATATCACTTGTGCTAAATCCATGTATTCAATTTTTGTGGGTGATAGAGAAACTATAGGTTACTTCTTTTGCCATTCAAGAGATGACCTTCTCCTCAAGCATTATGTTAGAGGAGGCATATTTTGAGGGAAATTATTTTTAATTTAACAATTTTGGTAGATATATTTATCCAAATGATGTAAAAATTGGGAAGAGTCTTCCTCATGTAAAGTAGGATCATATATATATTTTTTAGAATTTTTGGAAGCTCTTTGATAGCATATTTTTAGAATAGAAGGCAAAGAGGATCAAATTTCAAGTGTGAAAAGGGACACTTGAAAAAGTATAAAAGATAATTTCTTCTATCTTGAAGAGGTTGGTTGTATTATTTTCATGCTATCCAAGTAATGTGAAGAGCTTCTCTACAAAAAATTGTGTTTCTACTTTTCATGATCATCTTCTTGAGTTGTTGAGTCTTCTCATTGTGTAATCCATGGAATTTGTGAACTCTTCTTGTGTATTTCTGAGTGAAGTGTATGAAGGTAGCTTAGTGTTGGTAGATTGAGCAAGACATTGCAGAAGATCAATGTTGGAATTGAAATTTCTTAGTTTTTACAGAATCGCAATTGTCTCGTCTGTATGATAGAGGTACTGTTTTGGACATTTGACTTCATATTTGTATTCTACTGTGAAAATGGCATACTTTGCACAAAATCATTGAAAATGATGTTGTAGAACTCAAGATAATCAAAACCCTAGTTATTTCATTTCTTCTTCATAAATCTCTCAGAAAACAGCCATGTCAATTCTTATTCTTGGATTCCATTAACTAGAAGGGGCTGTGGTCTTTGCATACTTTCCGGATTGACAATTTAAAGATGTGTGGTTAATCTGTTGTGCTATAATGATTGGAGAGGACAACTCCAAAGGTTAACAACAAACATTTTTTGGCGCCGTTGCCCGAGAATCGAAGCAAAAGCTTCATTGAAGTTTTGGATCTTGCAGGATCTTCCATTGTTGATGGTATTTGAACACATTGGAAAGGTATTACTCTATAATCAAGTAAGAAAATTTGGAAAGGTAGGTTTTTTTGGCTTGTCTTTTGGGAAAAGAAAGCATGAATTAACCTTTTGAGACAAAGAAGTATGTGAATTTATGCAAATTGATAGTTTCTCATACTTTTTAAGAGTAAAGTGCAGGTGTTGTGAAAAAAAAATGATTTCATTAGTTGAAAGGAAAAGTGAAATGTGATTATCTTTGCATATGTAGATTTCTTTTTGACAAAGTACCAAGCAAATTTTCTCAATCATGGAAAAGATGACATAGTTGCAATGAGGAAAGTCAAGTAAAGTAGCTATGTGCAAATTGATTGTTCCATTTACTTTTCCTAAGTGAAGTGATAGTCTTGTGGAAAGATTGGTTGATTACTTAAAAAAAAAGGTGTTGACTTTATCTTTGCATAAATTGACAATTGTACTTTATAACACATATTTTCTTGACAAGCTCTATTTCCATTATGAGATTGCAAGCATAGTGAGTACAGCCAATCATAAGTCAAAAGATCAATGGATCTTGAAACAAGAAAACCCTAAGTGAAGTGTTTTCTTTGATTCAGGGACAAAATTACTAAAAAAAATTCATAAAATTTAATAAAAATCCAAACAAATTTCTTTTTTCTAATGAAGTTTTGCATGAGGTTTGTGTTGAATAGTGGAAGAGAATAAGTTGAAGAAAAATTCAGAAAAAATAAAATATAGAGTAAAGGTGCTGTTTCTTTTTTTAGTTCTAATCTCTTGTGAATAGTTGAGTGGTGCATAATTGCAGGTGACAATTTATTTGGAGTTGTTGAAGAACATTGGAGAAGACCAGGTGGGAAGAAAAGTCAAAAAGTGCAAAAGCAGGGAAGTTCAGAAAAAACACGATTCTCATCTCAGATAACGATTTTCAGTAAGATAAAGAAATTGATTCAGTTGCACTATTGGGCATTAAGGTAAATCATTTTAAGGTTTCATAAGTTTCACAGTTGAAGGAAATCAAAATTTCAGTAAGAATCGAGCATCAAGTGATCAGATTTGAGAATTGGACACAAAATCGTGATTTTCATCAGTAGGAGAAAGCATGAAAATTTTGTTTGAGGGGACAAGATTTTATAAATAAAACAAAAAACTTGCACAAGAACAAGACTCATTAAAGTGGGAACTCAAATTTGTTAAAAATCACTCACAATCGCGATTGTCTGAAGCCTATAAAAGCATGAACTCACTTCAAAATTAGTCATTGAGTGAGAGAGTAAGTGAAGAGAGCAATAGCAGAATCGCGATTCCCTACAAACTCGGATTTTTTGGGAGATTTTTGATCAAGCAGCAAGTAACTTTCTCCACATTGATTTTCCACAGATATTCAAGATGAAAATATTTGGTTAAGATAAGAAAAATAGAAAATCTTTGAAAATACAGAATCACGACTTTCAATAATTTTGGATTTTTTGCATTATAAGTTGTCATTTTCTTGTGGGTCCTTTATTGCATGTTACTTTTTTGGTAAGATGCTCCTAATGGTGTGAGAAGAATTCAAAATATCAAAATCCAAAAAAATTAGTAAGAATCTGCACAGAATCGCGATTCTGTGAAAAAACTCAAAATTGCGATCCCTAGAATACGATTTTCATGAGAAAATTGTGTTTTATACGATTGTGAGCAATCATGATTGTCTGGGGTCGCGGAATTGCGAAAAACACGATTCTCACTCAGGATCGTGAAAAACACGATTCTCACTCAAGATCGTGAAAAACACGATTCTCACTCAAGATCATGAAAAACACGATTCTCACTCAGAATCGTGAAAAACACGATTCTCACTCAGAATCATGAAAAACACGATTCTCACACAGAATGTGAAAAAACACAAATTAAAGTTCACTAAAATAAAATCTTTACATTCTGCTCCAATCAATTACAAATTTCAACTCTTGAAGAAATCTAATACAACTAAGTGAATGATTTTGAGATCTGGTAATAAGCTACCTATACCTGATACACAAGAGTTAAAAGGGAAAGAGATAGAGTCAGGAGAACTACAAGAAAGGGATTGGGACAAACAATTAACATGGAAAATTTAAATGAGACAAATGAAACACCAGAAACTAGTGACTTTAGAAATATCCTCAAGTACATGTATACAAATAGGTTTGGAGCCTATGTGTATCAAGATGATATGCATAAGTTTCTCATTAGGATGAGAAACTTAGAAATTCCTTTAAATTTAATGCTAGTGGCACAATTTAGGGATGGTAGATATGAGGATAGACAAGGATGTGTATACATATTTTCACAAGATCCTGAAAATTCTAATGACTTAAGACAATGTGCAGACACGAGACCTTGGGAGCAAGACCCAAGGCAAAGAGACTTGCCAAGGAAAAATGAAAATCATACTTCTATTGAACAACAAAAAGGGAGGAGATTACACACTTCTCCAAATCCTTTTGAAAGGGAAGTAGAGGGAATACCTGATTTTCCCATCAGAAGGAGACAGCAATGGCAAAACCATGGAAAAATGCTTAGGCCCTATCAAGTAGCTAAATGTATGAAGAATCAATATGAAGGGTATTTAGATCCTCATGTTCATGCTGCAGAATTCAGGCAAATGATTAGGGCAGAAGAAGTAGAGGATTGCAAAGTACAATTTGAAGCATTTGGTGTAACCCTAACTGGACCTGCATTATCTTGGCTCATTCCATTGAGAAAGGAAATGTACCCAGATATGGAATCATTCCTTGAAGCCTTTATAAGAGAGTACTCCAGAACTGGAATCAAACATAGTACAACTACACTGATACATAGTTTCAAACAGCAAAAAGATGAAAATGTGAGAGAGGTTGCTAGGAGATGCAAGCAATACATTGATAGATGTCCAAAAGAGGAGGTACCTTCAATGGCAAGACAAGTGTCTTTGTTCATAGAAGGATTGAAGAGTGCACAATTAAGAACCTTGGTGCATTATAGGAGATGTCATGATCTAGGGGCCTGTGTGAAAAAGGCAATAGATTTAGAGGATAATAAAGCACAAGATTTATTAGCATTTGATCAACCAAGAACAAACAAAGATAGAATTCCACCAACAAAAGGATTAGCACAAGCCATTGCTAAAGCCCTAGAAGTTAACACCAAAACAAATTTGATTAACACCAGAATATTAACCAATAAGAAGTGCTATAATTACGGAGAGAGCCATTTGGTTCAACAATGTCCCTATCACAAACCAAAACATTTGCAAGACATGAAAACACTCAAATATTGTACCTTAGAAAGAAAATGGACAAACCATACTAGAGAGGAATGCTTCTACAACAAACAACCCATCAAAGAAAGGGAATATATGAACCAACACAATGTACAAAGAGAATTTGGATTGTCTAAACAACCAAGACCTGTACTAGGGCAACAACCACCATTACCGACAAATGTAGTACCAGTAAAGTACACACTGGTAGAAGAGGAAAGCACAAGACCCATATCATATTACAGGGAGGATTACCATTTGTGTGATGAATATCAGGAAGATTGGGAAGGATATGAACAGAGAGAACCAAAACTGCAAGCCTTAGACCTGGGAAATGGGAGAATTGAAATGGACATAACCACATTCATGTACATAACTAATAATTACATGTCTAATAAAAAATCCCAATTCAAAGGAGGCTAGAAGATAACCTGTTATAGATGTGGGGGGGAACATTTCATTAGAGACTATCCACAACCTCCAACATTAAGAATAGAAGGAGCCTATTGTAAGCATTGTGGCAGGGAGAATTTGATAAGAGATTGTCCAAGAAACCCTCAAAAACAACAAAACACATCTAGTAACATACCACTAAAAGTAGTTAACATAATGGAGCAAGAAGAATTAAGTGATCATGAACAGGTAACTGTAAATGCCATAACAAGAGCTCAAGCTAAACAACAAAGCATAAAACATGAGACACACACACATGACAACAAGAAAAATTTAGTTACAAAAGAAAAGAAAAATAGACAAAAAGGGAGATGGAAAAAAAATATGAGAACGGGTAAAAATCTAGAAGAGGAAACTGTAGGGAACTCAAACAATAGCCAACAACAAAATACACAGACACAAAATGAGGTAAAAAATTCAAAAAGCTTGGAAACTCTAATAGAAGCATAGAAAGGTAGAATTCAAGATGGACCAAATCCTACAGATCATGTGCTAGTTTATCCAATGCCAGATATCGAGGATGAGAGAATGCAGAGGTGTAAACAAATCATACAGGAAGCACAAAACAAGTTTGAAGGGATAGACAATCATCAAAAAACAATTGAAGAGTCAAATGCAACAAAAATCAAGAAACATTTAGTTCAAGAAGAAAATTCACAAATAACAATTGAAGAGTCAAATGCAACAAAAATCAAGAAACATTTAGTTCAAGTCCCCTCACGAATGGTTCAAAGTTCATCAAAATCAAGAATCAAGTGAAGAATCTGGAACTGAACAATCATCAATTTGGAAGTGTAATGTGATAAGGAATCATATACATAAAAGAAGGTTGCTAAGAAAAGAGGATTGCCGAGAAGAAAGGAAGTTAAAAGATGAAAATTACATTTCACAGAAATTTGATGATGAAGAATTTGAGCCTTATGGATGGAATCAGATTTTGACTACAATGGAGTTGGCTAATGATGAATATGTGGGACTCAAATTTCAAGATGAAAAGGGGTATAATATTTTTCATATAGCAGTACAAATGATAAAAGTATCAAAAGAAGAAGAGAATTTGAAGGAAGAGGTACTTTTAAATACTGGAAAAACACAATTTCGAGAAGACGTGGAGGCTCGAGATACGATAAAAGATAAAATCTCAAGAACTTATAAAAAATGTATACACAAAGAAATTGAAGGAAGGAAAAAACCTGAAGGGAATAAGAAGATTGAGGAAGAGGAGCAACAGTTTGATGTACCTTCAAACTTCAAAATCTATGAAGTGGAAGACATATTACTTTTAAAAATAAAACCAAAAAGGGATAAGAAGAAGGGGGAGTCATATGACGATGAGGAACAAACTAGGAAGGTGGTGATTACTCAGGAAGAGGGGGAAGATAGGCACATTGTCATAGCTGATGACATGTCAAATCAGGAAGAGGAAGCATTGATAAATTTGGCAAAAACTTATAGGGATGTGTTTGCCTATAGTTATAAGGATTTGAAAGGAATTGATCCTAAACTTTGTGAACATAAAATCCCCATTACTCCTGATGCAAAACCTAGCAAACAAAGACACTATACATATAATGACAAATACTCTGCTAAAATAAAGGAGGAGATTGACAAATTACTGGCTGCCAATTTCATCTATGAAATTGAGTACACTGAGTGGATATCTCCTATAGTTGTGGTACCTAAGAAGAATGGAAAACTCAGGGTGTGTATTAATTTGAAAAAAGTTAATGCGGCAACTATAAGAGATAGCTATCCATTACCAATAACAGATCATCTCTTAGAAAGGGTTGCAAGCAAGGAGGTCTATAGTTTTTTGGATGGTTTTTCAGGATATAATCAAGTACCAATAGCTTTGGAAGACCAACATAAGACTGCCTTTTCCACTGAGTGGGGAATATATGCATTCAAGGTTATGCCTTTTGGTTTAACCAATGCTCCAGCAACTTTCCAAAGGTTGATGTGTCACATATTCAAAGAATTTCTTAGAAACGTGATGGAAATTTATGTTGATGATCTTTGCACTTTTTCATTAAAAAGACAAGATCATTTGAAAGATCTGGAGAATATATTCAAGAAATGTAGAACTTATAGAGTATGTCTAAATCTTGAGAAATGTGTGTTCTTTGTGAGGCAAGGGAGAATGTTAGGTCATATAGTTTCTAGAAATGGAATTTCAACTGATGAAAGGAAAATTAAGGCCATAGTGGATCTACGAAAACCAACTAATGTAAAAGAACTTCAAACTTTTATGGGACACTGTGGATATTATAGGAAATTTGTGCACAAGTTTGCAGATATTGCAAAAAATTTGTATGCACTAATTACAAAAATTGAGTGGACCATAGAATGTGATCAAGCCTTTGAGACTTTAAAAACTTTTCTAGTGACAACACCTATTCTAAAAACCCCACAGTGGAATCAAATTTTTCATGTTCATGTTGATGCTTCAAATTTTGCTTTGGGATGTGTTTTGGCACAACCAATTGAAGGAAGCAAATTAGATTTTCCAATTGCTTATGCTAGTAGGCAATTAAATCTAGCTGAATGAAATTATACAACCACTAAAAGGGAAGGATTGGGAATGATATTTTCTATAAAGAAATACATACATTATCTTTTGGCCAACAAGTTTAAATTCTTTGTGGATCACCAAGCCTTGCCTTACTTGGTAAACAAACCATGTCACATTGGTAGGATAGTCAGATGGTTCCTACTATTGATGGAATTTGAGTTTGAGGTAGTGGTAAGACAAGGGAAAACTCATTTAAGAGCACATCATTTGTCCAGAATACAAACCAAAGGGCCAAACTCACCTCTAGATGAGGAATTACCAGATGCATATCTATTCAAGATAGGAAGTATTCCTGATTGGGCAATGACTATGGTGCCTTTGTTAACCATTGGACCTTGTAGAAAACATGAAAATTATACACATTTGGTATTACAAAGTAGGAACTTTGTATTACTTGTTGGGCACTTGTATCGTATAAACCACATTGGTATACTAGAATATTGCACTCCAGAAGATGAGCAGCAGGAATATCTAAGAAAAGCACATTGTTGGAATCCATGTACTCATGCTTCCACAGTGGTCACATTGAACAATCTCAATAGAATGGGTGTACATTGGCCTACAAAGATTAAATATGTGGAGAAATATGTTTCCAATTGTCTTACATGTCAATCTTTCCAAAATTTAGATAACTTTGTACTAGTTTCAAAAAAATCCAGATTGGAGTGCACGCATCATTGAGGAATTAAGAAGAAATCAATCATTAGAGTCAGGAAAAGTTAGCGCAGACTCTAGAAATCTACAGACAATATCTGAAGAATATCAATTGATAGGAGACCAATTGTACAAAAAAGGAATGGATGGGTATCTAAGAATATGTGTTCCTGAAGATAAGTATATGGAAATGTTAGAGATGGCACATTCAGGAGTAGCTCGAGGACATTTTTCAAGTGAAAGGACTGCTAAACTCATTCTATATTCTAGTTTTTGGTGGCCAACTCTTTTTCCTGATGCAAGAACATATGTGAAAAGGTGTGACATTTGTCAAAGAACAAATCAACCAAGTAAAAGAGATGATATTCCATTAGTGACACTTATTTCAGCAAGAGCATTTAGCAAGTGGGGATTGGATTTCATTGGACCTATCCATCCTCCTACAAGACATTCTCATCCTGAATATATACTTGTAGCTACAGATTACCTGACCAAATGGGAAGAGGGTAAGGCTACAAAAAGAAATGATGCTCAAACCACTGCACGATTTCTTTATGAAAAAATTATCATCAGATTTGGATTACCAATTGAATTGGTAAGTGATAGGGGGACTCATTTTATAAACCAAGTAATTGAAAATATAACTAACTATTTCATGATTAATCATAGAAAGTCAGCCCCTTATCATCCACAAGCAAATGGATTAGCAAAAAGCACTAATAAAGTGCTTTGTACTGTTTTGTCAAAATTAGTAAATACAAATAGGAATGATTGGGATTTACAACTTAATCATGTCCTATGGGCATATAGAGTGGCATACAAAACTGCTATTGGAACAACACCATTTAATTTGGTCTACGGACAAAATGCAATCTTGCCATTAGAATTTCTCATACCAACATTCAAGGTGGGGAATCAATTCAAGTGGATTGGACATGAATTATCTGAAAGAGTGGTGGAATTGGAAAAACTTGGAGCTTCAAGACTTCAAGCAATTATGAGCATATATGCAGATAAAAGGAGGCAAAAAGCATATCATGATGTTCATATTAAAGAAAAGGATCTGCAAGTGGGAGATCTAGTTCTGTCATATACTTTGAAAGAACATCAGAAAAAATTTCAGAAGAAAGGACATGGGCCTTATATTATCAACCAAATCAACAATAGTGGAGTTGTCCAATTAGCTAATATAGATGGAGAATTCATGCCTAATTTCATAAGTGCATGTAGAATAAAAAGGTATGATCTTCCATTAACTACTCTTGAATGGAGAAGAATACATCAAGCTCAAAGCAGGAAAAAAGAAGAGGAAAAAATCAGATATGAAGCTCAACAAGAAGCAAAGGAAAGAATTAGGAAATCTAAAGAGATTAGAGAAGTTTTCTTATGTGAAACACCGTCAGGGGTGGTGAGGGAGCATTTGCATGTCATAACAATGAATTTTCATAATGAGCAAATCAAGGTTTTGTTAGATTCAGGTGCACAAGTCAATTTGATATGTTCTGGATTGTTAAACAAATTAAAGGTCAAGAGTAATAGAAGCAAAACATTTATCAAAACACTAGATGGATAGATAATACAAAGTTTGTCTTCACAATATATTGAAGTTAAGCTTAATGAAGAAAATATGAAAATAGACTGTGAAGAATGGCCTGATCATATGATGACTGAGAAAATGATCTTAGGACAACCTTGGATGAGGCAAGGTAAAGTAATTTTGAATTTTGAAAAGATGAAGCTTAATTTGAAAGTAAATGACAAAAGGTTTTTAATGTTTTTGTTGAGTAATTAAGAACGGGGAATTCAACAGGAAACCTATGACTCATTATTGGAAAGATTTACCTTTCCAATAGAAGATACAAAGGAATCACAAAAAGAACTTCTCCATGATCAAATCAAATTCAGAGAAAAACAGAAGGAAATTGAAGAAATTAAATATGTTGGAAAAATAGTTGAAAGGTGGAGATTAAGAAATAACTAGAAAAATCTAGACATAAGAACAAAATGGATGTGGAGACCTAAGACATCTAAGTAGTGCTCATCAAAACAAGACTATTTGACTCCAAAGGCAAAACCATCAGAAATCAAGTATTACTGGGTGAAAAAATAAGATCTGCTTCAATTGACAGAAAACAAGGAGAAATGTACTGAAACACTCCAAAATCATGAAGAACCACAAGCAAAGGAAAGTGCAATATCATCATCAGATACACACTTGGGAATCTTAGTTAAGACCTCAGAATTACATCATAATGGATTCATGACATTCTTGAAATTATTTCCATGCGCTTTACCTCATTCTTTTTCTAGGAAAAAGAATAGGAGGGGAAGAGAGTTTTTTGAATTGTCTTTCAAGACAAAAGTTCCGAGAAAAGGAATGAATATGGAAAATAAAAAAAAAGAGAAAAGAAAAAAGGAGAAAATTTAGAGAAAAAAAGATAAAAAGAGAAAAAAGTATTTCAAACCTAAATCTATTTGTGTTAATTATTCTGTCATGCAAAGACTTTTTTATATAATTTATAAAGCACCAGCAAGATATAGGTTCAATATGGGAAGAGCTATGGAGTTATTGTTCAAGTTTTTTTCTTTAAACATTTTTTCTTTTTTCTTCTTTACTTGATTTTCCTATGTCCATTTATTATTTCCTTTTTTTATCAAAGCATTAGATATCTTGCTACACATGTGATGATCACTCTAATTGTGTTACACCTGTGATGTAATGAGGAAAAGATTATTTATTTTCTCAAGAAAAATGTTTTTTTTTTTATGTCTCTTGTAACTTATGTGGTGGGAGTTTTTGGTGTGGTGTGTTATATATTCTCCAGGATGGTGAATGCAAAAGAATGACCTATTCATGACTTCAAAGCTGATTCTATAACTATTGGAGATAGATGTCTGTAGAAGCACGCAAACATCACAAGGAAGAAGAAGAAGCTTGGAGCACAAACACACAATAGTGAATGTATTACTAGAGAATGTACAAAGATAAGTAGCCCATTAGGGCAATAGGCGTATATACAAGCCGAGGGAAAAAAACCTCCTAAAGAGGGAAAAAAGTGCCCCGACGGTCCTAGTGTGTTCACACACATCACTACCTAAATATATCAACAAATCCCCCCTGGGAGTGATGCAGTGAACAAGGAGCTGGCACTCATGTATAAGGAAGTGCCAAGCTATGTGGAAATCACTCCACAAAAGGAAGTAAGCCCAAAGCTTTGCGGAAAGCTTCAAACCTCTCCCTAGGCAGAGCCTTTGTGAAAAGGTCTGCAATGTTCTCCTGCGTGTGCACATATGCCAAGCAGATCTCCCCAGCAGAGAACCTCTCCCTGACATAGTGCCAATAATGCACCTCAATGTGCTTAGTGCGAGCATGGAACACAGGGTTCCTCGCAACTGCTAATGCGCTCTGACTGTTAGTGAAGATGGTGGTGGCAGAAGATTGACCAACACCCAAATCAGCCATAAGGCATCTGAGCCACACACACTCAACAGTCGCTGTGAAAGCTGCCCTATACTCAGCGTCACAACTAGAAGTGGCCACAGTAGGCTGCTTCTTGCTCAACCAAGATATACATGAGCTACCAAGCATGAAGCAAAAACCACTGGTGGACACACGAATGTCATAGCAACCAGCCCAATCTGAGTCAGAAAAAGCATGCAAATCTAGCGGTAGTGATCCCCCCTTTGGATAAAACAACCCAAGTAGTCGAGTACCACTCAAGTAGCGAAAGATGCGCTTAACCGCCTTCCAATGCATGACTCCTGGGCAATGCATAAACCTGCTCATCTGTGAGACAGCAAACTGAATATCTGGCCAAGTAATGCATAGGTAAATCAAGCATCCAACAGCCTACTGATAGAGAACAACATCAAATGCATCTCCAACATCATGAAGACTCAATCGTAAACCTGTCTCCATAGGAGTGACAATAGGCTTACAGTATTCAAGGCCAAAACGTTGTAATAATGTGTCAATATATTTCGTTTGACACAAAGACATTCCACCATCAACTTGCATAAACTGAATGCCCAAATAGTGATGCAAATGCCCCAAATCAGACATCTCAAATGAGGCATGCAAATCAGCCTTGAAATCAGCAATATGCTTCTTAATAGGACCAGTGAGCAGCATGTCGTCAACATAGACAAAAATGATCAGAAGCACATCATTAGCACACTTAACATATAAGGTGCTTTCAGTTGGACTGTTCTCAAAACCATGTGCAACCAGATAGGCATGTATCTTCTCGTACCAAGCACGTGGTGCTTGCTTTAAACCATATAATTCCTTCTTTAACCTGCACACATGGTTTTCATGCCCTTTCAGCACAAAGCCACGGGGCTGAAAAACATAAACTTCTTCATGCAAGTCACCATTCAAAAATGCTGTTTTAATGTCCAACTGATGTACATTCCAACCATGATGGGCTGCAAGTGCACAAATTCTACGAACAGTAGTCATACGGCATGTAGGTGCAAAGGTCTCATCAAAATCAATGCCTCTTTCCTGCGCATAACCCTTTGCAACAAGCCTAGCCTTATACTTGTCAACTGTACCATCAGGTTTATGCTTCAACTTGTATACCCACTTAGTGCCAATGGCCTTCTTGCGAGGAGGCAAGTCACATAAAGACCATGTACCATTCTTCATTATAGCATCATATTCAGATTGCATAGCAGCCATCCATTTTTCTGAATTCTGTGCTTCATCAAAAGAAACAGGCTCATTCTCATCACAAAGACTACACGCAGCCATAGCATAGCAATCTGATGCAAAGGAGGCACTATGAGAGCCTGAACGAGTACGATATGACAAAGGTGCATCTAATTTACTATCACGCAAAGTCTGCACCAGCCATTTTGGCATAGTTTTTGCCTACTCAATATCAGCTCTCTCATCAATAAGTGCGTCATGTAAATCTGCATCAGAAATGGAATGATCTGCATCATCATATGAAACCTACAAAGGCTGAGAAGTTGCCTCATTAGGACCAGCACTAGACTGTCCACCTATAAAAAGAGGCATCAAAGTATCATACATGTCTTTGGAGCTAACAGATGTCTCCTTAGTACATGAAAGCAATGGCTGAATAACATCTTCCACAAAGACAACATCACGGCTAACCAGAATGTGTTTAGTCTGTGGATGATACAGACGATAGCCTTTACTTTCAGAACTGTACCCAACAAAAATACATTTTACTGACTTATCATCCAATTTTCTGCGATGTTGTTCAGGCACTAGTGCATATGCCAAACAACCAAAAACACGCAGATGAACAACAGATGGCTTGCGGTCATGCCAAGCCTCATATGGAGTGATAGACTGCAGCGCTTTAGTGGGACACCTGTTCAATACATATGCTGCACACATGACAGCCTCAAGCCAAAAACTATGTGGTAAAGCCTGACTCTTGACCATGCACCTCGCCATCTCCATGAGTGAACTGTTCTTTCGTTCAGCAACTCCATTCTGTTGAGGTGTATACGGCACTGTACACTGGTGTTTTATCCCACGTTCAGCTAGAAATGCATTAAAATCAGAAGACATATATTCCCCCCCTCGATCAGAATGGAGGGTGCCCATTTTACATGTTGACAGATTTTCAGCCAAAACCAAAAACTGTTTAAAGCACATGAACACTTCGGACTTTGCTTTGAGTGGATATACCCATGCATGCCTGGAAAAATCATCAATGAAAGTCACGAAGTAAAGGTAATTTCCAAAAGAAGGTGTCTGCATAGGACCACAGACATCACTATGTACAAGTTGCAATTTTTGAGTAGCCCGAACTGAACCATCTTTTGGAAAGGATGAACGCTGCATTTTGCCCAAAATACAGCCTTCACAAACATGTTTTCCAGGTGCCTCAAGTTTGGGCAAAGAGGACACCATTTCAGATTTCTGCAGGCGTAGCAAACTAGCAGAATTTAGATGACCAAAGCGTGCATGCCAAAGCTTTGCATCTGACATAGCCTGAGAATCATTTACTGCACATGCCAAATCACTTACAGATCTTTCATAGTCTATGAGCTTATATAGCCCATGACATAAAATGCCAGAAGCAATAATCACATCGCCATTTGCGAGATCATGAACTGTACACCTATCATCAACAAATTTCACAACCAAGCCAATCTTGGCTATTTCAGAAACTAATAACAGGTTCTTTTTTATCCCTGGCACAAATAAGCATCTGACAAAGTGAAAGAACTACCATCAGCAGTAGTCAAAATGATCTTATCAACTCCCATAACAGGATAAGAGGAGTTGTTGATGCATGTAACATTATTCCCTGTAGGGGTAGGCTCGAGTGAAGAGAAGAAACTGTGCTACGAGGTAATATGTTTGGTTGCCCCACTGTCAAAATACCAAACATCTGAGTCTACTGCAGACATGCACTGATCATAAGAAGATGGGTCAAAACTGCAAACAGTAGTAAACACCCATTCTTCTTCTCAAAGTTCTTGGATGCTTCTAAACTCAAAGGTTTCAAGGACGCGATAAATTTGAAGGACATGGACGAAGATAACTCCCAAATGAGCTTGAGGGGGAGTGTTGAAGATAAATGTACAAGCTCATTTTCATATGAGCCATGCTTGGATAAGTTTACCAAATATAAAGATAAAGAGAAAGTGGAGGAAAAAAGGAAAAAATAATAAAAGAAAAAGTCTAGTCAAAATTCATGATGAGTAAGAGATACAATATCTTGCCTTGTAGTTAGTAGCATGTAGTGGAGAAAGTGGTGAGTTAAGAAGAAGGCACAAACTTCTTCACATGCTCATTGGTTATAAAAGTGAAGTGGGAGCACATTCAAAACAAGGAGAGAAAGAGGCAAGAGCTCCCAGTAGTCGGATCTAGCCATTTTGTCATTTTGGCTTTCCCTTAGACTCCTTCCAGCCGCACGTCAGTTTGTACATAGCTCTGTTGCAGAGCTCATATCTCAGTGCATATGTAACCATTTTGTGCGTTTAAGCACTCATAGGAAAGCTACTTGTGTCTACTTTCCCTATACTAAATATCTTTCTCAAAGGATATATATTCAGAGAGCTATCAGTCCGAAAGTGAAGCTCAGTTCTTCAGCATACCTGTGTGGACAGGTAGTTCATCTTTGACAGTTGTGTTTCCTAATCAAAACTTGTCCAAGTTAAGTCATTTATAGCTTGTTAGAAAGCTCTCTTTGTCTACTTTGATTGACTAAAGTGTCAAGTCCATTTGAGTTTTGTATTGAGAGCAACAAGCTATCTAAGGTGCAGATGTTTGTCCAAGTGCTGGACATACAAGGGCTCACTACACACTTCCGTTGCGCATAGGAGAACTCATTCTCCACAAAGTATGCTCACCAAGTTTTGTGAGAATCTGAGACTACAAATGGAGGAGTGTCGACGACACCCTAGATGAAGCGACAACCTGCTCTGATACCAATTATTGGAGATAGATGTCAGCAGAAGCACGCGAACAGCACAAGGAAGAAG
Source organism: Ceratopteris richardii (assembly GCA_020310875.1). Taxonomy (NCBI): domain Eukaryota; kingdom Viridiplantae; phylum Streptophyta; class Polypodiopsida; order Polypodiales; family Pteridaceae; genus Ceratopteris; species Ceratopteris richardii. Next base: position 145,843,660 of record CM035415.1, read on the forward strand.
AAGAAGCTTGGAGCACAAACACACAATAGTGAATGTATTACTAGAGAATGTACAAAGATGAGTAGCCTATTAGGGCAATAGGCGTATATACAAGCTGAGGGAAAAAAACCTCCTAAAGAGGGAAAAAAGTGCCCGGGCGGTCCTAGTGTGTTCACACACATCACTACCTAAATATATCAACAATAACACTGTCAAGAGGAAATTGGTTTTTAGATAGTGAAATAGTGGTGGAAGATGTGGAATTAGAATCTGATGAAGAATAGGATCTTCTAGAAGCTGAATAGATAGCCAAAGAGTTGAGGGAAACAATCAATATCATTGTTGAGCATATCTTTACAGTGGGGGTTGGAGGCTACAAATATACTATGTTATGCCAAGAGTTCTATAAGTTCCAAAGAGTGGCTGCTAATTACAAAAGATGGAAGGCAGTAGGACTACATAAATTGTTGGATGAACCTTTGTTTTTTATAGACTTTGAGAGAGTATCACAAGTCATGTCTAGTTTGTTTGAATTGGGCAAGGGAAATGATGCATACTTCAAGTGTTCAATTAAGGATAAGGAGAACAAAGAAGTACTGATCACTATTAAAGGAGAACACATCAGCGAAGCTCTTCAATTTTATCATATGGGAACAAAATTAGATGGAAGCTTCGTCAAGAAGAATGCAAACAACATATGCTAGATATTCAAAGTTCATGGACTTCAAAGGAAAAGAGAATGAAGAATTTTCCACTAGGATGTTTCTTTAGTACTTATGTTTTCCAAAATTGCCAAGATACACAATGTCGCATAAACCACTTACATTGATTATGTTCAACAATAAAGATAGGACTAAACCATTTGGAGTAATGGATGTAACTCCCTACATCCATGATCAACTAAAGGACGCAACAAAACATTGGAAGTAGAGGAAGTTTATGAATGGAACACAGTTCTTTACAGAAATCATATACCATATTCTAGATATGGAAGATGAGTTGAAGTTGGCTCCAGAAGCTCAGTATGTTGAGAGTTTGATGGTAGGAATTAAAAGTCCTTCAAAATTGATGTCAATTAGAGAAACAAAAGTCCAAACAAGCATGAGAGGATTAGGGAGGAAAAGGAAAGTTACATCAGAAGAAATAATCTCAGTTAAGAAGAGAAGACTGGATCCCAGGAATGTAGTATTGGAACAGGAAGAAGCGACAAAAGAGGAACATGAAGCAGCCTAGAAGGAAGTCGAAGCCTCAACGGAACCCCATCCACCTCAAACAAGCAAGGAATAACTTTATTCCTACTTGACTCAAGGTAATGTTAAGAGGGCAATCTATGAAGCTCAGTATCAAAAGATGTTGGAAAATTATTCATGTAAAGCAATCGATTGGATACAAGAGGAGATGGAACATTATGAAGAGTTACATAACCAAATGATGGCTACAAAAGCTGAAGAAGTATTTGTCAAGAAAGAAGTGGAGTTATTGGCTTATTTCAAAGAATTGCAAGGACCTCTAGAGACTAGAACTATAGTGGTGATGAAAAGGAAACTCCAAAAAAAATCTGCTCAGAAAAAGAAGCCAACCAAGAAGGATAAGGGTAAGGAAATTGAACACGAACAGGTTGAAGAGTCAGTAAAAATACATCAGTAGAAAAGAATCAGAAAAAATCAATTGAAATAGAATAACAAAGCGGGGACAAAAAAGGAGTAGCTGCTTCTTCAAAACTCTCATCTGATTCAAAGAGTGATATTGAGAATTTCCTTTTGAAGAGTTTAAACCTCTCAGTACCTAGTACACCAATTAAAATAGTACAAGCATCGGGAAAAAATGAAACACCAGAAGAATTGAGCCACAGGTCAAAAGGGATACAAATGTGTGAAGAGTGAATAAAACAAATTAGTCTTGGGGAAGAAAAAAGGAGATTGAAAGGTAAAGGAGCAATGTTGGAAGAAGTGGATGAAGTAAGGAAGGAACTTAGTAGTGGACTAGTGGACATAGGATTCAAAGCCATCTGGACAAAACCTTCACAACAACCTCATTATCAACCATATGAGGAAAAGTAAGAATCGGAAAGAAGAGCAAAGTTATACAGCCAGTTGCATGGTCAAGCGGATAAAGACAAAGTTGAAGAAAAAGTTGAAGTGCTAGAGAAGACAGACTTCAAGGAGTACAATGAGGGTAATATAGAAACAGAAGTAAATCAGAGAATATAGGAGGTACTCTTTGATCTAGGTCATAATGAAGAGCCCACACATACATGTAATTAGGAAAGGGAAGTAGAAACAGATTTTATGGATATAGATGAACAAGAGATGGAAGTAAAAGAGCAACAACTGAATGATCAAATAGGGAATCAAGTGGAGAATGAATCAACATTGATACAAGAAAATGAAGTATAGAAAGAGGAATTACAAGTTATTCAACAGAAACAAAAGGAAATTTATGTAAAGGAGGCAGAAAAAATGGAAGAAGAAACAGACAATGAGAAGGAAGAGAATCAGGTAACAAATTATGAGGAAGAGGTTGCAGAAAAAGTCGAATTTAAGGAGGGAAAACAAATAGAAGTAAAGCAAATAGAATTGGAAATTGGTCTTGAAAGGATACCTAAGGACATCAGATCTGCTTGTAAAATCATCATGAGCTGCAACATAGAGCAATTCAGACCTTCCAGCAGAAATATGATCATATTAGGGATGGTTGTTGAGTCAGAATTTGGAAAAGGTAGTAGAATTATTACTTAGCAGAAAAAAGAAAAGGAGTAGCTAGAGGACCATATAAGAGTTGTGCAGGAAAAGAATGAAATCTTGATCAAAAGACTATTTTCACTAGAAGAACAGGAGGTTCAAAACCAGAACAAAATTCAATTTCTTGAGAACAAATGTACTAAGCAATTGTAGCATAGCAATAAAATAGAAATGGAATTGAAGAAATTGGAAGGAAGGTTTAGAACACTCTAGAGCTCATATGAGATAATGGTCAAAGCTAATGAGGACATAAACAAATTATTAATGGAGGAAGGACAGCTGAAAGGAGAGACTCAGACTGTACAAATAAACTCAGGAAGAGAGAGAAAATTTGAATAAGGAAATTCAGGGGCTATAGGAAGAACTAAAAGAAGTCAAGGAAATGGAAAAACAAGCTAGTGTGCATGCTGCTAATGTAATGAGAGGAAATGTATATAGAAAAAGAAAGGAGCGAATGGAGATCAGAAAGAGAATTTCTAGTATCTCAAAATCAGGAATTAATGGTGGTAGTTAAAAATTTACAGAAAGATTTGGAATTTCAACAAAGGAAAGTTGAAGAACAAGCAGTGACCATACAAACAGAGAACAAGAAGGAGGAGAAGATAATAGATTTTAAAATTTTAGTGAGCAAGAAGACAAAACTATTGAAGAATATTGAGATGAATTTGTTCAAATGCTTCTGACGAACAGGGAATCAAGGATGAAGTTCATAAGAAAGATGCATGATGAGTATGAAGATCAGATTGTAAACTTTGCTCTAAAGAATGGAGTAAATCCAGATCAACATCATTGGCAACTGATGGTTTAGGAATACCATTTTGTATGATTTTGGAAAGTGTCAAGAATTATCAGATTGCAAGAGTAGGACTACCATCAAATAAATATTTGGAGTATGAGGAAGATATCAATGTCACTAAAGAGTTATTTGAAAAATCTAACCCTAAATGGAGGAATAGATGGTTGGATGCCAACAAAGAATGCAGGAAGATCTAGAAAGAGGCACCATTGCAATTAAAGATAAATCCAGCCTATTGTCCAGTAACCAGAAGAAGAGAGTGGCCATTATTTTAGGAAAGAAGAAATGCAGGGCAAATTCCAACAAAATGGTTGAATTTTCGAAAGATTGCAGGACCAAAAGTAGGATCTTGGAAACCAAGAAGTACATGATTGATATAGCAGAATCTGTCATCTCCACATACAAAGATGTAAATGATCCAGCTTGTATTCTATTAGTGAGAATAATGCGACTTGTGGTGGCATGCATAGAAACATTCATTGATACAGAAGTAAGGACTCTTAATTATATTGGATTCAATTCATCTACATATGCTCTACTTTTTAATCTAAGTGAAACCCTAGACAGAATCTGTTTAAGGGCATACTACAATAGAATTGTATTTTTGGGAAGTCATTACCTTCAAATCTTTGAAGATGCTTTTGACTATGGATTTTTTGAAAGGGAATCTAAAATTTTTAGAAATCTATCATTAGTTACTAAATCAAGACTTACTGCATATAAATCTACTTATACATAATATTTAAAGAGAGATGTGATAGATAGGCCAGAGGCAGCAGTCCAATGGAGAAAAGCCTTGTTCAAAATGGTGAATAATTTGAATGTTACAGAGAGAAAAATCCATGATTTTTTATCTCAGGTTTATCAAAGGAAGAAGAAATAAATGAAACTCTCATTATTCTTCTATCAGAATATTTTTTGTCAGGAGCCAAAAAGTCTAGGAGGGGAAGAATGTTAGAGGAAGCATATTTTGAGGGAAATTATTTGTAATTTAACAATTTCTGTAGATATATTTATCCAAATCATGTAAAAATTGGGAAGAGTCTTCCTCATGTAAAGTAGGATCATATATATATTTTTTAGAATTTTTGGAAGCTCTTTGATAGCATATTTTTAAAATAGAAGGCAAAGAGGATCAAATTTCAAGTGTGAAAAGGGACACTTGAAAAAGTATAAAAGATAATTTCTTCTATTTTGAAGAGGTTGGTTGTATTATTTTCATGCTATGCAAGTAATGTGAAGAGCTTCTCTACAGAAATTGTGTTTCTACTTTTCATGATCATCTTCTTGATTTGTTGAGTCTTCTCATTGTGAAATCCATGGAATTTGTGAACTCTTCTTGTGTATTTATGAGTGAAGTGTATGAAGATAGCTTAGTGTTGGTAGATTGAGCAAGCCATTGCAGAAGATCAATGCTGGAATTGAAATTTCTCAGTTTTTACAAAATCACGATTGTCTCATCTGTATGATACATGTACTGTTTTGGAAAATTGACTTCATATTTCTATTCTACTGTGAAAGTGGCACACTTAAGGCACAAAAATCATTGAAAATGCTATCGTAGAACTCAAGATAATAAAAACCCTAGTTATTTCATTTCTTCTTCATAAATCTCTCAGAAAACAACCATGTCAGTTCTTATTCTTGGATTCCATTAACTAGAAGGGGTTGTGTTCTTCGCATACTTCCCGGATTGAAAATTTAAAGATGTGTAGTTAATCTTTTGTGCTATAATGATTGGAGAGGACAACTCCAAAGGTTAACAACAAACACATTACTACATATCCACTTGCATTTCTCTTATCTTCTTTGGAACCAACCCAATAAATTTTTTTTATATGATTTCTCCTACAATTCATCTTTGAAAGAATAGAATAGACCTTCATTTAATGTGACCTTAAGATATTTGAGCACTCATTTAGCTATAGGTAGATGTGGAACCCTAGGTGTGTGCATGAATTGATATAGTATATGCTAGGCTAAGGCCTTTTGAAAGTGGCATAATTCAATGATCCTACTTTAGACATGTACAAAAGAGGATCTTGAACTTCATTATCTTTGATTGAAGTCAATTTTATCTTTACCTCCATTGGGTTTCTCGATGGTTTTCATGGTCTGAGTGCATACTTCTTCATCACATCCAAGATGTACTTTCTTTGCATAAGAAAAATACCATTGTCCTTGTATATGACTTCAATACCTAAGAAATACCTTAGATCTCCAATGTTTGATCTCTTAAACTCCTTCTCAAGCTTATTTTTTATGTGCTTTATGCCTTCATCATGATCACCTATAATATTCAAGTCATCTACATATACACATAAGTAGACAAATACTTCATCTTCTCTGTTCTAGAAGAATGATGCATATTCTTTGCTTTGATTGTATGAAAAACTCATCAAATAGTCTAGAAGCCTTTGATTCCATGCTCTTATACCTTGCTTGAAACCATATAAAGCTTTCTGTAACCTACAAATATAAATTTCTTTGATTTTATCTTCAAACCCTAATAGTTGTTCCATGTATACTAGCTCCTCTAGTTCTCCATTTAGAGATGCATTCTTCATAGGAAGTTGATACATCTTTTGATGCTTGCTTACTGCATTATTAATGATGATTTTGATGGTAATCATCTTAGCCACAAGGCTAAATGTCTCTTCATAGTCTACTCGATATGTTTGAGCAAATCCTTTGGCTACAAGTCTAGCTTTGTACCTAGCAATACTACCATGTAAATGCTTCTTTACCTTAGAAGCTCACTTGTTTCCAATTAACTTCATATCCTTCTTCCTTGGCACTAATGTCCAAGTGTGATTGTCCTCCAAAGCCTTGATCTCCTCTAGCATAGCCTCTTGCCATTCCTAGCATGTGTTTGCTTCTTCAAAGCATGTGGGTTCATCAACAACCTTACTCATATAAGCATAGTGTCTAGCCATAAATGAAGCATAGTTAATTCTTTAAAATTGATACCTACTTTTGGTGGGAGAATGCTCAACCTCCTTATGCAGTGTTGAAGCATAGATGGCCTCAAAGGTGCCTTTTGTGAATCTCTGGTCGCTCAAATATATGCTTCTTAGAACTCTTAAGGATTGAACCCAAGAGCTTGTGGACAAATGGACTCCACTTAATCAAATTTCTAATTCAAGTTATCTCACTCAAAATTGTTACTACTATTGTGAGAACCAATGCCTCCTAGACACACAAGTTATTGCCTTCAATAGGCATGCACCCAAAAATTGTTATTCACTTCAAGCTATTTCTCTCAAAGATGTAGAGTTTGGAAATGACCTTTGAGAAAACTTTAGGAGATAAAAGTTACTTTCTAACAAACCTAAGATTACAAGAAATGGGTATAGTTTGATAAAGTAACTCTACTCAACTTTCAAAGTTATCTAGCTCATACACATAGAAATCTGAGTTAGCTATGGCTACTCAAGCAGGTAGGGGGCTTGCTAAGCAAGGGGTCTACTAGCTTATTCAAAATCTAAGAGAGCTTACACATAAGTAGGATACCCAATTCAAAGTACAACATGTGTAGATATAATTTTGAGAAGATTCCCTAGATGTTCGGAATCCCTTTTTCTAAATTATAGGCTTTATCACACCTAAATGTGATAGGTGGAAGTTTGTTGTTATGAAGAGGCATTTGAATTCAAATTTGAACACGTCTTTTAAAACTCCCCCTGAAGCATCAAACTTCATGTCTTCATCCTAGCTCTAATAGTCCAATGCCTCTTTTGAACTTTATAAGCTTGATTAAGTCCTATTTGCTCCTAGCATGGAGCATAGGGTTGTAAGATATGTTCACACTACTCACATTATCACACATGAATGGATATTTATTGACTAAAAAATTTAGTTTAGCAATGAGCTTGATGAGCCACATAATCTTACATTTCACTTAAGGTATAGTTCTATATTTGGCTTCCCTAGAAGATAGGGAAACTATGGGATGATTCTTTGCACTCCAAGAGATGACCTTGTTGTCAATCATCATTGCATATTCAATTTCACTCCCCATATCTTATTTAGATCCAACCCAATCAGCATTTGTATATGCTTTCACCTCCAATTAATCTTCAAAACTATAGAATAGACCTTCATTTAATGTAACTTTGAGGTATGTAGCTGACCGTTTAGTTGCAATGTGGAAGCCTAGTTGTGTGCATGAATTGAGATAGCACACAAACTTTACATGCTAGGTCAAGCCTTTTGATGGTGGCATAATTCAATGAGGCCATCATAGACCCTTCCATTAAAGTAAGTTTTACATCTACCTCCATCGGATTGCTCAATGGTTTGCATCCTATTATTCCATGCTTCATATGTAATGTGAACACCTCTTGTAAAAGAGTACATTTGATCTCTTGTAATTGTGAAAAAGAAAAAGGATGGCTTACCTCATCCATGATGTAAAAAGAAAACTCGTGGCTCTAACTACCTAAAACCATGAATTAGTAAGCTGAGTGAATATTTCCTAACTTTGGGAATCACTTTTAGGTGGATCCATTTGAATTTGAATTCGAAACTCCCTCCAAAAGAAGCTATAAAACGAGCAAGAAGGAAGTGGTGATTAGCATCTCTCTTCACACTGGTATCAGACCATAGTCAAGCAACATGGGAGATGGATTTCCATCAACAATTGACAAATTGGATCGAGAAAACTACCCAACATGATCTCTAAGGATGGAGGCTTACCTTCAAGGGAGGAATCTATATGGATTCATATCTGGAGATGAAGCAATGCCAACCATGAGGAACAAAGGGCAACCATCACATGAAGAAGTGGAAAGACTTTCAAAATTGTGTTGGAAGGATGCACTTGCAAGGTCCTATATTCTAAAGTCAATCTCTGATTTTCTTTTACCTCATGTCAAGGGATGCAAGACATCAAGAGAGACTAGAATGCACTTTCTTATTTCTTCTCCTCCAACACTCGAGCAAGGAAGAACCAATTGTGGATGGAGTTCACAACAATGAAGAAAAGCCCGAAGCAAAGTGTGATAAATTATGTCACAAAGATGAAGGAGATTTCTGACCAACTTGGAATCATTGGAGAGGTAATTAAGGAGAAGAAAATCATTAGACAAATCATAAATGGAATCAAAGTAGATGACAAGTGGGAGTCCTTCAGAGCAGCCATGGATTTGTACATGGATATGCATGTACCCAACCTTAACACACTCATGGGCCAACTCTTCACTCATGAAGCAAAGATTAGCAAAGGTGGTGAGTCCTCAAGAGGTAATCAAACTTTTGCCTTATATTTTGATAAAGCTAAGGTCAAGGACAAGTCAAAGAATAGGAAGAATGAAGATGAAGGTAGCTCTTTCCAAGAAAACTTTGCAAGTAGGGGAAGAGATAGAGGAAGAGGTAGAGGTGGAAAGCAAGGCAAGGGGAGATTCCAACCATCTCAACCTTGCAATATATGTGGCTTATCTAATCAGACTACTGAAGAATGTTTCAAGAACCATAGGAACTCAAGAGGAAGAGGATTCAATACAGGCGGCTATGGATCAAATAGAGGCAGATACAATGGAGGCTACAACAACAACAATTGCAACAACAACAACTATCAAAGTGGCCATAGAGCAAGAAGAGACTACAATAACTATGCAGAGGACCAAATTCAAGAAGATTCATTATTGATTATGAATCTATCAGTGAAGAAGGGTAAGGATGATGATCACATCTTTTACATTGATTCGGGATGCTCAAATCATGTAGCAGGAAATATGGATATACTTTCTCATTTGGAAGATCCTGATAAAAAGCATGAAGTGCAAATAGGAGATGTGAGAAAACACTCAGTGGAGAAGATCGGTAATGTGAAGACATCAGATGGGAATAGGAACCTCTTAAGAAAAGTCTTGTATGTCCCTACAATTACTAAAAATTTAATAAGTGTTGGACAGATTGTTGAAAAAGGATTGCTGGTTAGATTCAATAGATTTGGAGCATATGTTGAAGACCCAAGGCAAGGCTTTAGAAGGATTGCCACAGGAGAAAAGACAGGAAGGCTTTTCACTTTTGAAGTGGAAGATACAAAGGACATAGCTTTGTTTAGCTATGGATCTCAAACTCTCACAGAGTTGGAGATATGGCACAAAAGGCTTGCTCACATTGGTGAGAGGACACTCAAAAAAATTTGTACGGACCAAAGTGTACTTGGTTTGCCTAATATCACAAGGCAACACATGATTTATAAGTGTGAAGCTTGTCAACTTGGCAAGACTCATAGACAACCTTTCAATAAGAAGGGATATGTGTATCAAAATCCTTTGGATCTAGTGCACACGGATGTGTGGGGTCCAAGTAAGGAGCCATCTATATTCAGCTCAATATATTGTGTCTTTCATAGATGATTGTAGCAGGTGGACCATTCTTTTTTTCATGAATCATAAGGATGAAGTGTTTAATTGCTTTAAGAAGTATGTTGCTCTTGTTGAAAACCAAATGGGTAGGTCTTTGAAAAGACTCAGATCAGATGGTGGAGGAGAATACTTCTCTTCTGAATTTGATGCCTTCTTACATGAAAGAGGCATTAAATGGGAAGTCACTAGAAGGTATACACCCAAACTCAATGGTGTAGCAGAGAGGAGAAACATGGCTATTGTTGAAGCTGCAAGGTCCATGCTCAATGAAAAGGGATTGCCAAACTACCTATGGACAGAGGTTGTGTCTACAGCCACATATCTTGTAAATAGACTTCCATATAATTCACTAGATGGAACCACTCCATATGAGGTGTGGAATGGAAGAAGACCTAGTCTAGAGCATTGGAAAATCTTTGGATGCTTAGCCTATGCTCACATTCCTTCTCAAGTAAGAGGGAAATTGGATCCCAAGGCAGAGAAGTGCATATTTATTGGTTATGATCAAAAGCAAAAAGGATATAGATTGTACAATCCAACCAATAAAGGATTTTCTATCAGTAGAGATGTAGTTTTTGGTGAGAACAAATCACGATTTGATGATGCCAGGGATGTGAATCTCCCTTATGACTTGGATGAAGACTTTCCATCACTTCAACCAAAGTAGCCAAAGCAAATTGAAGAAAGTGATTCGGAGATTGACCTAGAAGACTTGGAAAGATTAAAGCTATGGAAGAGCAAAGGTAAAGCAAAGATGCAAGATGCTACATATGGACCTGAGAGCTCACATCAAACACTTAGAAGGTCTTGAAGGGAGAAGAAGAAGCTAGAGAGGTTTGGTTATGATATTTCTTTGGTCACCAAGCACTCAATCTATATTGCAAAGGATTCAACCAATGAAGAACCTACCACATTCGAAGAAACACAAACCAAGAAATCTTGGAGAGATGCAATGGATGAAGAAATGGAAGCCTTGAAGGAGAATGACACTTGGGATCTTGTACCTAACAAGCCATCTATGAACGTAATTGGATCTCGATGGATATACAAAATCAAGAGGGATCGAGATGGAAGTATAAATATACACAAAGCAAGGTTAGTTGCTAAAGCATTTGCTCAAACCCATGGTATTGATTATGAGGAGACTTTCTCTTCTGTTGCAAAAATGCCTACAATTAGGGTTCTCATTAGTCTTGCTGCATCTAGAAATTGGAAGCTCTATCAACTTGATGTAAAGAATGCTTTCTTAAATGGATGGATTTCTGAGGAAGTGTATATGGCACAACCTCTTGGATATGAGGATTCACATCATCCTAACTATGCATACAAATTAAAGAAAGCCTTGTATGGATTGAAGCAAGCTCCAAGAGCTTGGAATTTCAGATTGGTGACTTATTTGCAGGACCAAGGATTCAAAGCTAGCAAGGCGGGTAGCTCTTTGTTCATAAAGAGGAATGGATCCAAAGTGATCTATTTATGTGTGTATGTTGATGATATTATTATCACAGGAAATGATCTTGAAGGAGTCAAACAGGTAAAGACTCAAATGAAGGAGGAGTTCAAAATAAGTGACCTCAGGCCACTCACTTATTTTCTTGGATTGGAGTTAATCTACACAGATTCAGGTATATACATAACACAAAGGAAGTATGTGCATGACATGATTGTCACATTCAAGATGGAAAATACCAAGTGTGCAGGTACACCTATGGAGAAAAATCATAAGCTTAGTGCTTATGAAGGAGAGCCAATTGAAGACGTCATAAGCTATCAAAGCTTGGTTGGAAGCCTGAACTATGCAACACTCACAGGGGTGGATATATGTTATAGTGTTAGCATATTGAGTTAGTGTATGCATAAGCCAAGAAGATCACATATGGAAGCGGCCAAGGGAGTCCTCAAGTACCTAAAAAGGACCATAAATGAAGGTTTGTTATCCATTTACTTCAGATATTGAGCTAAAGGTCTAGTCAAATGCACATTGGGCCGGATCTAGAGATAATAGAAGAAGCACATCCGAGTATGTGTCATTTGCAGGTTCAAAAATCATTTCTTGGTCATCCAAGAAGCAACCAACCATGGCATTATCTTTTACTAAAGTCCAATGTAGAGGTTTGGCTAATGCAACTCAAGAAATCATGTGGTTAAATTCTTTGTACACAAATCTTGGACATTTTTGGTGACAACACAAGCTCACTACATCTTGCAGCTAATTCGGTATACCATGCTAGAACCAAGCATATTGAAGTCCACTACCAATATTTAAGGTAGAAGCTAATAAGCAAGGATATTCAACTATCCTATGTCTCTATAGATATGCAATGTGCAGACATGTTGACTAAAGCTCTTGATGGTACAAAGTTAAGTAGATTCAAGTTGATGATTGGCTTGCAGGGAATCAAGGACAGTTGAAGATACATTTAGAGGCCAAGCATGTTAGGCTTGAGTGGGAGCTATTGGTGCATTTTACCCAAGCCTACATGCTTGAAAGTATTTGATATTATGATCATATGTAGTCATATGTGTAGACATGTGAACACCTCTCGTAAAAAGATTACATTTGATATCTTGTAATTGTGAAAAAGGAAAAAGAAAAAGAATGGCTTACCTCATCCATGATGTAAAAAGCAAACTCATGGCTCTAACTACTTAAAACCACAAATTAGTGAGTTGAGTGAATATCTCCTAACTTTGGGGATCACTTTTAGGTGGAGCCATTCGAATTTGAGTTCAAAACTCCCTCCAAAAGAAGCTATAAAAAGAGTAAGAAGGAAGTGGTGATTAGCAAGCCTTGTATGTGACCACTTCATGTCATTTTGTAGAGATTGAAGAGCGTACTCCATATCTCTATCATTCTACTCCCATTGTGCAAATATTCATTGCCAATGTGGTTGTAATCATATGTGAACCTATACATTCATCATTCTCTACTTGTCTCTTTTGTTCTCTACTATACTCACTTTGAGCAGTAATGTTAGAAGCTCATATCCTGAACTCTACTCAACCTTTTTCAGAGTTTTAAAGTGTGTTGAATTTCTCTATAAGTCTAGTTTTTTCATATAGAATTCCATGGTCATTGAATTTATATTTTGGGAGAAATCTGTATTTTACTGCTCACTGGTCTATCTCTATAGAGCCCCGAGAATAGCGGGACATTCTAGAATTTGATAAAACTTGTTCTCACTGCTCAGTTCATGAATTGAAGAGTTTTAACTTGTATTGGGAAGCTTGCTACATCTATTTTCTATGTCCAAAAAGAATGTTTCTAATTCCTACTAGGTTGAGAGCATTATTCATTTTTCCAGCAGGTGTATGTTCAAAAATAGGAAGTTTTGGGAGCTAGTCATTTCGCAACTAGTCTATCTTGACTTAAACTTCTGAGATATATGTTCCAAAGTACTTGGTTGATATTTTGGTGGATTTAGGAAGCTCAAAGGTTCTACTAATCAACTCTGAAGTCTGAGTTGGCTGGTGTGAAGCCAATTGTAGCAGCACCAACTCATCTTCGGATTGCATCCACCATCTCTCTTCACATGCAAGGCAAAGACCATTTTGAGATCCAAATATTTGATGGCACAAACTTTGTTCTATGGAAGAATCAGATTAAAGATGTCTGATTTATAGGAGGAAATGGAAGCTAGTAAATGGAATCTCAAAGAAGCCTACTGACATGGATGAAGATGATTGAGATGAGTTGGATAAATGGGCAGGTCAACCATTTGATTGCACTTGGCAGATAATGTTTACTTTACAATATTAGACTATGAAAGTGTAGAGGAGCTTTGGAAGAAGTTATGCGATACATATGAAAAAGAGATGGCATCAAATAAAGTGTATCTGATGAGAAAGCTATATGACCTTCGCATGAAGGACACAAATAGTGTTGCTACTCATTTAAATGTGTTTGATGCTAAATTCTCCTAGTTATAGGCTCAGAAAATGAATATGGATAATGAAAGAAAGCACTCTTGTTGTTGTGCAACTTGCCATCATCATGAGATACATTTTGCTCAACTATTAGCAATAGTGCACCTCATGGTAAACTAGTCTATGATCACATATGTGAGCACTCTTTGAGTGAGGAGATGCATAGAAAATCTATGGTTGGCACTTAGAGTGGAGATGCATATAATGTTCCTTATTCTTACCAAGGAAAGAATCAGCAACATGAGAGGAGCAAGACCAAGGAAAAGAATGGTCAACAAAATAGGAATGAAAATAAATCAAGGAAGAGGGATCCCGAATTCCATTATAGTTATAAGAAAGGACACATAAGGAAAGACTATTATGCATTACAGAGTGCTAAAAGTGAAGGATAGAATGTTAATGGGCATGTTAAACAGTTACCTACAAATGCCAACTAAGGCTATTATGGCCAATTCTCTTTCCCACACACATGTGACACCACATAGAGAATGGTTCTTTGATTATGTAACAAATTCTCTTGGTACCATGAGACTTGGTGACTGTTACTAGTATGACGTTGTGGGGATTGCATATGTGGTTGTGCATTTCATTGATGATTCCAAATTTTCTATTCATAATGTATGCCATGTACCTTAGTTATCATGTAGTTTGATGTCAATTGAGTAACTTGATGACCTTGGTTACAAGGAAGTCTTCTATGCTCAGTCCTTTTGCATATCAAAGGGCAATATCGTTATTCCAAAAGGAAGCAAAGTTGGTTGATTTTGCCCCTTATTTGTATCATAGAAAGAAAACTTGTGCGCTCTTATTGAGCAACTTATGGCTTGTATTTGGCATGGTCTTCTGGGTCATATATCACATAGTGGAATGGAAAATCTTTCTCGTTCTAGATACTTACATGTGCTATCTTTATGTGATTTTTCATTTTGTGGGCATTGTCAATATGGAAGGAAAAATAGGAATATGCACAATATGCACACTGACTCTTCAATTCATCATTAAGATCTCCTTCATACAGATGTGTGCGGTCCTATGCCCACAAGGTCATTAGGTGGTTCTCTTTATTTTGTCACTCTCATAGATGACGCTACTAGAAAAGTCTGGGTATATCCTATCAAAACAAAGGATGAGGTATTCCCTACTTTCAAAAAATGGCTTGCTTCAGTTGAGACTAAAAAAGGAACTTAGCTTAAGGCTTTACATTTAGATAACAAAGGTGAGTATACCTCACATGAATTCAATCTTTTCTATCAGTCTATAGGAATTCATAGAGAGTTTAGAGCTCATTAGAATCCAATACAAAATGGTGTAATTGAAAGGATGAATAGAGCTATTTTGGACTGTCACTCTAGCACAATGGCAAGTACCAACGTGAGGAGCTTCACCTCATAAATGTCAATCCACGGAGACGTGAGGACCGGTGTGAAGTCCAAGAGCAAGTGAAGTGCACAAGTGAGTGAGTGAAAGCATACACACATGCACACACATACACACACACGCGCACAAGGTAAGAGCAAAGAGTGGAACAATGGAAGGACTTCGATTACAAAAGAACTCTCTTACAAAGCTGAAATCTACAACAAGCTAACCCCAAAAATGAGCTCTCCAGCCCTTTTTATATTTTTTTGAGTGGTTGTGGCCTCTCCAGACCTAGTGTCCGACCTAGTTAAAAAATAGGTTTCAGGGCTTATTTGGGGGCTCAAATGGAGTCTAAAAATTATGAAAATTGACAAGATGATGGATCTGATACTCCGCAAGCTTGAGGACTCCTCCGATTGAACAAAATGGAGTTCCAAAAATGGAAAATGGTATTTACAATGGTTTTTAGTGATAAAAATCACTATTTTTATAGGGATTTCTTGTGAAAATTGACATGTGCTTCTTGGAGCTCCCTATATGCTCCTTCTTCTTGTGTGTACACTTCCTTGATGTGCTTCCATGCTTTGTCCTTGACCTTGGGCTTCAACACTCCCCCCCCTCTTGAGTCTGTCGTCCCTGACAGACCCTTATTGTAGGGGTTATTTCATGTAGTACGTTGAGAGGTAGTGTCCTTCATGTATCAACATGAGCGGTCCATCTTTCCAATGTAGCCTGGTCGTTTGTCTGGTTCTTCACTTTGCCATGGCTAGCTCTTGTAGGTTGTAGTCCCTTTGTATGTACTTCTTCCTTGTATTCCATATTGATGATGCATTTGTGAGCTTTCCAAAACTGCAAGCTGCTCAAAGGAGGTGGTCAATGTTGATTATGAGAAACTCTCGGTGGTGGATGGCTTCCTTGCTCTTGTTGTGGCCACCTTGATGTCCTCTGATTCTTCCAAAGATGGCTTTCATAGTTTTCATGCCAAGTACTTGTAACCCATGTATGATGGCTAAGTGCATTAGTGCATGGGTTGAACAAAATACGTGCCTTGTGTATGGCCTTGTAATGTGGCCCTACGTATGCATACTTGGAAAATGCATGGTAAGAAGTATGGTGCAAGAGATTGGGTCTTGAGCTAAGTGCTCAAGGGTATGCTGATGAAGAGGTTTCTTAATCTATCATGGTTATAGTGTTGTTGAAGCATACACGTCTTACCATGGTGAAAGGTTCATTGATTTTCATCTCTTTGTGTTGTAGTTCCATCATGGGGCTTGACCATCGGCTTGTCTTTTTGTTGATGGATGTCCTTGCTGATAGTTCGCTAATGAGCATCTTCAAGCACATAGTCCTCTTCGGTTTTTTTTTTTTTTTAACAATATTGCAAAACAGGAAGAAGGAGGTTAGTACCAACAAAATATTGTACATATGTCATATGTGTCTCATGTGCCTAGGATTTCTCAATGGTGTCTATGCACGGCCGTGTGATGTGGCCCTATGTTGATGCATACTTTGGAAGTGCATGACTTGAATGGTGCAAAAGACAAGGTTATGCCAAAGGCACATGGCTGTTGCATGTCGAGGCTTTCAATATTTTTGCAGATGTTGATGCAACCTTTGTTGGAGGTATCCATTGGATGTCAAAAGGACACCTGATTTTAGGGACCCATTTCAAAACAGTGGTGGCTTGTGTACGTCCTTGTTGACTTCTTCATCTTTGGTTGATTGCTAAAATTTTGTATCCAGAATGGTTCGTTCTTTGTTGTTGTGGATGCTACTGGTGTCTTAGGCTTCCAAACCCATATCCTTGATGATTGTCTTCTTACTTTTGCCGAAGGGTTGAGGTTATCTTCTTTGGGTATTTGTGCTTTGTTCTAACTCTTTTCTCTCCTTGGCTTCTTTTTTGAGACCTTTTGCATGGTGGGGAGCATAGGTTGTGGTGTATGTAAGAGCTTCTTAGGTACCCACATCTGTAATCGCCCTTGTTGAGCGGCAGCTAATTTCTTAGGCACCCAAATTTTTCGGAGGCGTTTTGGGCGAACTAGTCCTGGTTGCTTAGTTCTCATTTTTGCATGGTTAGCTTGCCTAGTTGGGAATTGTGTTGGCGCAACTGGTGGTTGCTCTCCTTTTTGTATCCAGATCTGCTTCATGCCCGGAGTTAATTTCTTCTTGACTTCTCTTTGTCTATTTGATATAGTGGTTGTCATGTACTATTTCATTTGCCTTTTCGCTTGATTGGTTGTGATGGCATTAGTCTTTATACAAGAGGAGGAGTTTGCTTGTCGTTGAGCTGGTTCTTCCTTGATTGAGTTCGTCTCGAATACCGAGCTTTTGACACATACAACATCTTTTTCGTGAAGATTAGTCTTAGAGGAACTAAGAGAGTGTGTGGTGCCATGATCTCTGAGCATGCAATTCTCTAATTCTAATGTAATGCATTGTTCCTATACCCAAACTTGAAGAAGTTGGCTTCTTAAGTTCAAGTTGACTGCATGGTTATAAATCCAATCTTGACCCAAGACAAGTGGCTTTGTGAGGTCCTCATCATGACACACTAACATTTTGACTTTCATTGGAACATCTTGAAGGGAGATGGGGAGTTCCACCTTGCCCAAACAAGGGGTTTCCACATCTCCCAATCCTATGAGATATGCTTCTATGGGCTTGATGTCCAATTGCAGGTCTTGGCAGTATGAAAGTCTAACTACACTAGTTGCTGCACCTGAGTCAATCAATGCTCTTATAGTCCTTACACTCTTTCTTTGTCCTACCTCTATGGTCACAAAGGGGCGTCGATCGATGATTCAAGAAGTAATTGTGCCCGATTTTTGGCACATGTCCATGTGATATTTTGGGGCTTTCGGGTTGACATCTAGGCCTAGTCGCCTTAACTTATTTCTTCTAATGTGCTCTCTAGCCTCTGCTTGTGCTTCTTCTCTAACCCTTAACTGTTGGAAACAATGCCAAATTGGTCAAAATCTTATTGGTTAAGAATGCCCATAGTACCGCATTAGTAGCTGTCTTATATATATTTATGTACAACAAACGGCGTTGGCAGCGTGGCTAGACGATTGCCCTCCTATTCCACCCGCCTGGGTTCGAATCCCATGGACAGCAGCGTGGAAGAGATATTTTTATCATGGATTTTGCTTTTCATAACAGCGACCGATTGCGTTAAACAGCGGACGGCGATAGCTTTTGCTTTATACAATCACATAGCGATCGTGGAGCTTTTGGAGGACAATCAACACTATATAAGAAGTACATTGGGTCACTTCTATTCATCCTTCACCTAGGATCAACACAAGCTTTGGAGCTTGGACCTCAATAGAGGTGGTGTTTCTTCTAGCACATGGGGCAGCCATGGTGCTATCTTGAAGCATGTTGAGGAGCAGCTACGGAGTTCTTCTTAGTGATTCTTCTTGAGGTACATATTCTCTTTATGCACACAGGTACTACTTGAAGTTTATGGAGGCTGTGGCGTTCATATCAGAAGGAGTCCTATTCGGCATAGGTACAAGAGAATCAGTACTTATATGCTTTATGCATATTTTTATGAGGTGTTTGAGAAGGTGTGTTCACATGAGTTTGAGGATTTCCGGCAACAATCTTGTTAGCATTCCATGCTACTTTATAAGTATGTGATCTTTTCACACACGTATCTAACTTAGGGTCTTCCATAGCCTAAGTTTAGATGTAGGTTTGTTGACCATCAGTTTCACACTGATCCTTCCTCTTTCAGTCACTCATATTCACTCTTCTATAACCTATAAGGTCACACATCTCATGTATATTCAGATTACTGCCCACACATCTGAATATGTTTGTTACATTGTACATTCACTCATGCATCTATTTCTCATCACATAGAGTGGTTGAGAGTTTTGCTCCCACATTGTACATTGAACATTGGTATATATGATACTATGAGTAAGCGATGGCTTACATAACACCTTACACATGTTGTCTATTCTTTCTCTATCTTTGTCTCATCATCTGTATGATTAAGTTGTGGTATGTTCATGTTTTGCCAATATGGAAGATTGCTGGAATTAATGTTGTACATGATTGGAACTATGGAACCATGGACCTATGACATGAGCCTAAGGGCCTACCTCACTTCCAACATTTGGTATCAGAGCACTAAGGTTTTGGTTTCAAAACTTTAGATCTTTGGCATCAATGCATTAAGGCTCATTCATAAGCCCAGGTTCCCAGTCTTCCACATTTACAACATTTGATTTAAAGGCATCTTCTAATATTTGATATTTGACATACACACTTAATCTAGATGAGTAGAGATTTGAGAATTAGACACTTCAGTTACATTCAACAGTGTGGAGTATGAAGTTGATGATCTGTTAGCAGCCGAATATTTTTGAAGAGTATGCAAATACTTTACAAAAGTATTGTTTGAAGACCCAGACTTGATGAAGAGAAGACTACTTCAAATTCAAGGAAGAACAATGGTTTAGAGAAGATGAAGGAAGCAGATCAACATCAAATCACAGGTATCAGTTTCTACTATCAGATTATCATTTGCAGGTCATATCTTAGAAGAGCAGTTATGAAGAGATTTGAAGAAATTCAAGGATTGCTTTTATACGCTTTCATCATCTGAAAGTTAAAGGCTACATCAAAACAGGTATCTAGAGGTTTTTCTAGGAAGTTTTGAGAGATCTCTTTCAAGGCAAGAAAGTTCATCTAAGAAGACAAGCGCAGAGATGAGATGAGTTTTTTCAGCCAATTTTCTATTGTAAGTTGGTTGGATATCAAGGTACAAATGTATCTAGAGAAGGTAACTCTAGAAGGGCAATTCATCATTCAGACAACGATTGGTGAATTTAGTCGATTTAGACATTTGAAGCAGAATTTTGATTCAGAGATATGAGGAGATGGTAAAACATGTTTCTATATTCACTTCCATTTATATATCATGTTTGTTTTATCTCTTACTCTTACATTAGAGGAAGAGAAAAGTTCATTCGAAGAAGTCAAGAGTGTTTGCTACTTCAAGATGAAGAGAACAAAAGGTATGGAAGAGAAGTTTGAAAATGTTGTCATCATCAGGTGGAAGAAAGATGCAGAAGAAGAAAGTCCATCATTTCCAAAAGAAAAGTAAGGCTTCCTTTTCTCATATATTTTCCATATACTTTTCCTATTTTATCCTCTACACCCAAAGACAAGTCTACGAGAACATCTTGTTTAAAGAAGAAGCAGTTTCTTGTTTTGCATTACACTTGGTCATGATTTAGTAGATTTGACAAAGAATTGCATTGAGAGAAAGAAAAGCAGCAGATATATGTTTTGACTCATATGTATATGAGTTATGAAGCTTTTAAGCAGGCAGATTATATGTTCCCTCAAAGAATTCTTGGAATGTCAATACAGAGCTACTTGGTATATGACAAGTTGCAGAGAAGTATATTTCTTCTTTATCTAACTCTTGAGGTAAAAGAGTTTTTGTAGCAGATGTTGAAGACTTGCGTTGAGGTTTGGAAAAGGTTACCTCATACTCAGTATTTTCAGAAAACTTCAGAAAATTCAGAATCTTGTTGATGTACCAGTCAGTTGAAGAATCTACTTTTTATGATTGTCTAGACTTTTGGATACATGTTTGTATTCAAAAAGGTGTTCCATCATATCCTATCACTTGATTGAAAGTGGAGTTAGCCAAAAGAAAACCAAGCAGGTACTATCACATTTCACCCGGGTAAAATATGAAAGTTATGAAGTATCAACTTGCAGCTTTTGGAGTTCTCACATTCAGTCATGAAGGTTTGATAAGAGTAGATTCTACACAAGAGAGATCATTGATCTTGATTGATCTTATATGATCTTGAGTATTTATGATTCAGTTTTCAATCCTTTGTTTGTGAAGATTCTTAACATTGGAAGAAGTCAGTCAAAGATTCAGATTCTATCAAATTTGTGTTACAGAGAGGAAGAAGATACTTGTTGTGTTATAGAAGCTTATGAATCCTATAAAGCTTTCAGCAAGGTTTTGTTATGTTAAGATCAGCTAACCTTATTCTATAATTTGGAAAGCTGAGGAATGACATGGAAAGCTATTGGCATGTGTACAGTGCTAATAAAAAGGGTTCAGAGATTTTGTTTCAGATACAGGTATTGATCACTGAACTTCAGATTTATTGAAAGAAGGAAGACGTTCCACATTTCATAAAGTCTGATATACTTTGAAGAATCTTGGATACTAGTGTTAAATCATCCAAGGGGGTGATGAAACATGAAGACTTATTTTCAAGCCATATGTAAAAGAATGAAGATTCATACCTATAGGTATTCCTATATTTCCTTTGTCAGGTTCTCTTTATGTTCCAGCTTTGAAAGAAGAAGGAAGAAGAAGAATATTTGGAGAAAGTTCCTGTTCATGTTCAGGAGAAGGTTCCAGATTTCTATTGAAGAGAAGCTTGATATTTCAGAGAGGTATATTTCAGAAGTGCGCACATATATGTTTATACCAGGTTCTGAAGGAAAGAGGTATGAAGGATTTAAAGGATGAAGACACAATGACATCATAGATTTTTGACTCATATTTCAGTTGATTTCAATTGAGATGAGTTGACATGACTTGAGTACAGTCAGAGATGAACCAGCAGTGTTCATAATACACTAAGTTGTGAGTTGACAGTCACAGGTTCCAGGATTCAGTTCTTGATTTTGTTTAGTGTATTTACATAACGCAGCAGAAGTACATTGAGAAATCCTTTCTCGAAAGGTAAATGCAAATATATGGATCCTAGTGTATGTTTTCAGGTTTTTGAAGACAAGAGATAGCAGGTGCAGAGTCAGTATATGCTATATTTGTTGTCAAGCAGTGATTGCTTGATGTGTACACTATTGGATATCTAGTTTGCATATTTTCTCAAGTATTATGGTTCATATTCAGCAAGTTCAGGTTTTTTGAAGAAAAGTCAAATTCAATTTTTGAAGAAGACTTTTGAAGAAAAGGTTTGAAGGTCAATTTGGGAGTACAGGCTATATGAAGCTTATAATAGTTTGCAGCTTATGAAGTTTGCAGATTCAGTTCAGATTGTACCAATATGACATTGCAGGGGGGATTGTTGGAAACAATGCCAAATTGGTCAAAATATTATTGGTTAAGAATGCCCATAGTACCGCATTAGTAGCTGTCTTATATATATTTATGTACAACAAACGGCGTTGGCAGCGTGGCTAGACGATTGCCCTCCTATTCCACCCGCCTGGGTTCGAATCCCATGGACAGCAGCGTGGAAGAGATATTTTTATCATGGATTTTGCTTTTCATAACAGCCACCGATTGCGTTAAACAGCGGACGGCGATAGCTTTTGCTTTATACAATCACATAGCGATCGTGGAGCTTTTGGAGGACAATCAACACTATATAAGAATCTAGCACATGGGGCAGCCATGGTGCTATCTTGAAGCATGTTGAGGAGCAGCTACGGAGTTCTTCTTGGTGATTCTTCTTGGGGAAGATGAAGGGTGTGCTCACACTCTAGCTCATGGAGAGGAGGTCATCTCTTGTTCATGGCAAGAAGACTTGATTATTAGCAGCTTGATGGTGAGGATCGCCCATCTACATGATGTATTTGAAGATCATCTTCTACAGGAAGATGTTAGGTTGAAGATTATCTTCTACAAGAAGATGTATGGCTACTTCAAAGACATTGGATGGGACCATCTACATGATTTTGAAGATTATCTTCTACAGGAAGATATTAGGTTGAAGATTGTCTTCTACAAGAAGATGTCGGGCTACTTCAAAGACATTAGATGGAGATTAACATAAGATTCACATCTTATGTTAAGTATTCAGGTACATATTCTCTTTATGCACACAGGTACTACTTGAAGTTTATGGAGGCTGTGGCGTTCATATCAGAAGGAGTCCTATTCGGCATAGGTACAAGAGAATCAGTACTTATAT
Organism: Ceratopteris richardii; assembly: GCA_020310875.1. Lineage (NCBI taxonomy): Eukaryota > Viridiplantae > Streptophyta > Polypodiopsida > Polypodiales > Pteridaceae > Ceratopteris > Ceratopteris richardii. Next base: position 145,866,767 of record CM035415.1, read on the forward strand.
GCTTTATGCATATTTTTATGAGGTGTTTGAGAAGGTGTGTTCACATGAGTTTGAGGATTTCCGGCAACAATCTTGTTAGCATTCCATGCTACTTTATAAGTATGTGATCTTTTCACACACGTATCTAACTTAGGGTCTTCCATAGCCTAAGTTTAGATGTAGGTTTGTTGACCATCAGTTTCACACTGATCCTTCCTCTTTCAGTCACTCATATTCACTCTTCTATAACCTATAAGGTCACACATCTCATGTATATTCAGATTACTGCCCACACATCTGAATATGTTTGTTACATTGTACATTCACTCATGCATCTATTTCTCATCACATAGAGTGGTTGAGAGTTTTGCTCCCACATTGTACATTGAACATTGGATATATGATACTATGAGTAAGCGATGGCTTACATAACACCTTACACATGTTGTCTATTCTTTCTCTATCTTTGTCTCATCATCTGTATGATTAAGTTGTGGTATGTTCATGTTTTGCCAATATGGGAGATTGCTGGAATTAATGTTGTACATGATTGGAACTATGGAACCATGGACCTATGACATGAGCCTAAGGGCCTACCTCACTTCCAACATTAACTCCTCTTCTTTTCGCTTCTTAGCAGTGTTGAGTCTCATAAGCATATCCTCTGTAAGAGGTTCTTGATATAACTTGACTCGACAACCACTTATATAATTCGACAAGATATCTCCTTCTAAAGTGGCCAATTGAACTGCTCCACTAGTGGAGATTCTATTAATGATCATGGGTCCATATCCTCATTTCTCCAATTTGCGCACATGTTGCTTTAGCGTATAAACCAGCACCAGATCTCCTTCTTTCAATCCTTTATCCTTTATATGGGCATCAAAGTATGCCTTTTGCCTTTTCTTTGTAGCATAAATGCCTGTTGCTGCTCGTAGCCTTGTTTCACCTAAGCGTTCTCGATCAAAGATCCTAGAGGACAATTCATGTCCATTCCACTCATGTTCTTGTGCTACTTTTAAGGCTGGGATTAGGAAGTCCAATGGTAGCACATCATTCTGTCCGAAGACCATCTGAAATGGGGTGGTATTGAGTACCGTTTTGTAGGCAGCTCGATAAGCCCAAACAACATGATGAAGTTGTTTGTCCCAATCAGAGCGTTTATTATTTACGAGTTTTGTCAATACGTTACATAGGATCTTATTTGTGCTCTCGGCTTGTCCATTAGCTTGTGGATGATAGGGGGTTGACTTCTTATGTATCACCATGAATTCTTGAAGTAGATTGTCAATGACTTCGTTCAAGAAGTACGTACCTCTATCACTGACCAACTCTATTGGTAACCCGTATCTCGTGAACACATTCTCAAATAAGAACTTAGCCATCGTTTGAGCATCATTCTTTGTTGTGGCTTTTACTTCCACCCACTTTGTAAGGTAATTTGTGGCTACAGTAATGTATTCTGCATGGGAGTTTCTAGTAGGGGGGTTGATAGGACCTACAAAGTCTATACCCCACTTAAAAAATGCACGTCCTCCCATCATTGGTCTCAAAGGCATCTCATCTTTTCTTATCAGATATTGGGAACGTTGGCATGTGTCACATTTCTTCACATAAGTATGTGCATCCATATGAAGAGTGGGCCACCAGAGTCATGAGAATAGAATGGTCTTAATTACTCGGTCAGGCCCAAAGTGTCCACCTGCAACAGTGCTGTGTGCAGTTTCTAAGACTTTCAAATAGTCTGATTCATGAACGTAGAGTCTTAGGTAACCATCCTTGCCTCTTTGATATAGGTTGTCTCCTACTAAGGCATAGTCTTGAGCCTCTTGCTCCATGCTCTGTTTTCTTGCAAGACTAGCCTCATTGGGTAATGTTCCCGATCTCATGAACTCGACCAATGGAGCACTCCATTATGGAATTAACGATACATGATAAAGAGTCGCATGCTCCATTGGGGGTCTCTTCTGGCATGCTGGACAATTCTTAATCCACTCATGTATTTCTTTGTCCATGCTAGGCCAATACACTCCTAAACATTTTAGATTCTGCCATGTTCGTTGTTTACCATAGTGATTTCCTAGCAATCCTTCATGGGCTTGTTGCAACCAACTACTATGTTCATCATCCTCGACACAAAAAGCTAATACACCATTTGTATCTTGTTTGTACATGCTTCCTGCTAATATTTGATATTTTTGTGATCTTACAATTTCTTCTTTGTTCGTTTTTACGTTCTTATTTGCAGGTCCAAAGGTTAGGACAGGTACTAACTTATTTTCCCTTTTAGGAACAACTTCTAAATTGAACAAATAAGCATCAGGTAGTTCGTCAGACACTCCTTGCGGTGACTCTCCTGAAGTGATGCGAGAAAGATGATCTGCCCTAAGGTGGGTCCTACCCTTCCTGACAATAACTTCAAAGTCGTATTCCATTAGTAAGAGGAACCATCTTACTAAGCGGCCTGTATTGCAAGGTTTATTGACCAAATATAGTAAAGCTTGATGATCAGTGAAAAACTTGAACTTATTGGCCAATAGATAGTGTCTAAACTTCTTCACAGCATATACCATGCATAAGCCTTCTCTCTCCGTTGTGGTATAATTTCGTTCAGCTGCATTTAATTGCCTACTAGCATATGTGTTGGAAGCAGCCAGAGGCACAGACGACGCGGAAGCATGTAACGATGGAGCAGTGAGCCAGTGGAATCGTTTTTCAAAGAATCATGTTCTAAAAATACTTTTCAAAAACCTCCAACAGTGATTTTCATCACTATTGTAACATATGTAACATAGAAAACCCCATTTTGTAATCCATAGCTCCATTTTGTGCAAGCCGAGGAGTCCTCGAGCTTGAGGAGCTTAGGTAGAACAAGCGTATCAATTTTCGTTATTTTTAGACACCGTTTACCCTTCCAAATAGCATCTAGGACCTAATTTTTAACTATGCCGGTCACTAGATGTGAAACCGGTCAAAACTAGTCTAGAAACTATAAAAAGAGCTAGAGAGCTCATTTTTGAGGTTGGTTAGTGTTGGTTAGTGTGAGCTTAGAGCTATTTTTGAGCTTGTAAGAGTGTTCTTGAGTAATAGAGTTGATTTCTCACCTTCCATTGTGTCTTGCTTGTCTCTTCGTAGTGTGTGTGTATGTGTGTGTGCATTTCTATGCTTCTCACCTTCACTCTCACTTCATCTCACATTCACGATCTTCATATCACTCCTATCTCTTCCGCGGATTGACATTAAGGAGGTGGAGCTTCTTAACGTGGTTCTCACCATTGTGCTAGAGCAACACCAAATTTGGCGCCGTTGCCGGGGATCGAGTCTAGGACGAATGTGTGATGGTAAGAGTATAGCAAGAAGTGGCGTTGGAAGGTAAAAATTTCAGTTTTTGTTATTTTTTTTACTTAGTTTTTGTTGTTTTTCACCTCCCCCACACTCCATCTTCATCACCGCATCATCATCTTCATCTCCAAAAAAATCAGAAAATTCACCATATCTACCCATTCTCCTCATTTCCCCTCATTTGTGCATGCGAGAGAGTGAGAGAGAGCTTTTGTGCTTGTGTGTACTTTTGTTTTCTTGAGTTTTCTTGCAGGTACAGTGCTCCAGTGCATCAGGAAAGCTTGGAAAAGGTAAAAACTTCACTTTCTGTGAGAAATTTCCGAGTGTGTCAGACCATCGCGATGGTCTGCAAACTTCGGAATTTTTGGTAGGCGACCACACCACGAGGTAGGCGACCCTTGCGCTTGCACGAATCCACAGGTGCATCTAAAAAATTCATAGTTTGGTGGACCATCACGACGGTCTCAGACCATCGCGATTGTGTCACACCATCGCGATAGGCTCACGCCATCGCGACGGCTCGGCCGAACCATCGCGACGGTCTCACGCCATCGCGACGGTTCACTTTGGACCATCACGACGGTTCGCGGACCATCGCGACGGTTCACTGACCCCACACCATCGCGATTGGCTCACGCCATCGCGCTGACGGTGCCACGTGGCAAGTTGGACCATCGTGACGGCTCGCACCCTTGCACCATCACGACAGCCCGAAATTTTAGACCATCGCGATTGGCTCAAGCCATCACATTTGTGACCATTGCGACGGTTCACTTTGGACCATCGCGACGGTTCACCGTTGACCGTTGACTGACGCCATCGCGATTGTCCGCTTGATTGAGCCATCGCGACGGTTCACACTGACGCCATCGCGACGGTTCACACTGACGCCATCGCGACGGTTCACACTCACGCCATCGCGATTGTCCACTTTGACGCCATCGCGATTGCTCACTTTTGGACCATCGCGACGGTCCACTTTCACGCCATCGCGACGGTTCGCCTGGACCATCGCGACGGTCCACTTTCACGCCATCGCGACGGTTCGCGTGGACCATCGCGACGGTCCCAGACCATCGCGATCATCTCAGACCATCGCGATTGTCCACCCCAAACGCAAATTTTAGGGTTTCATTTTTTGGCCAATTTTGGGGCAATTTTTGGGAAATTTTTGGGTGATTATACTCATAGGAGACCCCTTAGCTCATATTTGGAGAAAAACCTGTTTGTCAGTTTTTAACCCCCAGGGCCTGAACGGTCATAACTTTTTCATCCAAAGTCCGTTTTTTGAGCTTAATAGCTCATTAGAAAGCTCTTGACGAGTACCTCTATTTTTAGATAAGCTATTTTGAGGTTGACCTAGTTTGGGACTAGGAAGCCAGGGGGCAAGCATTGAAAAGTTGGGCAAAAGGGAAGGGACTTAAAAGGTGTATATACTCAAGTGCTTGATCATCCAACTGTGAATTGGTCTAATCTTGGAATTTTCCAGGTCTAGCAAGGGCAATCAAAGGCAACCAAAGCAAGGCTGTGAAGGGCATAAAGCTTGGGAAGCGCGGCTTCTTGGGCATCAGAACAACCAGAAAAGCGGACTCGAGGTTGGAAGATTACTCACCCCCCTCAGTCAATTCTTAGCTTAGGATAAACGGTAGCATTGTGGAATTAAGACGATAGGAACGCCTCAAGTTCAAGAGAATTAAATTTATCAAGTCCAAGACCAAAGTAAAGGTGTGTGACACGAAAACCTAAATGAAAGAACATAAGTCTGACGGAACGAGAACTCAAAGTACCACGGAAAGTCGAATTCCTGACGCATACAATAAGACAAGAATCTAAAGAAATCTAAAAAGAATCAAGACAGTAATAACAAAGAATCATTGACGATCTGAGCGTGTACTGAGTGTGCAAGGAAGAAAATTAATGAACCTTAGATCGGGCAAACATATAGGTAAGTCAGACCGACGAAGCCTTAAATCATCAGAGGCAAGTGTAAGAACTACTGCTCGATCGTGGGCTCAGCAATTGAATAGTAATTACCCCTACGAGAGCTCAGACACCAGCGGATCAGAAATGGCATTTAGCACAGATAGACCAGAAGTAGGGTCAAATGTAGCATACTTAGAAAAACCAGAAGGACCCTATCGGACTCAACTAGAGTTTCTCCGAACCAACCGATTAGGTGCTCGCATCTATGAGGATGGTTTGCGAAGGCAAGTGGTGCAAATGCACAATCCTGATCAACCCATTGGATTGGAACGTCCAGTGGTGAAATTTGAGAGAGACGCGTACATAGACAAGGAAGGAACGATGTACATCTTAAGTACGCAGCCAAACAATACCAATGAGTTTGGAGTAATTCAATTAGAGACGGAAACTAAATCTCAAGGAAAAGAACCATTAGAAGAGCCTAGAACACCGAGAGGGAAATCTGTACTGACACGAGTACTAATCCCGGAATGGATCCCTCAGGACAACAGAAGTATAGAGTTGTTTGTAAATAAAGAAACTGATGAAGCCTTTTGGAGATACAAGACGGAATTACTTAGTGAGGTAGGTATCATCACAATCTACGAGTTCAAGGACCCGGATACACCTGGAAAGGATGTATACCTGGATGAGACTTCAGAAAGAGTCTTTGTGGTGCCTGACCACGCTAAAAACACATACACATGGAGAGGTGAATTGGTATTCCCTCCATCTAGAATGAACATGAATACAAGTCAACAAGGGGCAGGAACATCATCAGCCCTTTGAAATCAAAGAGAAAAGAATAAAGAAAGACCCGAAGTAAGCTTCACTCATCCCATAGGGAGAGATAGAACAACCACGGATAGACAAGGAGATCATGGAATACCAGGTGGTAGAGATGATTTTCCTCTACCTAGACCACGTGAACACGCAAGAATACTGAGACCCACACAATTAGTGAAATCCATGAAAAATTATTTTGATGGGACAGGAGATCCCTATGACCATGTCGTAGAATTCAAGCAAGTACTAAGAGCCGAACAAGTCGAAGACATGCTCACGCAATACAACGCATTTGGAATAACGTTAAAGAATATAGCTTTAACTTGGTTCCAACCATTGCAACAAAGGCAATTTAGAGATATCCATCACTTTTTAGAGTCATTCATCACTGAATTCTCTAAAAGTGGGATTAGACATGACACGTCTTCGTTGATTCATAGCTTTAAACAGACCCCTCAAGAAACAGTTAGACTCGCAGGACGTAGGTTTAGACAATATGTTGAACGATGTCCAATGCAAGAGCTACCCTCACAAGCCAAGCAAGTGTCATTGTTCCTAGATGGCTTGTTGAGCTCTAAACTACGCTCCTATGTGTACCTAAAAGAACCCAGAACGCTAGAGCAATGTATAAGAATTTGTATAGACATTGAAGACAACTTAGGAGACAAGTTGGAACTTTCAAAGGTCTATAAGGACTCAGACTGTTCATCTCTAGCATCCACAAAATTGTCTAGCTTGATAGAGGACCTAGCAGAGAAAGTGGCCCAGAAACTAGGAGTTTCTAGTAAACCTAGGGTACTAATGAACAAGCGTTGTTACACCTGTGGTGGTGATCATATGGCAAATGTGTGTCCCAATGCACCACAACCACAAGCCAACCCTAGTGGCCAATACTGTACAATTGAAAGAAGATACACGAATCATACGGCTCAGGACTGCCCATACAACAAACAGACCGTGAGACAGAACTACCCGCAAGCATACCAGCAGCCAGGTAGGTATCAAGGCCATTATAATGCTCAGCCTTATTACTATAGGCCTCCTCAGAACTACCCATACCAGGCTCAACAGAGACCTCAACCTGTCTTAGCTCAGCAGCCACCACCACCAGCAAATGTCATCTCAGTCAAATATGCTGCTGCAGAAGAGAACCTAAGTAGGGCCTTAGTGCCTTCTTCACCTTTGATCACAGAGAGTGACCCAAACTCAAACAGTTTTGACTCTACGCATGTAGATAGTCCACCCGCTTATTACACGGAGTCACCTGAACATGTGGAGACATATCATTATGATAGTCCTCCTGTGGAACCTAGTTGGGAGCCCGACTACGCTCATGTGATGTACAAAAACCCAAATCCACGGCCCCAATTGAGACAACAGAGACCACAGGGCCCTAGAGGACCATGCTTTAGGTGCCAAGGAGCCCATTTCATAAAGGATTGTCCACATCCTCCAATAGCAGGGCAATCACAGTACTATAGCATCCAAGGCTTTTGTGCCGATTGTGGTAAAGAGCATATAATCAAAGATTGTCCTAAGAACCCTGTTAATGCTTCGAATGTGACACCAATCAATGTGATAGGTATTGTAAATAACGCAGATGGATCCACCCCTACATACGTGCCTATCCAAGCTATCACTAGAGCCCAGGCGCTCTTACAGAACCAACAACTTAATCAGGAGAAAGTAGCCGGAACTAGTGAAGTTGCAGAATCTAGCAGTAAAAAGACAAAATCTTGGAAAGATTCTAGAGAAAGAATTAAGAGAAAATGGAGTAAAAAGATAACTGAGTTGGAAGGAAGTTTAAAGGAATCTAGAGCCAAAATCCAAGAATTGACTTCGCAGGAATTGAATCAAGAGAATCCAGCTCAAAAATCAGGATCAGTTTTAGCGGAACCCATACCGGAAAATCTAGACATGATGTTTCGTGCATATCAGGCTAGATTAAAAGAGGGACCTCAAGTAGCTGAAATGAGTAAGAACTACCCTCGAGCTGATCTAGAAATTGAGAGAACTAAACTTTGCATGAAGATGGTAGAATTAGCACAAGCTTTGTTCGAAGCCTCTAGATATCTTAATTGGAATAACATGGCAAAACCGGAGCTACACTTTCAAGGACTAATGGAGAGGCTAGAATACTTGATAGAGAGCAAAGAGAAAAAGGATCAGCATAGGAACCCTATTGTCCCAGAGACACAGGAAAGGAATGCACCATCCCTGTCTCAAGTACCCAATACAGAAAGTCAAGACAATGTGTCTTCTATACATAGGTACTCACATGAATTTTTGAGAGAAATCCAAGAAGAGAAATGGAGAAAAGAACAAGGAACTCATCCTCCTATTCAAGAAATAGATGACTTGCAGGAGCAATTTCCCCAAGATATCCCCTCTATTTATGATGATGTAGAGGAAGAACAACTGAGTGAACACACAGGCTTTGAATCTAATTCTTTACAAGAATTACCTCAGTTCACAGGACCTTGGGAAGCAAAGTCTATTAATATGAGAGCACCCACGATAATAGTGAGGAATGAAGAATCAGTAATACCTAGAAACACAGAAGTGATCAAGAACACTAAGGTACAGTGTAATCTCACTCTAGAGGAGTTGTTAAAGGTAAAACCAGAATTGTGGAAACATGTAGCAAATCAATTCCCCGAGCTTGCTACTACTCCCTCACAAATAGGATCACATAATAAGGTACCAGAGATACCCGTGGAAAAGATCGGAGATGTAAGCGAAGGAGAGGAAGGTAACACTTATCTTCCGATAACCCATCAGGGCTACACCACGAAAGCCATCTTAGATTTAGGAGCCGGAGTAGCCATCGCTACCACCGCTTTAAGGAAACGTTGGGGTAAGCCAGCACTCAAACCTACCAGGATGAAGCTACAAATGGCTGACGGACACATAGAAAAACCATTAGGCTTACTAGAAGGAATATCTCTCACCACCTGTGGTGTAGAATTTGAGCATACCTTTGCCATTTGTGATTTTAGTAAAAATCATGCTTATGAGATGATATTGGGACGACCATTCATGCATCAGTTGCAAATTGTACAAGATTGGGGAACTAATTCGTTGTACTTGCAACATTTAGGAGTGACTACCAAAGTCAATCTTAAAGACTATTCACATAGAGACGTACCCCCAATACAATGGAATACCATCCATAAGACACAAGTAGAGACGGAATCCGTGCACTCATTAGAATCAGATCCTTCTTGGTTGCATGAGGACACTCATTTATGGATGTGTAAAGGTGCACAACAAGAGGAAGAAAGATTAGAAGCAAGGACCTTAGGTGCAGAACAACATCCACGAACCCTTCAAGATCCAGCTTACGCACCTGTAGTATTCCCTGACGAAGAGTTTGAACCCCATGGTTGGGCAGAAATCCTTGCAACCATGGATGTAGCCATCAATGAAGAACAATGGACACCCCACTGTGACGAGGATGGCTATGACATTTCAGTTTTCACGATAGAGCCAATCATGTGCGATGCAATTTTAGAAGAGTGTGAACCTAACACTGATGCATTTGAGGATGCAAGCGATTTCGATTTAGAGTCAATTATCATGGACCCACCCTTTGCATCAGAGGAAGAATATTTCTACGAAGTAGAGAATCACCCTCAGAGACACGAGGAAGTTATGAATGACGTGAGAATAGCCACTCAAGTGACTAACAAAAGTGAAGGCAAGAAAAGAAAGAAGAAAGAAACCATGTCAGAAAAAGAAGAATCTTTATTTGAAGTACCAGAGAACTTCAAGAAATATGAAATCGAAGATAGAAGAATCATGGTACGAATGCCTAATAGAAAGGTGAATGACGGACAAGTATATGATAACCGAGAGAAAACCAAAAAAATAATAGTAGCCATAGAAGGAGAAGAAGAAAAATGTACATACATAGGGCATGATTTGACAGCTGAAGAAGAAGAAGAATTAGTTGCCCTATTGCGCGAATATAGAGATGTGTTCGCTTGGAGTTACAAAGATCTAAAAGGAGTAGACCCAGATATATGTTCTCATAGAATCCCTATGACTCCAGATGCAAAACCTACGAAACAGAAACCTTACACGTATAATGATAACTACGCTGCGAAGATTAAAGAGGAGATAGATCGCTTGATAGAAGCAGGATTCATTTACGAAATCGAGCATACCGAATGGGTATCCCCCATTGTGGTAGTGCCCAAGAAGAATGGAAAATTGCGTGTGTGTATTAACCTTAAAAAATTTAATGCCGCCACGATTAGAGACAGTTATCCTCTTCCTATCACAGAACATCTATTGGAAAGAGTTGCGGGCAAGGAAGTTTACAGCTTTCTTGATGGATTTTCAGGCTATAATCAAGTAGCCATTGCTCCAGAAGATCAACACAAGACGGCTTTTGCCACTGAATGGGGCATATTTGCATTTCGTGTAATGCCATTTGGCTTAACAAATGCACCCGCTACTTTCCAGCGACTCATGTGTCATGTTTTTAAGGAATTCTTACGCAAGAGTTTGGAAGTTTATGTCGATGACATATGTGCTCATTCTAATGTAAGACAGACGCATATCCCAGAGTTAAGACAAATATTTGACAAATGTCGAGAATATCAGGTTTGTTTGAACCCAGAAAAATGTGTTTTCATGGTCAGACAAGGTAAAATTCTAGGACACATTGTGTCAAAAAATGGAATCTCTACGGATGAAGAAAAGGTGAAGGTAATTGCAGAATTACCTAGACCAACTAATGTGAAAGAGGTACAGGCATTTATGGGCCATTGTGGTTATTATAGGAGATTCATACACATGTATGCAATCATAGCCAAGCCATTGTACTCTCTTTTAACCAATTTTGAATGGACAGATGAATGTGAAAATTCATTCAATGAACTTAAAAGACGCTTGTGCTCAACACCTATATTGACTACCCCAAATTGGAGTAAGCCATTCCATGTACATGTGGATGCATCCAATTACGCCATAGGATGTGTGTTAGCACAACCCACGAGTGAAGATAACATAGATCTCCCCATAGCTTACGCGAGCAGACAATTGAACGCAGCGGAAAGAAATTACACCACGACGGAACGAGAAGGATTAGGGATGATCTACGCAGTAAAGAAATTTAGGCGCTACTTGTTGGCCAACAAATTCAAGTTCTTTACAGATCATCAAGCCCTATTGTACCTAGTCAACAAACCATGTAACACGGGACGATTGATACGTTGGTTTCTATTACTCATGGAGTACGATTTTGAAGTGGTAGTCAGGAAAGGAAAGACACATCTTAGAGCTGACCACCTTTCAAGATTAACATCAGGAGAAGCTCCTGAAGGAGTAATGGATGATCTACCAGATGCATATTTGTTTAATCTTGAGATAGCACCAGAATGGGCTAAGTCTATAGTCCCTATCCTGACATACGGACCCAAGAACCCTAGGATAAAGATCAAAGAAGGAGAGATTACCAAATCTCAGAGATACCAAATCTTAGCAGGAAGCATATATAAACAGGATAATCAAAAGATTCTTGCTTGTTGTGTAGATGAATTAGAACACGTGAATTGGTTGCAATTAGCACACATAGGTGCATTAAAGCAACATCATTCGAAACATCGAACATTACAGACTCTGCATAGACTAGGAGTATATTGGCCTTCAATGGAAGCAGATGTCTACAAGTTGTGTAAAGAATGCCATGTTTGTTGTGAAAGACCACCAGTAGAGCATGCTACACTATATCATGTGTCTCTCACACCAGACTGGAGTGAACCTTTAGTGACATACTTGAGGACGAACACCTTCCCTCAAGGAATGACCTTAGCTCGACAATTGAGTCTGGAGCAGGAAGCTCAAGACTATTCACTTATTGGCGATAATCTATACAAAAGAGGACGAGATGGATATCTAAGACAATGTGTTCATGAAAGCGATTATCTGAGCATACTAGAAAGTGCACACCAAGGTGTTGCAGGAGGTCATTTTGGACCCGATAGGATAATCAAAGCCATCCTCTTTGCAGGATTATGGTGGCCCACTCTTCACATGGATGCTCATACCTATGTTAAGAGATGTGATGTGTGCCAAAGAACTCAGTTTCCTACTTGCAGAGATGAAATGCCATTGAAACCCATGATGGGCGGACGTGCATTTTCTAAGTGGGGTATAGACTTTGTAGGACCCATTAACCCCCCTGCAAAAGGTACACATGCGGAATACATTATTGTTGCCACAGATTATCTTACAAAATGGGTAGAGGCAAAAGCCACAAAAAAGAATGATGCACACACAACTGCAAAATTCTTATTTGAAAATGTCTTTACAAGATATGGATTGCCTATTGAGTTAGTGAGCGATCGCGGAACTCACTTTCTAAACCAAGTCATTGAATATTTGTTACAGGATTTTATGGTGATTCACAAGAAATCCGCACCATATCATCCTCAGGCCAATGGTCAGGCTGAAAGCACCAATAAGAGCCTTTGTAACGTACTGACAAAAATCGTAAACAACAAACGTTCAGATTGGGACAAACAGCTACACCACGCTGTTTGGGCATATCGAGTGGCCTACAAGACCGTACTCGATGAAACTCCCTTTGAGATGGTTTTTGGTCAGAATGTTGTGCTTCCTTTGGACTTCTTGATACCGACCCTTAAGGTTGCACAAGAACATCAGTGGACTGGCCATGAACTATCAACAAGAATAATGGACTTGGAACGATTAGGAGAAACCAGGCTAAAGGCAACAGCAGGAATATATGCAGCGAAGAAGCGACAGAAAGCATATTTTGATGCACATGTGAAAGATAAAGGCCTAAAAGAAGAAGATTTAGTTCTAATATATACGCTGAAACAACATGCACGGAAGTTAGAAAAGCGAGGTTATGGACCTATGATCATTAACAGACTCTCGACAAGTGGAGCAGTACAGTTAGCCACCTTAGAAGGAAACATAATGCCTAATTATATTAGTGGCTGTAGAGTCAGGTTATATCAGGAACCTCTTACGGAGGATATGCTTAGACGACTCACGTTGGCAAAAAAGCGTAAGGAGGAAGAAAATAGAATACGGGCGGAAGCTCAGGCAGAAGCAATAGAACGCATTAAGCGCATGAAGCTAAGGATACAAGGACTAGGGAGAGAACATTATAACCATCTGGAAACTACACCCAGATATCCCATGGCCATGTGTCAAGTAAAGTCAACCACTCATCCTAGTATAGTGGACAGGAGACCATTCATTACAGTTAGGCTAGAGCACGGCAACCCTTGCCAAGAGCTCAGGGCTTTAATTGACTCAGGTGCTGCGACTAGTGCGATTAGATGGTCCCACTATAAGGATTCAGGAATAGAAATGCGGCCAATTGAGGCATACCTCATAGGGCTAGGAGGCATGGAAACCCCTTGCATGGGTGAGGTGGACCTTCCTATCCTCATTAAGGATGTGACTATGACAGCGAAGCTACTAGTGTGCCATGATGACGACCTGATAGAACCCCTAATCCTTGGCCAAGATTGGCTATACGATCACTCAGTGGACCTAAATCTTAGACAAGGCTCCATACAGATTGGAACCGTAGAACAGAAGCGAGTGATACCACTTGACTTCCCTAATGGCATTCCGACTGAGGTTTGCAACCCTAGACCCTATGAAATACGTGCGATGGAAGACCGGAAGATCTTGGGTCAGATCAATCACGTTACGTCTACACCAACCCACTCGGGCTTGGCTATAGATAATTGTCCATCAGAAGGACGACAGGAGATCTTCCCTGGGGCTTCCTGCAAACTAGAGAGGGCAGCTACCTAACTGCTAGGGCAGATGGACACAATCAGCGGTTAGGAGGGTTGCAACAGCGGCCAAATGAGCACAACACCCTGCGGTGCTCATCCTTCCAAACTTGCTGCAGACTGGCCTAGATTAAAGATTAAAAACAAATCACTTCCTAATGGGCAGGTCACGCAAGTGTTGGATCTCCCTTCTTTTCCAAAGCAGAGCGTCCAATGGACCTCTCAAACCCAACCACGAAGGAGTCAACCACAACAAAGGAACCTAGACCGACGACACCACCAGACAAGGCAGAGACAGCAGCAGTGTCACACTCACAGAACAAGTGGCACGAGACAAATATGGGTGCCAAAAGGACAGCAACCACAGCCTATTGGCAACACTCCAGACAAGAACAGGACAAAGTTTCAAAAGAAGCAGAGTCAGCATTCAAAGTCCCCTCGATCTTCTTCTACAAGTACCGATACTCGACAGATTTGGATCGCCAAGAAATACCTTATCCATAGACCCACACCCATGCAGATTTGGGTACCCAAACAATGTATTATAGCCCAACCCTCTAGCCATGTAATATATACCCCTCCGAAATCTGTCCATCCTTCAATACCACCAAACCCGATACCACTTTCTGTACCTCAGCAGAACCACACCACCCACCCAAGGACTCTTAAGAAATGGATACCGAAACGTATCCAAACGTCTTCTTGTACCCCATTATCTAACAATTTTCCCATCCCGTTTAAAATCCACCCTTGTAATAATTCACCCTCAACCAAACCTTGTATAAATTCACACACCATAACCCCACATCATGCATGATAAAAGCTCATCAAGAAATGTATGCATAATCTGAACCATGTAGGTGTCTAGAGACCTGCATTAGCTCTACAAAAAGATCATTGCATCAATCATTTCACGACACTTGGCTACATGGGTTACGCATCAGTTATGGAAAGGGATTGCGGTCTCACCTTATTGGGATCATAATTAATTTCCATACTAATGTGTTAATCTTTTGTAGCAGATCTTTTCCATTTACTCGTCAATCATCATGCAAACCAAAGCAGGACCACCAGAAGCTGGCCCAAGCACACCAATGGCCAATATTGGAGAATTACTTGCGGAATCTTATCCGACGGTACAACCACCAGAGTTTCAAGGTTTTCCAGGACCCATGCCAATAGATGACCCTCCTAGAGGATACACTGAGAAGATTCATCGTAATTCTCACTGGTTTCAAGGCCTAGCAGGACCCTTAGCAGACGCTAATTTCATATTCGAGGCCAATTTGGCATTTGATTTGCGCACATGGACCAAGTACCAGTTCTTTTCAAGAGAATTTGAAGGATTGCAGAATACACAAGATTTAACGCACGTTTGGGCACGAGCGGGATTTACAGAATACTTTAGTGACCCTCTGCCTAAACCTGATTTTTACAGATGTTTTAACTTGGTAACCACCTTAACGGCCTCAGAGAACAAGGATCTACTCGGAACATTCATGTTACCATCCTTGGTAAATGACCCTCCCTTCAAGAGGTTTTATTTGTCCAAAGATTTAATTCGGACAGCTCTCAAAATCCATGGAACACACACTGCGACGGAGAGAGAACGGCTAGTCCCCGAGCAGATGAAACGTGGTGATGTAACTAAGTGGGAGGAAATTTCTGCTATAACACCTGAGCTTTCTAAGCCATTACAGATATGCATGCAGCACTTTGCTTTCCCAGCTCAAGATCGTTTTACCATGCCCCACAAGAGAATCTGGTTTGGTTTATACTTAGCATGTACTGGCCCTCAAACAGTAGACCTTGCAAGCTGGGTAATTGATTAGCTCTATTTGGCCCAACATAGATGGGAACGAAAGAAAGTCATCAACGGATGCTGCGCACTCACCAGGATCATATATATGTGCTTGGCGTATGACTTACCGATTGAGCGTGCCATGACAAGTGATGAACTGAAAGCATTCAAAGGCACCACTAAGCAGGCTAGGAAGTCTAGCAAAGGCAGAGCCGGAAAGCGGATGAGAGGCACTATCCCATGCCTACAAGTCCCAGAATCACCCTCGCCACATCCATCTCCAGAGCAGTCACCAACAACAGCCACTCCCACAGTACCACCAATTCGTATACGGTTATCAAGACCAGTTACGCCGGAGGGCGCCACCAGTACTATTGAACCCCAAGCAGCCACAACCACAGAACCTATCACCACAGCAGCTGAACTTCCCACCACTATTGGTGCGGAAGCTTTCTCTTTTCCAATACCCCATTTGGAAGCAGGACAAGCAGAGCCACTGGACCAAACTTTTGATTTTGAGATGCCTGATGCATTCTCCAATGAGTTCAAGTTTTCAGAAGGACAATTCTTTTCTCAAGAATATGAACGACCTAGCTACCCTACCACACCCAGGGATCAGCCACAAGGACAGATCGTGTCCAGCTCTGATGATGAAAGAACAGCCACAGATGACGACGAAGGTGATGATGAAGCCAGCCAGGGCACTCACGAATCCAAAGAGCATGAGCAGACAGATGGCCAAGGCCAACAAACGGACACACATGGTGATACAAGTACCCATGAAGATGAAACTTACGAAGCAGCAGCTTACACACTGGCCATTAACAAGCTGTATAGAACTATGGAAAAAGTTTGGGCACGCAAAAAAATGACCGAGGAAGAAAGTCAAGCCATAATAGAACAGGAACTTGTCACAGGCGGATTCGAAGACGCATACATCAAAGGATTCCGCGAGTTAGTCAAATCAGTAGGCTCCAACGAAGCGCTCAGGTACTTGCAACGAAAGCCACTATCGCAGTTTGACCCCCGTAGGGTACGACTACTTTCAAAGCCTGGCGAATACATTCGTGTACCAACAGGAGCACAGTCTTCAAAACAAGCCAGGGAGGCGTGCCTCATCCCCGAAAGTTCGTTGGCAGCAGAAGCCATCCTTGTAGATTCCCCACCCCACGCTACAACTGTATATACCTCAGTAGTCACTAAAGTACCGACCACCCCAACCACTCCCCCATCACCACCTGTCCATCCAGCCTCCCCTCTTCACCCTCCTTCCCCCAGACCAACATCTTCACTCGCCGGTGGCGTAGCAGAAATCGTCTTTACGACCAATCAGCCCACCATTCCCGCACCCATTAGACCTAGTATACCCCCTCACACATCCACCTTTCCATTCAACCCATTCCTCCATCCGGCTTTTCAATCCTCTCCCACAACTCCACGACCCCTTTTCCCATTCCCACCACCATTAACCTTCTCCCCCGTCTCACCTCCCCGACCCACTGTAACCCCTAGTTCCCCTTTCCACCCAGCTGCTCCAGCCAGCCCCCATGTAAATTATTCCTCAACCTTTGTAAATCCCGTATTTACACCAGCACCAGCACCCACAGTAACACCCATATTCACAGTCACCGCACTGGACACGTCCAATGACATGGACATCTCACCACCCACTGCAACATCACTCACTTCACTCACAGCACAAACATATTTAGGCACCTCCCAATTTTCCACAATCACCACAATATCCACCTTCCCACCCCCATTCCCCATTCCCGTTGCATCTACACCCACTGCATCTTCAGTTAGCACCTCATTAATACTATCACCCACTATAGATAATGCATTTCGACAGATGTTCATGTGTATGACGCAAGTAAGAGATGAGTTCACATCTCTTGGCGATAATTACCAGCAGCTGCAGAGGACAACCAATGACTTACAGTCGCAGCTTAATTTATTGTCTATTGAGAATGCCTCTCTGAACACCCGATACCAGGAATTACGTGAGGCTTATCATAAATTGGAACTGGAAAGCGAAGAAAGCGCTAAAGAAGCCACTGCTGACCTAGATAACTTATTAAGAGCCCAAACCGTCCGCAATGCAACGCTAACACGAAACATGGGCTTACTTCGAAGGCACCTAGCAGCCGCCAAGGAAGAAAATCAGTGTTTACAGGATCAGAACCGAGAGAACTTAGAAGTAGCGCTCGACCACCCAGACCAACCACTCAGTCCTAGTCGGTTCAAAGCCATTCCCTCAGACTCGATGAGGATGCTGCTAGAATATCACGTAAGACTGCTAGATGAATACGACCGCATGAACGAGGAGTTACAGAAACTCAAAGAAGATCATAAATTACTCTAGTTACGAGCACCGACACACCAAGACGTACCAGCACATGTGGACCCCTCTCCTGACATCTTAGAGGAACTCAACGCATTACGGGCCCAGGTATCAAACCTTGAATCAAGGATTGCAGTATATAAAGCACCACCAAGGCCATATTCCCCACCGGAGCTACCAGCTGAGGAAGAAACTGTCACCATCCCGGTGGAGGAAACGTTTGAAGAGGCATACGAGCCACAACCCATCCCAGGCGGATGCGTCACGGCCGAAGGCCAGATGACTTACGAACTCCCGACCCCCGCGTGGATGAAGACTATTGAAGAACTTGGGACAACACACTCAACTAGAGTAGAGGCACAATTACATGCCATGGCGATGATAGAAGAAAGAATTTTACAGTCTCCATTCTTTGCTCATTTGGCCCCGCGACGATACATATCTGGGCATGAGCTACAATATAAACCATATTTTATGTTAATGGCTGAATACCAGTTAGCCATTGAGAAAGTAACAGGTAAGAAACCATTGCATGCAACTCAACTCGAGGAGGTTGATCTACCACGTGATGCGCAGCAAGGAGTGATCTATCAACCAGAGTGGTGCAAAGATTTACTACAGAAGTATCCAGAAATGATGAGTACATGGGTAAAGGCACCTTTTCACTTAAAATACAACCCGTGTTGGGGACCAGTACCACGACGCCGCTCATGGACTGCCTTTGCTATTAAGGTACAAAACAATAAGCAGTGCCAAGACTGGTTGAATTACCCCTATCTTAAGCCACCCATTGAGTTACCAACTGTAGGCTACATGATGGCTACAATTCGCCACTGGCTCCCTAAACTATGACTGTCAAAATCTTTGACATGATGCAAATGATTTTTAAAGCCTTCCGACGCGTCAAGGCACCACATGTCAACACCCCGGGCTTTGAGCATGGCAATTTTGATCTGGTATACGATATGAGTACAATGCCATCGCTACGGGTGTGTTATGCCTGGCATTGCAGAATCAAGTACCTACCGGCGTGCTACAAGCAGACGTTCGAAGAGATGTTCACAACCGGCTTCTGGGAATACCATTCAGAGGTATTCATAAGCAGGCCTACACATTTATTACAATTATTTGCTTGTGAACGAATGGTCTATTCCACACACTATCAGCTTCCGCCACCGAAAGAACCGCAACCAATCGACTGGGAGAAACTCGAGGCCGACCTGGCCCGAGGCATTCGTCTCTCCGAGCACACCCTCGCTCAAGACCTCCTACAGAACTATATCCGGCAGACCTCACAACAAGGTTCTGTCAGGGACGACAGAAGCGAGAGGGAGGGGGGTGTTGGAAGCAGCCAGAGGCACAGACGACGCGGAAGCATGTAACGATGGAGCAGTGAGCCAGTGGAATCTTTTTTCAAAGAATCATGTTCTAAAAATACTTTTCAAAAACCTCCAACAATGATTTTCATCACTATTGTAACATATGTAACATAGAAAACCCCATTTTGTAATCCATAGCTCCATTTTTTGCAAGCCGAGGATTCCTCGAGCTTGAGGAGCTTAGGTAGAACAAGCGTATCAATTTTCGTTATTTTTAGACACCGTTTACCCTTCCAAATAGCATCTAGGACCTAATTTTTAACTATGCCGGTCACTAGATGTGAAACCGGTCAAAACTAGTCTAGAAACTATAAAAAGAGCTAGAGAGCTCATTTTTGAGGTTGGTTAGTGTTGGTTAGTGTGAGCTTAGAGATATTTTTGAGCTTGTAAGAGTGTTCTTGAGTAATAGAGTTGATTTCTCACCTTCCATTGTGTCTTGCTTGTCTCTTCGTAGTGTGTGTGTATGTGTGTGTGCATTTCTATGCTTCTCACCTTCACTCTCACTTCATCTCACATTCACGATCTTCATATCACTCCTATCTCTTCCGCGGATTGACATTAAGGAGGTGGAGCTTCTTAACGTGGTTCTCACCATTGTGCTAGAGCAACAATATGCTATCGGCAAATCTAGGTTTGCTTCACCTATGGGTTGTGCTAGCACACATCCTATTGCATGATTGGAAGCATCTACATGGACATGGAAGGGTTTACTCCAATCAAGAGTGGTCAAGATTGGTGCTGAGCACAATCGTCTCTTCAGCTCATTGAAGGAATTTTCGCATTCGTCGTTCCACTCAAAATTTGTCAACAATCCATAAAGAGGTTTAGCAATGATGGCATACATGTGGATGAACCTGTGGTAATATCCACAATGAACCATGAAGGCTTGCACCTCTTTAACATTCCTTGGCCTTGGCAACTCTGCTATGGCTCTTACTTTGTCCTCATCTGTTGATATTTCATTTTTAGAAACAATGTGACCTAAGATTTTACCTTGTCGTACCATGAGCACAGACTTCTCTAGGTTCAGACACACTCAGTATTCTCTACATTTGTTGAAGATTTGTCTGAGCTCAGGGATGTGATATCTTCTTTGTTGGGAATGAGCGCATCCACATATACTTCTAAGCTCTTTCGCAAGAATTCTTTGAAGGCATGACACATGAGCCTTTGGAATGTTGCAGGTGCATTGGTGAGGCCAAATGGCATCACATGAAATGCAAAGATTCCCCATTTTGTGGCAAAAGCCGTTTTGTGTTGATCTTCTGGGGCAATGGCTACTTGATTGTAACCCAAAAATCCATCAAGAAAGCTATAAACTTCCTTGCCTGCAACACGCTCCAATAAATGTTCAGTGATTGGAAGTGGATAACTATCTTTAATCATAGCGGCATTAACTTTTTTAAGGTTAATTCACACTTGCAATTTTCCATTCTTCTTGGGCACCACTACAATGGGGGACACCCATTCAATATGCTCAATCTCATAGATGAATCCAGCTTCAATCAACCTATCAATTTCTTCTTTGATTTTAGTTGCATAAGTGTCATTATATGTGTAGGGATTTTGTTTGGTGGGCTTGGCCTCAACGGTCATGGGGATTGTATGAGAGACAATTTTTGGATCTACTCCCTTCAGATCTCTATAGTGCCATGCAAACACATCCCTATATTCCCTTAATAGAGCTACAAGCTCTGCTTCTTCTTTTGCACTTAGATCATCTCCTATGTATCTACGTTGTTCTTCGTTCCCTTCAATGATTACAAAATCTTTTTTGGTCTTTTCTTTATTATCATATGATTCTCCTATGATGGCCTCTCTCTTAGGCATTCGTACCAAAATTTTCCGATCCTCAATTTCATATTTCTTGAAATTTTCTGGTACCTCGAACAATGATTCCTCCTCTTCTTGCTTCACTACTTTGCTTTTCTTTTTCTTTTGACCTCCTTCGCTTCCTTCCTTTGAATTTACAATTTTAATACTTGTGAGGGGCTCTTCTTCTTTTTGGGTTAACACTCCTATTTCTTCTAAATAGTGTTCCTCTGAGTCAAAGTAAGTATCCATCACAATGGATTCTAGATCATCATCATTCTCTTCTTCTTCTATGACCTCACTAGGATCACACTCTTCCAACAAAGGCTCACATATGAACACAGAAATATCATAACCCTCCTCATCACAGTGAGGTGTCCATTGTTCTTCATTGACTGCAATGTCCATGGTAGCTAAAATTTCTGCCCAACCATGAGGCTGAAATTCCTCATCTAGAAATATCATCAGTGTATAGGTTGGGTCTTTGATTGGTCTGTCTCCTAGGGTAGTTCCTTCCTCTCTTGTTTTTAGATGCTTTTCCTCTTCCTCTGCAACCTTGCACATCCACAAGTGAGTATCTTCATGCAGCCAGGATGGATCAGGTGAACTCCCAAAATGCACAGAAGTAGAATCTTCTTTCACATTGTGGATAGGATTCCATTGTAGGGGTGGTACATCTCTGAAGGTGTAATCCTTCAAATTGACCTTGGTGGTGACCCCTAAGTGTTGTAAATACAAGGAGTTGGTTCCCCAATCTTGCACTATTTGCAATTGTCATAGGAAGGGTCTTCCTAGGATCATCTCGTAGACATTATTTTTTTCAAAGTCACATATAGCAAATGTATGTTCAAACTCTACACCACAAGTGGTTAGAGTTATCCCTTCGAGCAGTCCTAGAGGTCTTTCAAAATGACCGTCTACCATTTGAAGCTTCATCCTAGTTGGTCTTAATGTGGGTTTGCCCCATCGCTCCACAAGGAAGTGGTCGCAATAGCAACACCAGCACCCGAATCTACGATTGCTTTGGTTGTGTAACCTTGGTAGGTGATCAGAAGATAAGTATTACCTTCTTCACCTTCACCCACGTTTCCTATCTTTTCTAGAGGTATCTCTGGAAACTTTTGCTTAGAGCTTGCTTTTGGCATATTGGAATCAAGTTCTGGAACCTGATCCTTCACATGATTCCATAGCTCGGGTTTTGCTTTGAGTAGCTCTTCCACAGTGAGATGACACTGAACCTTAGTGTTCTTCATGACATCAGTGTTTCTTGGAACCACTGAGTCCTCATTTCTTACCAATATTGTGGGAGCTCTGATCTGGAGAGACTTAGATTCCCATGGGCCTGTGAATTGTGGCAACTCTTGTAAAGAATTAGATTCAAAATCTAATCTCTCATCTTCTTGTTGCTCTGCTTGGTCTCCATAGATAGATGTGTTGGAAGTGAGGTAGGCCCTTAGGCTCATGTCACAGGTCCATGGTTCCATAGTTCCAGATTTGTACAACATTAATTCCAGCAATCTTCCATATTGACAAAACATGAACATACCACAACTTAATCATACAAATGATGAGACAAAGATAGAGAAAGAATAGACGACATGTGTAAGGTGTTACGTAAGCCATCGCTTACTCATAGTATCATATATACCAATGTTCAATGTACAATGTGGGAGCAAAACTCTCAACCATTCTATGTGATGAGAAATAGATGAATGAGTGAATGTACAATGTAACAAACATATTCAGATGTGTGGGCAGTAATCTGAATATACATGAGATGTGTGACCTTATAGGTTATAGAAGAGTGAATATGAGTGACTGAATGAGGAAGGATCAGTGTGAAACTGATGGTCAACAAACCTACATCTAAACTTAGGCTATGGAAGACCCTAAGTCAGATACGTGTGTGAAAAGATCACATACTTATAAAGTAGCATAGAATGCTAACAAGATTGTTGCCAAAAATCCTCAAACTCATGTGAACACACCTTCTCAAACACCTCATAAAATATGCATAAAGCATATAAGTACCGATTCTCTTGTACCTATGCCGAATAGGACTCCTCCTGATATGAACGCCACAACCTCCATAAACTTCAAGTAGTACCTGTGTGCATAAAGAGAATATGTACCTGAATACTTTAACATAAGATGTAAATCTTATGTTAAACTCCATCTAATGTCTTTGAAGTAGCCCGACATCTTCTTGTAGAAGACAATCTTCAACCTAATATCTTCCTGTAGAAGATAATCTTCAAAATCATGTAGATGGTCCCATCCAATGTCTTTGAAGTAGCCAGACATCTTCTTGTAGAAGATAATCTTCAACCTAACATCTTCTTGTAGAAGATGATCTTCAAATACATCATGTAGATGGGCGATCCTCACCATCAAGCTGCTAATAATCAAGTCTTCTTGCCATGATCAAGAGATAACCTCTTCTCCATGAGCTAGAGTGTGAGCACACCCTTCATCTTCCCCAAGAAGAATCACCAAGAAGAACTCCATAGCTGCTCCTCAACATGCTTCAAATTAGCATCATGGCTGCCCCATGTGCTAGAAGAAACACCACCTCTACTGAGGTCCAAGCTCTAGAAAGCTTGTGTTGATCCTAGGTGAAGGATGCTTTACAATGAGCCCAAAGTGCTTCTTATATAGTAGAGCTTTGATCCCTCAAAAGCACCTAAGAAAACTACGTTCGCATAAAGCTATTGATCGCAATCGTAAAAAGCTTAACATCAATTGCGAAGAGCTGTCCGCCGTCGCCGTTTTCTAGACGTTGCTTTATTTATGAAAAGCATGGTAAAAAATAGCGCTCCTGCACGCTGCAACGAGGGGGAATCGAACTCTGGTGGGCATGATGGAAGAGTGGCGACCTATCCATGCGGCCCATCGTGGTTTGTTGTACAAGGGAGTGAATTCAACTTGTACACATGCTTTAAACAGTGGATAAATTTGTCCAATCCTTGACCAATGGGACATTGTTTTCCAACAATCCCCCCTGCAATGTCATATTGGTACAACCTGGTTTGTATCTGCAAACTTCATAAGCTGCAAACTATTACAAGCTTCAAGCTGGTACTCCTGTACTTCAGAACTTGTTCCTTCAAAAGTCTTCTTCAAAACTGAATTTGACTTTCTTCAAAAATTTGAACTTGCTGAATATGAACCATAATACCTGAGAAAATATGCAAACTAGATATCCAATAGTGTACACATCAAGGAATCACTGCTTGTCAACAAATATAGCATGAACGGTCTCTGCACCTGCTATCTCTTGTTTTTCATAAACCTGAAAACATACACTAGGATCCATATATTTGCATTTACCTTCCAAAAAGGTTTCTCAACGTACTTCTGCTGCGTCATGTAAATACACTAAACAAAATCAGGAACTGAATCTTGGAACCTGTGACTGTCAACTCACAACTTAGTGCATTATGAACACTGCTGGTTCACCTCTAACTGTACTCAAGTCAAATCAACTCAACTCAATATGAGTAAAAAAATCTATGATGTCATCATGTCTTCATCCTTTAAATCCTTCATACCTCTTTCCTTCAGAACTTGGTATAAACATATATGTGCGCACGTCTGAAATATACCTTTCTGAAATATCAAGCTTCTCTTCAAATAGAACTCTGGAACCTTCTCCTGAAGAGGAACATCCTAACAGGAACTTTCTCCAAATATTCTTCTTCTTCCTTCTTCTTTCAAAGATGGAACATAAAGAGAACCTGACAAAGGAAATGTAGGAATACCTGAAATAGGAATACCTATAGGTATGACTCTGCATTCTTTTACATATGGCTTGAAAATAAGTCTTCATGTTTCATCACCCCCCTGGATGACTTAACACTAGTATCCAGTATTCTTCAAATATATCAGACTTTATGAAATGTGGAACATCTTCCTTCATAAATCTGATGTTCAGTGATCAATACCTGTATCTGAAACAAAATCTCTGAATCCTTTTTATTAGCATTGATCAGATGCCAATAGCTTTCCATGTCATTCCTCAGCTTTCCAAAATCTAGAATAAGGTTAGCTGAACCTAACATAATAAAACCTTGCTGAAAGCTTTTTAGGATTCATAACCTTCTGTAACATAACAAGTATCTTTTTCTCTCTACAACACAAATCTGATAGAATCTGAATCTTTGACTTTATTTCTTCCAACGTTAAGAATCTTCAAAGGATAGACAACTGAATCATAAATACTCAAGATCATACAAGATCTATTCAAGATCAATGATCTCTCTTGTGTAGAATCTGTTGTCATCAAACCTTCATGACTGAATGTTTGATTTACTTCCTGAATGTCTCCAAGTGTCCATGCTTCTCAAAAAGTTGTAAAACTTTTCTTCAAACAAATCCTTTAAGGAATCTGAAATTCCTACTTGAACCATAAGTGGACAAACTTCTCACCTTGAGAACTCCAAAAGCTGCAAGTTGATACTTCATAACTTTCATATTTTACCCGGGTGAAATGTGACAGTACCTGCTTGACTTTCTTTTGGCTAACTCCACTTTTCAATCAAGTTATAGGATCTAATGGAACACCTTTTTGAATACAAACATGTATCCAAAAAATCAAGACAATCATAGAAAGTAGATTCTTCAAATGACCTGTACATCAGCAAATCTAAATTTTCTGAAGTTTTCTGAAAATACTGAATATGAGGTAACCTTTTCCAAACATAAAACCTCAGCGCAAGTCTTCACCATCTGCTACAAAAAACTCTTTTACCTCAAGAGTTAGATAAAGAAGAAATATACTTCTCTGCAACTTGTCATATACCAAGTAGCTCTGTATTGACACTCCAAGAATTCTTTGAGGGAACATATAAGCTGCCTGCTTAAAAGCTTCATAACTCATATATATATGAGTTAAAACATATATCTACTGCTTTTCTTTCTCTCAATGCAATTCTTTGTCAAATCTACTAAATCATGACCAAGTGTAAAACAAGAAACTGCTTCTTCTTTAAACAAGATGTTCTCGTAGACTTGTCTTTGGATGTAGAGGATAAAATAGGAAAAGTATATGGAAAGTATATGAGAAAAGGAAGCCTTACTTTTCTTTTGGAAATGATGGACTTTCTTCTTCTGCATCTTTCTTCGACCTGACGATGTCAACATCTTCAAACTTCTCTTCCATACCTTTTGTTCTCTTCATCTTGAAGTAGCAGACACTCTTGACTTCTTCAAATGAAATTTTCTCTTCCTATAATGTAAGAGTAAGAGATAAAACAAACATGGTATATAAATGGAAGTTGAATATAGAAACATGTTTTATCATCTCCTCATATCTCTAAATCAAAATTCTGCTTCAAATGTCTGAAACGACTAAATTCACCAATCGTTGTCTGAATGATGAATTGCCCTTCTAGAGTTACCTTCTCTAGATACATTTGTACCTTGATATCCAACCAACTTACAACAGAAAATTGGCTGAAAAAACTCATCTCATCTCTGCACTTGTCTTCTTAGATGAACTTTCTTGCCATGAAAGAGATCTCTCAAAACTCTCTAGAAAAACCTCTAGATACCTGTTTTGATGTAGCTAATGCTTTAACTTTCAAAAGATGAAAGTGTATAAAAGCATTCCTTGAATTTCTTCAAATCTCTTCATAACTGCTCTTCTAAGATATGACCTGCAAATGATAATCTGATAGTAGAAACTGATACCTGTGATTTGATGTTGATCTGCTTCCTTCATCTTCTCTAAACCATTGTTCTTCCTTGAATTTGAAGTAGTCTTCTCTTCATCAAGTCTGGGTCTTCAAACAATACTTTTGTAAAGTATTTGCATACTCTTCCAAAAATATTCGGCTGCTAACAGATCATCAACTTCATACTCCACACTGATGAATACACATGTAACTGAAGTGTCTAATTCTCAAATCTCTACTCATCTAGATTAAGTGTGTATGTCAAATGTCAAATATTAGAAGATGCTCTCAAATCATATGTTGTAAATCTAGAATTCTAGGAACCTAGGACATGAATGAGCCTTAATGCATTGATGCCAAAGATCTAAAGTTCTGAAACCAAAACCTTAGTGCTCTGATACCAAATGTTGGAAGTGAGGTAGGCCCTTAGGCTCATGTCACAGGTCCATGGTTCCATAGTTCCAGATTTGTACAACATTAATTCCAGCAATCTTCCATATTGACAAAACATGAACATACCATAACTTAATCATACAAATGATGAGACAAAGATAGAGAAAGAATAGACGACATGTGTAAGGTGTTACGTAAGCCATCGCTTACTCATAGTATCATATATACCAATGTTCAATGTACAATGTGGGAGCAAAACTCTCAACCATTCTATGTGATGAGAAATAGATGAATGAGTGAATGTACAATGTAACAAACATATTCAGATGTGTGGGCAGTAATCTGAATATACATGAGATGTGTGACCTTATAGGTTATAGAAGAGTGAATATGAGTGACTGAATGAGGAAGGATCAGTGTGAAACTGATGGTCAACAAACCTACATCTAAACTTAGGCTATGGAAGACCCTAAGTCAGATACGTGTGTGAAAAGATCATATACTTATAAAGTAGCATAGAATGCTAACAAGATTGTTGCCAAAAATCCTCAAACTCATGTGAACACACCTTCTCAAACACCTCATAAAATATGCATAAAGCATATAAGTACCGATTCTCTTGTACCTATGCCGAATAGGACTCCTCCTGATATGAACGCCAAAGCCTCCATAAACTTCAAGTAGTACCTGTGTGCATAAAGAGAATATGTACCTGAATACTTTAACATAAGATGTAAATCTTATGTTAAACTCCATCTAATGTCTTTGAAGTAGCCCGACATCTTCTTGTAGAAGACAATCTTCAACCTAATATCTTCCTGTAGAAGATAATCTTCAAAATCATGTAGATGGTCCCATCCAATGTCTTTGAAGTAGCCAGACATCTTCTTGTAGAAGATAATCTTCAACCTAACATCTTCTTGTAGAAGATGATCTTCAAATACATCATGTAGATGGGCGATCCTCACCATCAAGCTGCTAATAATCAAGTCTTCTTGCCATGAACAAGAGATAACCTCTTCTCCATGAGCTAGAGTGTGAGCACACCCTTCATCTTCCCCAAGAAGAATCACCAAGAAGAACTCCATAGCTGCTCCTCAACATGCTTCAAGTTAGCATCATGGCTGCCCCATGTGCTAGAAGAAACACCACCTCTACTGAGGTCCAAGCTCTAGAAAGCTTGTGTTGATCCTAGGTGAAGGATGCTTTACAATGAGCCCAAAGTGCTTCTTATATAGTAGAGCTTTGATCCCTCAAAAGCACCTAAGAAAACTACGTTCGCATAAAGCTATTGATCGCAATCGTAAAAAGCTTAACATCAATTGCGAAGAGCTATCCGCCGTCGCCATTTTCTAGACGTTGCTTTATTTATGAAAAGCATGGTAAAAAATAGCACTCCTGCATGCTGCAGCGAGGGGGAATCGAACTCTGGTGGGCATGATGGAAGAGTGGCGACCTATCCATGCCGCCCATCATGGTTTGTTGTACAAGGGAGTGAATACAACTTGTACACATGCTTTAAACAGTGGATAAATTTGACCAATCCTTGACCAATGGGACATTGTTTTCCAACAAGATGGAATATTAATGTCTTGGGGAAATTGTTCATGAACATCATCAATCTCAGGAATAGGAGGGGGATTACCCTTCTGCTTGGCCCATTTCTCTTCTTGTATTTTCCGCAAGAACTCTTGAGAGTATTGTTGTATTGAAAGAGCTGCTCCCTCATCCATGGAATCAGGAACATAAGTTTTCATTTGTGGTGAAATCTCTCTTTCAACAACCGGTTGAGCCTATAGAGTAACGAAACTTGGGGCTTGTTTACCAATTGCTCTAATCTTTCTAGTATGCCCTGGAAATGCAAATCCGGTTTGACAGAGTTTGTCTGATTGAACTTTTGACTATTCTCGAGCATAACTTGAGCTACTTTATCATTTTCATGCACTTTTTTGTCCGTTCAATCTCTAAGTCTGCTCTAGGGTAGCTCTTGTCTAGGTTTTCAGCTGTTGGCCCTTCTTGAAGTCGAGCTTGATAGGCTTTGAACATCATGTCCAAGCCTTCTGGGGTTGGATCTGCAAGAACAGACCCTGGTTGTGGGTTATTTACAATGGGTGGTGGGGTGGGATGAGGTGGAGTGGATGGAGCTTCGACATGCGAGGGGCTTTGAGATGCAATGTCTTCTATTTTTATTTTGGTATCCCTTAGGCTTTCTTCTAGCTCGGATAGCTTTTTGTTCCACTTGCGATTAGCCTTCTCTCTTGTATCCTTCCATGTTCTTGGTTTCCTCTTACTAGGCTCTCCTGACTCACTTGACTCTGATTGCTCAGATGGTTTTTCTTGTTGTGCTGCCTGTGCCCTAGTAACTACCTGTACAAGAGCCACATTACTGCTACTTGAACTTGAATCCTCCACTAAGCCTACCACATTGATGGGTGTAACCTTAGGCACACTAGAGGGATTCCTGGGACACTCTCAAGGAAGATGTTTCTTGCCACACTCAGGACAAAAGCCTTGTATTGTGATGTTTTGTCCTTGTCCAAGCGTTGGTTGATGGGGACATTCACGAATGAAGTGGTCGCCCTGACATCTAAAGCATGGTCCTCTAGGGGCTTCTGGTCTTACTTGTCTCACTTGGGGCCTAGGATTTGGATTCGTATACATGACATTGGAGTATTTTGGCTCCCAATTTTGTTCCATTAGTGGTGTCTCATATTGATATGGAGAAGTCTCACTTTGCTCAAGTGACTCTATGTAATAAGCATGTGGACTACCTTCATGGGAGTAGTCTGAATTTTGAGCATGAGAGTCATTTTCTGAGACCAAAGGGGTTAGTGGCACCAATGCTCTATTAGGGTTCTCCTCCACCATCGTATACTTAATTGGGATCACATTGGCAGGAATTGGTGGTTGATATCCCAGGACTAGCTGTGGCCTGCTTGGTGTCTGATATTGTTGTTGGTATTGAGGTTGATATTGTTGTTGTGGCCTATAATATGGTTGTTGGTACTGGTTTTGATACCTACCCTGCTGGGTAAGGTTGCTAATAATTTTGTCTAATAGCCTACCTGTTATAGGGACAATCTTGAGCCGTATGATTTGTATATTTCCTCTCAGTGGTGCAATATAGAGCATTAAGGTTTCCTTGGGGTTGAGCCATCATTGGGTAGACATTAGCCATGTGATCTCCTCCGCATGTATAACATCGCTTCAATGAGGTGTCCCTTGGCATTTTTCTATTTTGAACTCCTAGATTTTTGGCCACCTGCTCAGCTATCTCATCTATCTCAGTGGAGGTTCTAGAGGTATGACTAGTAGAACTATCAGAGTCCTTATAGAGTTTGGATAGTCCTAACTCCTCACCCAAGTTTTCTTCTATGTCAATGCATATCTGCACACACTCTTCTATGGATCTAGGCTCTTTCAAGTACACATATGATCTCAACTTGGTGCTTAGCAAGCCATCTAAAAACAAGGCCACTTGTTTGGCTGCTGTGGGTAATTCTGGTACAGGGCATCTTTCCAAGTACTATCTAAACCTTATTTCTGCAAGTCGCACTGTTTCTTGGGGTTTTTGCTTAAAGATGTGGATCAAGGATGATGTATTATGCCTGATGCCACTCTTGGAAAATTCTACAATGAATTCCTCTAGCAGTTGGCCTATCTCTCAATAGTTGCGACTATTCAAGGGTTGAAACCAAGCTAAGGCAGTACCCTTAAGAGTTAAACCAAATGCCTCAAACTGGGTGAATAAGTCTTCAACCTGTTCAGCTCTTAGCACTTGTTTGAACTCGGCCACATGATCATAAGGATCTTCGAACCCATCAAAATAGTTCCTCATTGCCTTGACCACTTGAGAAGGTCTAAGGGTTCTTGAGTGCTCTCGGGGTCTGGGCAATGGAAAATCATGTTCATCTCTTTGATGCCTATGAGCTCTATGTCTCTCCCTTTTAGGTCTTTCACCTTCATGTAGTGATCTGTCTCTACCCACAATGTTTGCAAAGCTTACCTCCGGTCTCTCTCTAGCTCTTTCCCTCTGGCTTTCATAAGCCTTGGATGATCCTACTCCTTGGAGGCCATGGGAAACACTAAATCTGAGTGGAGGGAAAATTGATTCACCTTGCGAAGTGTATGCATGCCTATCCTGCTCTGTTACCAAGAACGATTTCTCTGAGGTATGATCTAGATAGACAACTTTGCCTGGTGTCTCCGGATCCTTGAACTCATAGATGGTGACTATTGGGCTCGATTGATTTGGCTTAAATCTCCAAAAGGCTTCCTCCGTTTGTCTATTCAAGAATAGCTCTATGCTTTTGTTGTCTTGGGAAATCCATTCTGGAGTGATCACCCTAGTCAAGACTGACTTACCTCTAGGGGTCTTGGGTTCTCATCCTAGGTCTCCTTGCTCTAGGTCTCCTATCTCGTACTCAGGAATGATGTTTCTAAACTCATCTGTCCTGTCTGGTAAGTTGGTAACCACATACATGGTTCCTTCCTTATCAATGTATGCACCCTCTTCGAACTTGACCACTGGGTGTTCAAGTCCAAAGGGTTGGTCAAGATTTTTGAGTTGAACCACTGATCCTCTTAGACCATCCTCATAGATGCAAGCACTTAATTGGTTGGTCTTGATATACTCCAATTGGGTCTTATAGGGACCTTCTGGTGTCTGTAAATAAGTAGTGCCTGAGCTACGTGTGGGTCTTTCCATGCTAAAAGACATTTCTGAGTCACTGGTTTCTGAACTTAGTGTGTAAGGATAACCACTACGCTGTTGAGCCCAAGACTTGGTTGTATGGTTGACACTAGCCTTAGATGATCTAACGCTGTTTCTATCCTTGCCTAAGTCTCTACCAGATCTTAGGTTCATAAGCCTTGGCTTCTAGTCCCAAAGTTCTCTTATATTTTCTCAAAGTCCTTTGGAACTCCTTGGTTTTCTAGTTTCCCTGAGGGTCAACTTCAAAATACCCTATCTAATAGTTCATGTATTATTTTTGGTAGTACTCCCCACGAGCTTTCCAACAACCAAAATCAAAGAAAACGGATTTCGTATGAGAAAGTTATGCCAGTTTAGGGTTCTGGGGGTTAAAATAGGGAAATAGGATCTCTCTAGGAACTCAGGATAGGCGATACGATACTAGATTTTCACGATACGATACCTTTGTTGTACATGATACCACTACAG
Source organism: Ceratopteris richardii (assembly GCA_020310875.1). NCBI lineage: Eukaryota > Viridiplantae > Streptophyta > Polypodiopsida > Polypodiales > Pteridaceae > Ceratopteris > Ceratopteris richardii. Next base: position 145,899,212 of record CM035415.1, read on the forward strand.
ACGATACCACCTAGATGATACGATACCACTGGGATGACTACGATCGTGATACCAACCCCCATGATATGATACTGGAAATGGTCACGATACGATCCCTCTGATTTGCACGATGCGATACCAGTCTATAAACGATACGATACCGCTCAGTAGACGATACGATACCACTTGACCTGATGCGATACGATACCAGCGTAGGGAACGATACAATACCACTCCAATCGCGATACAATACTGCTTGTGCTACGCTGTCGGGAAGAAGGAGGTCGGGCAAGAAGCCGGCGTTGGGGTTGGATCAGGCCCCTCTGGTCTGCGTCGTTCCCGCTGTCCGACGAGCGGCATCTATGCGCTGGGCGCCTCGCCCTCTCACTCTCTAGTGTGTGGTGATCCTCGTAGGGCCCTGCCCCTCGGGAGTGACAAGATGTGCGTGCGTACGCGTGAGACCGTAGGCGTCGGGTTCAATGTGTCGGGAAGAAGGAGGTCGGGCGAACGGGAAGGAAGTCAGCGTGGGGGTTGGATCAGGCCCCTTTTACTGGTGTGCGCCCATTCTCGCTATCCTGCGAGTGGCGTCTGCGCGTTGGGCGCCTCGCCTATACTCTCTGAAGTGTGTGCGATCATTGTAGCACCCCTACCCCTCGGAAGTGACGAGACGTGCGTGCGTATGCGTGAGACCGTAGGCGTCGAGAGCGCAAAAATCCAAGTATACAACACTAAGTCACGGAAGTCAAATGCAGCTGAATTCGTCCAATAAATTCTGAATGATACAAATATGCCCGCGACAGTGCAGGTCAATGATGCAAAAATCCGAACAGTGCGGAATAGGTGAATACAAATGTATGCCGCCGCTACAGTGCGGATCGACCGGATATAAACTAGGCCCCTCGCTACAGTGCAAAGAGGCACCCAAGATCTTCGTCTTTGGTATTTGCGGATGGATCCTTCCTTCATTTTTCTTCGGTCCAAGATTTTCTTCAACTCTTTACTTTGCTGCTCTTTACTTCAAAATCCACACAAACCTGGAGAATAGATGCACCAAGAAGATCCACGAGGTTTGTACTCTTTACTTTGTTCTTCAATCAGCAATTCGTTACTTCATATAATCCTCCAATATCATCAACTGGTAGGAAGATCCACAGCAAGAGCCACCGGGGGGGTACTCTCTTCAATCTTTAATCACTTTCTATACTTCATATAATCTCTCAAATCATCAACATGGAAAAGGGATCCATAGATGAGATCCATGGGGTAGTCTTTATCTTCAGTCTTCAATCCTTTTTCTTTACTTAATATAATCTCTGAAATCATCAACCGTAACCGGAACCACCTAGACCTGGAGAATAGATGCATCAAGAAGATCCACGAGGTTTGTACTCTTTACTTGGGTCTTCAATCAGCAATTCTTTACTTCATATAATCCTCCAATATCATCAACTGGTAGGAAGATCCACAGCAAGAGCCACCAGGGGGGGGTACTCTCTTCAATCTTTAATCACTTTTTATACTTCATATAATCTCTCAACTCATCAACCTGGAGAATAGATGCACCAAAAAGATCCACGAGGAGGGGGGGTAAAATCATGTTAGTACTTATTGAAAATGAATTAAACACACTCATTATGTCTTGACTTTACTTTATCTCAATTCTTCTTCCTTTATTTATGAAGAACGCAAATAAAGCATTTCATTTAAAACATATTTATAAGTTTGAAAAAACAGATGGAAAAATCGGAATCTCGAGGTAGCTCAAATTGAATACAAGCAGCTTTGTTGCAAATTCACATGTTTTTTGCAATTGTTACGATTCTAATTAGAAGTCTAAACCTTTGTTCTTATTTTTATGAGCTTATCATCATAACTTTGCCATTCCATACATAATCAAAAATTAGCTTTAATTTAAAACTCTCAATCTCTCTCTTCAGTAGGTGCATCGCTATCTCTCTGGAGTGAGCTGTGTGTTACGCTGACAGTGCCAACTTACTCTCTCTCTCTCTCCATCTCTTTCTGACTCATCCGACAAGTCCTATGGAATCTGTGTCATCATAATCTCCTCGTAGGTCTCTCCCAACCCTTAGTGTCACGACTCGCCGCCCATAGTGGAAGTCGCTCTCTCTCTCTCTCCTCTATTCGCTGGCAGTATCCCAAGTCCCTCCGTGTCTCTCTCAATGCATACAGTATTACAAATCTTCTCTCTCTCTACTGATCATAACCCCTACACTTCTGTCGTCAACGTTTTCTCTAGCCCATCAAGGAGGAGCTCAAATCCCTATGACATACTCCATGACCATGGCAAATCAACAACATCTATGAACTTCTGAAAATATTTCTGGCTATTCTCTCTCTCCTCATCATGCAGACTAATGAACATGAAGAAGAAATAATGAATAAGAGGGGGGTAAGAAACCATACCTGGAGAATAGATGCACCAAGAAGATCCACGAGGAGAAGCAAATGAGGCTTGGCCTCGTATTTATAGGCTCCCCCACCCTTCTCCCCTGGGGACTAATCTCTAGAAGTTTCCAACCTCCCTACTCAACTTTCCAATTTCAGACGACCATGCATGTTCACTTACTATTCTTGGAAAATCCCATCTCTTAATTCTATTTTTTTATTTTTCTCCTTTTTTATTTTAGTTTTGGTTTCACACTGTATATACAAATTAATTAATCTAAGGGTTTGACCTAGGATAAACACCGATTTCAAGGGTCTAAGCTAGGGATTTTGGTCGGGTAAATTAGGGGTTTGATCACAATTAACTCAAGCCCGTCAATTTAATGGTTTATTTACAGTTCGGACCTAAACTCCAAGGGTTTCCAAGGGTTCAAGTCTTATTTTCATGGGGTCTAATATGGGTTATTTACACACATGAGTCTAACATACATCTCTAACATGGTTTCTCATCATCGGCCAAATCATGCACGAAATGTACCCTCTTTAGTGAAAACATCACACAAAAACTCATAAAACAATGAACTTTTGAAAAAAAAAAAAGGCAAACTTCCCTGCGGGATTTCATCCCGACGTTCGTCTCGTCACTTCCGAGAGGCGGGGGCCCTACGAGGATCGCACACACTCCAAAGAGTATAGGCGAGGCGCCCAGTGCGTAGATGCCGCTCGTAGGACAATGGGAACGGCACGCACCAGAGGGGCCTGATCCAACCCCCGCGCTTGTTCTTCCCGTTCGCTTGACCTCCTTCTTCCCGACAACGCAATACAATACCACAAAGTGCACAATACGATACCAGAATAAGAGATGATACGATACTAGGTGCATGATACGATACCTCTTGACCTCGCGATACGATACTTATGCAAGTGGCGATACGATACCATTGTCATGCACGATACGATACCGCTCGATTGACGATACGATACCACAAGGTGCACGATACAATACCATCGGGGCGACCGTGATCGCAATACCTGCACTTGACGATATGATACCAGAATGGTATCGCGATACCTCAAGTGGATATGCACGATACGATACCTCAACAAGTATCGCGATACACGGGAGTTCTAATATCGCGATACCAAAACTCAACCGGACACGATACTTGGAGATTTTCATACCCAAATTCAAGAATTTTTGCAGATATGTGTACCTTGTGTCCTCCTTGTCACTTCTATCAGCCTGTAGATGCAAAATCTATCTCCAAAGTCACGATACGCCACTCGCGATACCAGGCATTGTTCCTCTCACGCTACAATACTGTCACCCAGATTTTGGTATTTTTGAGAGTTTTTTAAGTGTTTTCTTCAGTGTTTTTGTTTCTCAACTCCCCCTACACTTCTTTCTCACAGCCACGAGTAAAAAATGAGTGAATGTACTGTCGAAAATGGAAAAAATCAGAGAATTTGAAGAGGGAAGAAGATGGTGATGATGATGAAGATGAAGAAGGAGAAAAACTCAGAAACTCAACTGAAAATGGTGATTTTTTTACCTTCCAATGTTGCTACTCTATGTCTTACCATCACACGCTCATCCTCCAAGCTCTCTCCCCGGCAACGGCACCAAATTTGGTGTCACTCTAGCATAATGGCAAGTACCAACGTGAGGAACTTCACCTCATAAATGTCAATCCGCGGAGACATGAGGACCGATATGAAGACCAAGAGCAAGTGAAGTGCACAAGTGAGTGAGTGAAAGCATACACACATGCACACACATACACACACACGCGCACAAGGTAAGAGCAAAGAATGGAATAATGGAAGGACTTCGATTACAAAAGAACTCCCTTACAAAGCTGAAATCTACAACAAGCTAACCCCAAAAATGAGCTCTCCATCCCTTTGTATAGTTTTTTTAGTGGTTTTGGCCCTCTCCAGACCTAGTGTCCGACCTAGTTAAAAAATAGGTTTCAGGGCTTATTTGGGGGCTCAAATGGAGTCTAAAAATTATGAAAATTGCCAGGATGATGGATCTAATACTCCTCAAGCTCGAGGAGTCCTCGGCTTGAACAAAATGGAGTTGAAAAAATGGAAAATGGTATTTACAATGGTTTTTAGTGATAAAAATCACTATTTTTATAGGGATTTCTTGTGAAAATTGACATGTGCTTCTTGGAGCTCACTATATGCTCCTTCTTCTTGTGTGTCCACTTCCTTGATGTGATTCCATGCTGTCCTTGACCTTGGGTTTCAACATGGATAGAGTAGTTTCTATGCTACATCATGCAAACCTTCCACAAGGATTTTGGGCAGAAGCAGTATTGACTGCAGTTCACATGATTAACCTTTCACCTAGTGCTGCCAAAGGTCTGAAAGTGGCACAAGATTTATGTACAGGAAATCCACCATATAAAGATCATCTTCAAGTTTTTGGGTGTGAAGCATATGTTCATATACCCAAGAATCTTAGACAAAAGTTGTACCACAAGTCAAATAAATGCTTTTTTTTTGGATATGGTCGAGAAGGAAAATTTGGATATTGCTTATGGGATCCTCAAACATGATCAATGATCACAAGTAGTGATGTCATTTTCAATGATTCTAAGATACATAAACAACCCATTAAGGAGGTTGAAGTGAGAAGAGTGGTATTTGAGGATACTAGTCCTCTAGTTATCATGCATGAAAATGCTTCACATAGGGATGTTTAAGAGAATGTCTGATCAGATCAGTCTGCAAATGTTCTTGTTCAACAACCATTAATATGCTCAACATGTGTCTCACATCCACCTGATAGATATGTTCCAAGTTTAGATTTTGTTATGCTAATAGATGTTGGTGAGCCTTCTTGATACAAAGAGGCAACACAAACAATGGATCCATTGGTCAAGATGACTACCTTGCACATGTTGCTTGGATTTGTTGCAATAGAGGACTTAGAGCTAGTCTAAATGTTATCACGATCTTGCTCACATGCACATAGAGGTTACGAATGCAGAGAACACATAGAAAAATAGACATGCCAATAGACGAGACAAAATGGAGTATTGGGTGCAATCTCCCCCAATGCACTCTGTTTCGATAGTCTGCAGAGTGCATGTATTTAAAGGAATTTTTTATTATGTCGAAAAGAGTGGTTACATGAGAGCAGTGTCATAAAGATTTCCACCTTCTAGTTGATGTCTAGGAAAATTAAATTATTTTTATTGGTTAACTATAGCCCCTCTATAACACTATTGATCAATTGTTTTTGCTTGGAACTAATATCTCTGTGAATACTTGCAGAAAAAAATTAATGAAGTTTAATATAGCCACATTAAGGTTTACCCTAACTGCACATTGAACTGTGTGTTTGTACCCATTAAAGCACGGAGCATGGGTATAAAACTCTAGGGTTACATATGTTTATGAGTGTTTATATACGAATGTTAATGTTAGATGGATAAATATAACGGTTTCAAAGGGTTTGTTAAACGATGTTATTCTAACTGTCAGAAGTGCGTTTAAGTGATTCTTGGGTTCTTGGGAGTGGAAGGGGTCTGTTAGACAGAGGCCCTATACTTAGTTCCCAAACTAACCACTTACACACAACAATATACTGATGCTGAGAACTCTATCAAGATTCTGTTGTACTTAGACATTACAGTTCACAGTTTAGCTCAGCCAACGTTTACCGAATACGCTAAGATGCTATATTGCATCTGCACATAAACTTACTGAAAATACCAGAGACAAGAGTAATCGTTCAACCTTTACCGAATGGATACCACAATCCGACCAATGTCCGAAGACACAGAGAATCCAAGTGTTCAGATACACCGTACTGAAGGTTTAGTACGCAACCCTAGAAATCCGACTGTAGTTTAAACTTGCCGTATGAACCTGGACCTCGATACTAAGACAACTTAATACAACCCGAATACCAGAAGAGCTACCACAACTGCACAGACTTCACCATACACTTGCAAAACATTCCAAGAAAAGAGACAACACGATACGCGAACTAACTGAGACTGACAACCACAATGGATACCAACAGACAACAGACAAGACGAGACACAGATACACACATAATACTCAGAAATTAGACAAGATCCTCTGAATTAACCAACTCGACACACAATAACGCTACAGACAAATCATCCAGACAGACAGTCTGGTGATCTCTCGAACGTCACTAAGCATCTCTTTTCATTGCTTTATAAAAGAATACAACGTGTCTGCGTAACAACCTTTTGCACGTGTGAAACAAGATTTCAGTTATACACTTCCAATTCGGCGGCCGCTAACACTCTGGCATGCACGGTGGACTCAAACCCGTAGGTTTTACAAAACTACTGCTCATCCATAATGCCTTCTAAGTACATATTTTTGGCTAATCTAAAGGTGCGGGCAATCTTTTTCTTTAGAGTTTCTAACAATTGTTTGATTGTTTCCAGTTCTATTAACTGTGCATCTATTCTTACAGAACTTAAGGCTATGGCTTCGATGAGCAAAATCTCTACTTGCGTTTGCAGAAAAGCTTCTTGTAGGTAGAATTCGTTGGACAAAGCCGCATCTCTGGATGTCTTCATTTCTGCAACCTGCTTTTCCATACTGATTACTCTTTCTTTTTTATTGTCCAGTTGATTTTCCCGTCTCTCGATCTCTTGATTCTGGAACTGGATCATTCTGGAGTATGCGTCCCTTTCTCTGCGTAGATCTCTTATTACCTTCTGTGTTTGAGCTTCTTTTGACAAATAGCGTTTGAGCATATTATTTACATTAGCTAATTGATCTTTGTATCTTTGTAGTTCTTCCGCTGTCTTCGTTGCCAGATCATGCTGTTCTTGGCCTTTTTGTACCACTTCATCGAGTTGCACTCTGGTCTCTTCTAATAAATTACCTAATGCTACTCTGGCATCTTCTTTATCCTGTAGATCTAGCTTTAACTGACTGATTTCGGCCTGTGCTTCGCTTAGTAATTTGTCCTTTTGGTTGACATCTGCCAGTGCGGTATCTCTTTGATCGGCAATTATCTGTTGTTCTGCAAGTTGGGCTTGGAGATGGGTAATTTGGGCGTGCAGCTGATGGTTTTCTGCTTTGATCGCATCTATTTCTTCCTGTAGAGGCGTGATATCTGCTTCTAGGACATCCACCTTGTGTTGTAGCTCATTCCAAATATTATCGGTGACTTCTCTCATCTGAATTAGCAATTGCTATGATAATTGAATTAATAGTTGGCCCATGTTTGCAAGTTCAGAGATTGTAGGGATTCAAGGAAGTGGCAGCTGAGGTCGTGGTTGGGATGAGGAGGTGGTGAGCAGTTGCTGGGAGTTTGGTGGAGAGTAGTTGGGGGATGAGGATGAAGAGTCAGTGGGTTTGTTGGGTTGGATGGGTTGGATAGGGATAATGGGGTCGAGTGGCGGCTCCGGTGGGGGAGTGGGAAGGACAGAGTGAGATTGCGTTACCTTATCTATGGTTTGTTGTGCAGTGTCGGCGGTCTCAGCAATGGTGGATTCTACTGCTATGAGCAGTTCGTTGAAAATATCCTTAGCTACCTGTTCTTCATCTGTTTCTTTTTCCAGCTCCGATTGTTGTTGTGATGCCTCTTCTGACGAGCTTGTGTCGGTTTTAGTGTGATCCTCCTGTTCTTGTTGCCCTTGTGAAGATGACTGCGCGGATGATTCGTGCTGCATCAATGTGGCGGTGTCGTGGAAGGTTTCTTCGTCATGCTTTTCTTCTTCCTTGTCATCATCTTTGTTTCCTTTAGCTGATCCCTGTGCTTCACTTTCAGAAGAACTGATTCTGATTCTCTTCCGGCGGAAGATTTGGTTTAGCTCCTCTTCATCTTCTTCATCATCGTCCCATAATTGCACAGATTCTTCATGTCGTAGGACCGGGCCTCTGGGTGGTGGTTGTGCTGCAAGGATGGCCGGAAACAGGAAGGATATGATATGAGGGAGTCTCGATCTTGGCATTCCTCCCTTGTTTACCTGTTTGATGATTGCTACGCATTCTTTGTGAATGCGGTGGAAGAAATAGGACGCGAAATTCACTGGTTCTCGGGCGGCTAAGTCTATGGCGGAGTAGAAGGGATGAGATATTCCATAAGTACGTTTCTGTAGGTTGAGGATAGCTACTAAGAATTGGAGGGCTGATCTCTCAGGTTCCGGTCGACAAAGGATCGCGTATTCGTTTGACGAATACCTAGGAAATAATTGGGTCATTGTTGCTACGGGGAGGTTCGGGCCATTTTCCCGACCTTGCGAAGGGAGTCGGAATGACTCAGTGAATGTTTGGAAGGTGATCAGTGTACGGGATGGTAGGGAGGTGATCGGCCAAATCTGCTCGGTGGCAGGTGTGTTGGCGATGGCGGAGATGATCTGGGCAAAGAAGGGGTGGGATTCCACTGAATGACAAGGCAGTTCAGCGAAATTGGATAGCCCACGAATGTGCAGGAACTCTCCTACGTTGGCAGGGAGTCCATCACGAAAGGCGGCATAGTTAGCCAAAGCTTCCATGGCACACACAGAGACAGTAATCACAAGTACACAGAACACAGGGTACGCACAATGACACAAATCACACAAACACAATAGCGATTTTCGGCGAAACAGAAAAGGTTAAGTAGATGCGTTGCAGTGGAGAGCAATCAAGAATGACTAATCATCGCGCGGTATTGAGATGATAATTCTTAACTTTGGTGTGCATGCATGAGTAGCTGGAAAGGGAAGGGCGGCTATGGACATAATTAGTTATCAAAACATGGATATTTACAGACTTATTTTATTAAGCACGCCAAAAAAGAAAAGAAAAGAAAATAAAAGAAAAGAGAATGCCAAAAGACGCGGCCAACCGCAAAACGTTTCAGTGTGGATTAGATGCTTGTTGATACGGCCGTAGCTTTGATCCATTTATTACCTTTGGAAGGGGAATTTCAGTCAAAGTGGTCAACCAAAAAGTTGCTGGGCCCACTTGTTCAGCAATCCGGTAGGGACCAAACCATCGTAACTTGAATTTTCCAGCAGAGTGATTCGACTTTGCATTGTAAGAGAGTACAAGTTGTCCCACCAAAAAAATTGGAGTTTTTAGATATCGATCATGTGTTCGAGCTTGTCTTAGTTGTACTTCCTGAATAGTCAAAAAACTGTGCCATTGATGCTCGTCTAATTCTCTGAGTGTATCCAACCGAAATGATAGAGATTCTTCAGGTAGCAGTTTCTGAGTGATTGCTACTCGTAAACTTGGTATAACTATCTCCATCGGTGCTCTTTCTTCCAATCCATAAGCTAGTTTGAAAGGGGTTAATCCTGTTGTTACCTTGTATGTAGTGCGGTATGCCCATAATACTGCAGGTAGCAGTTGATCCCATCTTTCCGGTGCTTCCAAAATGAGTTTTCGAAGCATATTCAACAAAGTCTTGTTTGTACTCTCAGCCAAACCATTTGCACGAGGATAATATGGTGAACTAAATTTATGCGCGACCTGAAACGAATGTGTGAGTACTTTCATTAAATTGTTGACAAAATGAGTGCCTTGATCTGTAACAAGTTCCAGCGGTAAGCCAAAATGTGGAAAGACATATTTCAGTAGACATTTTGCTACCGCAACAGCTGTGGCAGATCGTAAAGCCCAGGCTTCTGCCCATCTGGTAGCATAATTAGTACATGTCAAAATATAACGGTTATTACTAAGGATTGCTGGCGGTGTAATAGGGCCAATGAAATCTAGACCCCACTTCTAAAAAGGCTCTAATGGCAAGACAGGTTGTAGAGGGAAAAGATGAAGTTGCAGGGGCTGTCCAGATCTCTGACAACTATCACATTGTTTGACAAACTGTGATACATCCCTGTACATAGTAGGCCACCAAAGACCACTTTGCAGAATTTTCCGGTGTGTTAAGTCTGTAGCAAAATGGCCACCGGAAGGAATTGAGTGAGCCAGATTAATGACTGAGTTAACTTCATGTGGTGGAATACAACGAAGTAAAACTCCAGTGTGATCCATATAGTATAATTCCCCAGCAATCAACCAAAATCGGTGATTGAAAACTGAACTTTTTCTTCGTATTGCAGGAGAAGTCTGAGAAGGAAGGTATCCATCAGTGAGGAAGTTCAAGATTTGATCATAATAGGTAGATGGCATAGGTGGGTCTGTAATTTCATCATTAGTCAGTTCAGGGACATAAATTGCCGGTGTTGTGTCATCTACACCGACCGAAGCTTCACAGGAATCTAAGCGAGAGAGAAAATCTGCTAAGGCATGTGAACTGCCTGGCCGATGAATAACTTCGTAGTCAAACTCTTGTAAAAGCAGAACCCATCGTGCTAATCGACCACCTAGATGTTGTTGCCGAACTAGATATACAAGTGCAGCATGATCTACATGAAAAGTAAATTTACGGCCCAGCAAATAATGTCTGAATTTCTTGATAGAATATATTAGACCTAGACATTCTCTCTCTGTTACAGAGTAACTCTTTTCAGCAGGGGCTAATCTTCGACTTGCATAGTATACTGGTCTGAACCACTTATCGGTTTGTTGCATTAGAACGCTCCCTATTGCTATATCTGAAGCATCAACAAATACATGAAATGGGCAATCCCAGTCAGGAGGTTGTAAGATTGGAACCTGTGTTAGTAATCCCTTTAGACGATCAAAAGCAATTTGACAGTCCGGGGTCCAGTCAAATTGTCGAGGGGTCTTGGTTATTAATTTGTTCAGTGGTATTGCCAAATGAGCAAGCCACCGTAAGTGTCGACCATGCCATCTTACTTGGCCCATGAAGCGCATTACTTCTAACACAGCTGTGATTTTATCTGGATCCACCTGTATACCCTGTGCAGATACAATGTGACCAAGTAGCTTTCCACATGAAACCGCAAACACAGATTTGTTTGGGTTCAAATAGAGTCTATATTCTCTACACTTTTCAAAGCAGCACCGTAAACAGAACAGGTGTGCTATCATCTTGCCGAAAATCGAAAAATCATCAAGATATACTTGCATAAAAGAGGTAAGGTAAGGAGAAAATATTTCCTGCATACACCTTTGGAACGTACTTGGGGCATTTCTTAATCCAAACCACATAACAGTACATGCAAAAACACCCCAGTTGGTAATGAAGGCGGTCTTCGGTATATCCTGTTCAGCCATTCTAACTTGATTATACCCACTGTACCCATCTAAGAATGAATACATTTCATGTCCTGCTACTCTATCAAGCATGGTGTCAAGAAAAGGTAGCGGACATGGATCAGGCACCGTAGCTGCATTCAGTTTCCGGTAATCTATACATATTCGTAACTGCTTATTCTTTTTAGGGACAATAACAATTGGTGAGATCCATTCAGCATGCTCTACTGGTACAATGAATCCGACTTTGAGTAGCCTATCAAGTTCTGCCTTTACTTGTGATGCATAGTTTGGATTCATCCGGTAGCTGGGTTGCTTAAGTGGTTTTGCTTCCGGCTTTAGCATGACCCTGTGTTGATAGATGCGCGGGTCCAAACCCTTCATATCTTTGTAATCCCATGCAAATACATCAGAAAATTCTCGAAGTAGTTGGATTAAATATGCTTGAAATAACTCAGGTAAGCTCTCCTTTATCTTAACAGGTCGTGGATTTTCTTCATTCCCTAAATTGTAGGTGGTCAGTTGATCTTCTGGAACATAGAATTGTCGAGGCTTCTCTGTATCCTCAGATGGCTTAAAAAGTTGTTGTAGATCAGCATCATCTATGGTAGCCTTATCTTCTTTCGTATCTTTTTCTGTTACAGACATCACCGTACAAACTGCAGGATTCCAATTATCTACAACAAATTGTAGATCAACAGTTCCTAGGGAGATCAAGTCAATGTTATTTTTCAGAAACTCTTCTTCTTCATCATCTGACAACCCATCTAGCATATGGACTGGTTCTGCAAAATACGGTCTAGCATGCAACTCGCAAGGTTGTATAGCATCTAATTTTACAACGTATTTACGACTATTATCTTTGAAAGTGAGTTCCTGTGCAGACCAATCTTGTATCACCTTAGCGTGCTTCAGCCAAGGGTGACCAAAAAGGAGATTATAATCAAGGGTGGATTCCGGTAATTCTAGTATGACAAAGGTCATTTTAAATGTTGTACCTTGTAAAGTTATTGGTACATTTCGTACAAGTCCTACGAGATGAACTCTTGATTGGTCGGCCATTCTGACAAAAAACTGAACTGGTGCGATTTCGGTCCACCCTAACTTTTTACACAGTGCAGTAGTAGCAATGTTGATACCAGATCCTCCATCAATTAGTACCTGTGTGATTTTATGATTTTTATATCATACCGTAATTAAATGAACTGAATGATCGACCGTAGAATCAGGTTCCGGTTGCACTGTTGCTGTTGCTGGAATGCAAGAAGGCACAGGACTGAATTGTTGTTGAAATTGTTGTCGAACTCCTGGTTCTAGTGCAAGTAATTGGCCTAGAGGAAGAGTGATGGATGCTTTAGATAAAATTTCCCAGGCCTTTTATGATTGGATTGTATTTTCCACAGATTCTGAAGATGATGCGCCTACTGAAGATGATGTGCCTGCTACTGAATTAGAATCTTGTTTTTGTGTTCCTTCCTCGGTTAACGGAGCCTGGGTTACCGGAATAGGATTTGGGAACACTGGAGGTTCTGCAGTGGTCCATTGACTAGCTTTATCATACATCCTTTGTTATTCATGTATGCCTGGTTCAAATATTTCTGCTGCTGGTTGTAGTTGTTTACCGGATCGAGTCTGAATTACTGCAGAGTGCGTTTCTACTGGTGTGATTTGTACCATATTAGCCATTGGGTTTTGACGTTCTTTCTTCCTCTGATAATATTCAACTGCATCCTTACAAAATCTTCTAATGTGACCAAATTTACCACAAAAATGACAGCGTGGTGGTGGCAAATTAGGATTTTCCGGTGCTGGTCCAGCCTGCCAGTGGTTTGCATTATAGTTATTATTTCTCTATCCTCTGTAATTTCGATAACCTTGTTGCTAGTTGTTTCTCATTTGCGGAGGTACATAGTGATTGGCTGGCTGCCCTAGTTCCTGTATAATTGCATTGACAGTTGCTGGTCCCTGTACTTTGGCGTTATATGCACAGTTTTTGGTGGTGTGTCCGGTAGTGTTGCAGATAGCACAAAACAAATGATTAAGTGCACAAGTGGCACTAGTATGGCCTGAATTCTTGCATGTAGTGCAGTACATCTGTCTGGTCGGGTCTTCGGTGATATTTCTATTTGCTTTTAACCACTCCAGATCTTCTATAAATCTGCCAACCTTGTTTTTTTGCTGCAAAGCCATTGCAATCACTGCATCTAGCGTCATAGCTCCTACACAGCGTATGATCATAATCTGTTTAAGTTGCAGAGTCAATCCATTGATAAACCATTGAGTAATAACGTCATCCGGTAGGTTGGCATGTGCTGGTGGTAACTGCCTCAAATGAGTCCTGAATAGAGTGGCATATTCCTGTACTGTTTGATTTATCTTCTGTCTATTGTTTTGCAGGTAGTCAAAAATTTCGGCTAGATTCTTCTTTAGCCTGAATCTCTACAAAAAGGCATCCCTTACTGCTTCATAGGTGCTGAAATGGTTAATATCATATTCTGTAAGCCATCTAGCTGCTTCGTTAACTAATGTCGATTGGAAAACAATAGCCTTATACGCCGGATCAGGTGGATGGTTGAGCACTGCGTAACTTATCTCAAATGTGCGTACATGAGCATCTGGGTCATCTCTTGGGAATCCACCAAATTTGGTGTACGTGAATCCTGTTGGAGTCGGCCTGGGAGGGCATAGTTGTTGTTGTTGCTGATGCTGTTGCTGCTGTTGTTGCCCGTTCATGGCTCTGATGGTTGTATTGTGACTATCTTCTGTATCCCGGGGCTGAATATCTGAACTATCGGAATCTGTATCGTCGGCTTGTGCACTTTCCGATTTGATAATCTTGTTCAGTATGTTTTGAATCTCAGTTTTGAACAAGCTACCTTCCTTCTTGATGTCAAATGTAGGGAAGCTTACTCCCAATAGCAGTGACTGGGCTGAAGATTCACCAAGAACTGGTAAACCGTCGCCGAAAAACTGCGATCTTTCAGCAACTGTTACTGAAATATCACCGGAATGTGTCGAATCTTCACCAAAACAAGGTGCTTTTTCTCCTTCACTAATTTCTTTGGCTAAGGTGTTTCTAGTCGTAAAAAAATTGGAATCTTTACCCAATGTGGTTAAACTAACTTCAAGCTGCATCCTGGTAGATTCTGGAGTTACTATATCTTCGACAGACTCTGCCAAAATCATACCGGAATTTACAAGAGGCGTAGTACGTTCCACTGGAATATGACCCGAATCACTACTAATGTTCTTTACTTTCTTGACAGCTAGGTTAGACCTAGCTGTACTTCTACCTTCCGGAAGTCGTCCTTAGTAAATTAAGTACGCTAGGCTGGCGGTTCTTTGGATACGTTTCACCGGATCGAGTAATCAACATGTATCATCTCTTGTACTAATTGCGTACTATTACTGTCGATTTAAAATTTACAGGCACGTTTCCACAACTGGTTTGCAACAATCTGATCTGTTGCCACCTTCCCACAGATGGCGCCAATGTTAAACGCTGTTATTCTAACTATCAGAAGTGCGTTTAAGCAATTCTTGGGTTCTTGGGAGTGGAAGGGGTGTGTTAGACAGAGGCCCTATACTTAGTTCCCAAACTAACCACTTACACACAACGATATACTGATGCTGAGAACTCTATCAAGATTATGTTGTACTTAGACATTACAGTTCATAGTTTAGCTCAGCCAACGTTTACCGAATACGCTAAGATGCTATATTGCATCTGCACATAAACTTACTGAAAATACCAAAGACAAGAGTAATCGTTCAACCTTTACCGAATGGATACCACAATTCGACCAATGTCGGAAGACACAGAGAATCCAAGTGTTCAGATACACTGTACTGAAGGTTTAGTACGCAACCCTAGAAATCCGACTGTAGTTTAAACTTGCCGTTGTCGGGAAGAAGGAGGTCGTGGCGGGAAGCCGGCGTGTGGGGTTGGATCAGGCCCTGCTCTGGTGCGCCGTTCCCGCTGTCCTACGAGTGGCGTCTGCGCGCTGGGCGCCTCGCCTGTGCTCTCCGGAGCGTGTGCGATCCTCGTACGTGTGGGACCCTCGCCCCTCGGAAGTGTCGAGACGTGCGTGCTTACACGACCGTAGGCATCGAGAAAGAGAAAAATCAGATACAGCACTAATTCTCGAAATCACTGGGTCGGTGTATATACAAACTCGATGATACAATAAAATCTGAATGATACAGTGATGCCCGCTACAGTGCGGGTCCGCGATACAAAAATCCGCTACAGTGCGGAACAGATAAATACAAATAAATGCCGCCGCTACAGTGCGGATCGGCTCGATATGATGTAGGCCTCCCGCTACAGTGCAGGAAGTCACCCTCCATCTTTGTCTTCTGGTCTTTGCGATTTAATCTTTTCTTCACTTTTCTTTGATCCAAGCTTTTCTTCAAGTCCTCACTTTGTAGCTCTTTACTTCAAAATTCACAATAATCTCTGATCACGCAGTAACCTGGAGGTGACAATCCACGAGCAAGATCCACGGGGTAGGGCCTTTATCTTCAGTCTTCAATCACTTTCTCTTCACTTCATATAATCAGCATCCACATAAACCTGGAGGTGACAATCCACGAGCAAGATCCATAGGGTGAGGGGTATTCTTTATCTTCAGTCCTCAATCACTTTCTCTTCACTTCATATAATCAGCATCCACATAAACCTGGAGGTGACAATCCATGAGCAAGATCCATAGGGTGAGGGGTACTCTTTATCTTCAGTCCTCAATCACTTTCTCTTCACTTCATATAATCAGCATCCACATAAACCTGGAGGTGACAATCCACGAGCAAGATCCATAGGGTAGGGAAACATGTTAGTACCATTTCAACCATCATGAAACTTCCATTTATATTTGTGCACTTTAGTTTCTCTTTCCTAAAATTTCCATATGCAACAACAAGAAAAAAAAAAAACTATCCCATAACAAACTTTTACTTTCATTTTCTAAAGACCAATCGGGTATTAAAACCTTTGGACACCGTAATGCTATTTTAAAGTTACTTCTTTCCTTTGTCTCTTTTCCCTCTTCCTCTTTCTTCTTATTCCCTCTTTTTCTTTTCTTCCCTCATCTCTCTTCTCTCTTCTAGCTCCTTTTCTCTACCCTCCATCTCTCTTTCCCTCCTTCTCTTTTCTTCTCCTTTTTGTTTACTCTCTATTTTCTTTTCTCTTTTCTCTTTTATATATATATATATATATATATATATATATATATATATATATATATATATATATATATATATATATATATATATATATATATATATATATATATATATACATACATACATACATACATATATATATATATATATATATATATATATATATATATATATATATATATATATATATATATATATTCTTAGTCTCTCTCTCTCTCTCTCTCTTCCAGCCGACTCTCTCTCTCTCTCTCTCCCTCTCTCTCTCTCTCTCTCCTCCAGCCGACTCTCTCTCTCTCTCTCTCTCTCTCTCTCTCTCTCTCTCTCTCTCCTCCAGCCGACTCTCTCTCTCTCTCTCTCTCTCTCTCTCTCTCTCTCTCTCTCCTCCCTCTCTCTCTCTCTCTCTCTCTCTCTCTCTCTCTCTCTCTCTCTCTCTCTCTCTCTCTCTCTCTCTCTCTCTCTCTCTCTCTAGCGGTGCGCGTGCGCGTAGCCGTGGAGGGGGGAGAGAGAGTCTCCTCTTGTCTCTCCCTCTCTTTCTCTCTCTCTCTCTCTCTCTCTCTCTCTCTCTCTCTCTCTCTCTCTCTCTCTCTCTCTCTCTCTCCGGCGGCACGCGTGCGCGCAGCCGTGGGAGGGGGGGAGAGAGAGTCTCCTCTTGTCTCTCCCTCTTGCATTTTCTCTCTTATCCATTTCCTTTCTCTGCAGAGAGCGCTAATGGAGAGCATGACATATCACCGCCCTCTGTACAAATTCTACCATAGGCTTTGAAGTACTTTAATTGAACATCATTAAAAAGTAGTACACAGAGATAAACAAGTATACAAAATCTTTGCCTCTCTGTTTTTATCATATCATAAAACCCACAAAATTCCTGAGATGAGCTTGCTTGGCTATGGTGGTCATTTACATTCTCTCTTAATCCTCTCTCCCTAAATGCAATACCGTAATGTATGTGAAAGAACATGAATGAACAAGTAAAGTCATGGAGCATACCTGTAGGAAATTCCACAAGAACGGGGAGGAACAAATGAGTTTAGGCACCTATTTATAGGCCCCTCCCTAGGACTTCCTTCTAGAACGTTCCCACCTCCTCAATTAACTTTCTAATTTTGGTGGTATTTTAATTTTTCCATTATACTATGGTTTCGGTTTCACACTGGATATTCGCAATTTAATGGGTTTTTAGGGTTTGGCCTATAGAAACCGCCATTTCCAAGGGTGTTGAGAGCGAGAATGAAATTGCAAATGGCCGATGGTCACATAGAGAGGCCCTTAGGATTGCTAGAAGGAATAACTCTCACCACCTGTGGTGTCGAGTTTGAGAATACCTTTGCCATATGTGATTTTAGCAAGAACCATGCCTATGAAATGATCTTGGGACGACCGTTTATGCGACAGTTGCAAGTGGTACAGGATTGGGGAACCAATTCTTTGTACCTGCAGCACTTAGGTGTTACGACCAAAGTCAATCTCAAGGATTACTCTCATAGAGATGTCCCTCCTATCCAATGGAACCCCATCCATAGAGCCAAAGATGATACGGAATCGGTGCATTCCATAGGATCAGGATCCTCATGGATGCATGAAGACACTCACTTATGGATGTGTAAAGTAGCAGTAGAGGAAGAGAAGAGAGAAAAAGCCGGAGAGGTAGGTGCAAAAGAAAACCATAGATCAATTCATGACCCAGCCTATGCACCTGTAGTCTTTCCTGATGAGGAATTTGAACCCCATGGCTGGGCAGAAATCCTAGCAACAATGGATGTAGCCATCAATGAGGAACAATGGACACCTCACTGTGATGAGGATGGCTATGACATTTCAGTCTTCTCCATAGAGCCAATCATGGGAGAGGCAGTTCTAGAAGAATGTGAACCTAGCCCTGATGCATTTGAGGATGCCAGTGACTCCGATCTAGAGTCAATCATTATGGACCCACCATTTGCATCAGATGAAGAATACTTCCATGCAGTAGAATTCCAACCCCAGAGGCATGGAGAGCTTACAAATGATGTAAGATTAGCAACACATGTGACCCCGAAGGAAGAAGGAAAGAAACGAAAGAAGAGAGAAGTCTCACCAAAAGAGGAAGAATCTTTGTTTGAGGTCCCAGAAAATTTTAAGAAGTATGAGATAGACAACAGGAGAGTCATGATAAGAATGCCTAAACGAGAAGCACAATCAAGAGAGGCCTATGATAACAAAGAAACCACCAAGAAAATAGTAGTGGCCCTAGAAGAAGGAGAGGAGAGATGCACGTACATAGGCCATGACCTAACAGAGGAAGAAGAGCACGCGTTAATAGCCTTGCTAAGAGAATACAGAGATGTATTCGCTTGGAGTTACAAGGATTTGAAGGGTGTTGACCCAGACATATGCTCACACACCATCCCCATGACTTCAGATGCCAAACCCTCTAAGCAAAAGCCCTATACATATAACGATAATTACGCTGCTAAGATCAAAGAGGAGATAGATAGACTGGTCGAAGCTGGATTTATCTACGAAATTGAGCACACTGAGTGGGTATCCCCCATCGTAGTGGTGCCCAAGAAGAATGGCAAGCTGCGTGTATGCATTAACTTGAAGAAGGTTAATGCAGCTACGATTCGAGATAACTATCCGCTTCCGATCACAGAACATCTCTTAGAAAGAGTAGCAGGCAAGGAAGTGTACAGCTTCCTCGATGGATTTTCGGGCTACAATCAAGTCGCCATTGCTCCAGAAGATCAGCATAAGACGGCTTTTGCCACAGAGTGGGGTATATTTGCCTTTCGTGTAATGCCATTTGGGCTTACCAATGCACCAGCTACCTTCCAGAGACTAATGTGCCATGTATTTAAAGAGTTCCTGAGAAAGAATTTAGAAGTCTATGTTGATGATCTTTGTGCTCATTCCAACATTAGACAAACCCATATTCCTGAACTCAGGAAAATCTTTGACAAATGTAGAGAATATCAAGTCTGTCTGAACCCAGAAAAGTGCGTTTTTATGGTCAGGCAAGGCAAAATTCTAGGACACATCGTGTCAAAAAATGGCATATCCATTGATGAAGAGAAAGTGAGAGCCATAGCAGAGCTACCTAGGCCAAGGAATGTCAAGGAAGTACAAGCTTTCATGGGGCATTGTGGTTACTACCGCCGGTTCATTCACATGTATGCTGTCATTGCAAAGCCCATGTACGGACTTCTGACTAACTTTGAGTGGACGGATGAATGTGAGAATTCCTTCCAGGAGCTTAAACGAAGATTATGTTCAGCACCAATCTTGACCACACCAGATTGGAACAAGCCATTCCATGTTCATGTGGATGCATCCAATTATGCTATTGGATGTGTACTTGCACAACCTACGGGTGAAGGTAATATGGATCTTCCAATTGCCTATGCTAGCAGACAATTGAATGCAGCTGAATGAAATTACACCACCACTGAGAGAGAAGGCTTAGGCATGGTATATTCAGTTAAGAAATTTAGACACTACTTGCTTGCAAACAAGTTTAAATTTTTTACTGACCACCAAGCATTGCTATATCTCGTAAACAAGCCATGCAATACAGGAAGATTAGTAAGATGGTTTCTCTTACTAATGGAATACGATTTCGAGGTTGTGGTAAGAAAAGGGAAGACTCATTTGAGAGCTGATCATCTTTCCAGGCTCACATCTGGAGAAGCCCCACAAGGAGTATCTGATGACCTTCCTGATGCTTACTTGTTTAACTTGGAAGTGGTACCGTAGTGGGCTAAGCCACTAGTGCCAGTATTAACATACGAGCCTAATCACCCAATAATAAACACACAAGATAGAGAGGTAGTAAAAGCCCAAAAGTATCACATCATGGCTGGAAGTATGTACAAGCACACAGATCAAGGGATCTTGGCCTGTTGTGTGGAAGAGGATGAATACGCAAAATGGTTGCAATTAGCACATGTAGGTGCCTTAGAGCAACACCATTCAAAGCAACGAACCCTACAAACACTAAGAAGACGATGAGTACTTTGGCCAACTATGGAAGCTGATGTCCAAAAGTTGTGCAAGGAATGCCCAATCTGCTGCACTAAACCACCTGTGGAACATGCCACTCTTTATCAAGTGTCCCTAGTTCCAGATTGGAGTGAACCACTAGTATCCTTCCTGAGGATGAGAACAGTCCCTCCAGATATGACTCTGGCTAGGAAAAGGAGTTTAGAACAAGAAGCCCAGGATTACTCACTTATTGGTGATAATCTATACAAACGTGGTAAAGACGGTTACCTGAGACTATGTGTCCACGACAGTGAGTATCTCAAGATCTTGGACACTGCTCACCAAGGTGTAGTAGGAGGACACTTTGGACCAGATCGGGTAATCAAGGCAATACTATTTGCGGGCTTTTGGTGGCCGACCCTTCACATGGATGCACATACCTATGTGAAACGGTGTGATGTCTGTCAGCGAACTCAGTATCCTATACGCAAAGATGAGATGCCACTGAAACCTATGATGGGTGGACGTGCATTCTCTAAGTTGGGAATAGACTTTGTAGGCCCTATTAATCCCCCAGCTAAGGGTTCACATGCTGAATATATCATTGTGGCCACGGATTATCTCACCAAGTGGGTAGAGGTAAAAGCTACGACGAAGAACGACGCTCAGACAATGGCTAAATTCTTGTTTGAGAATGTATTCACAAGATATGGGCTACCTATAGAGCTAGTAAGTGATAGAGGCACTCATTTCTTGAACGAAGTGATTGAAAATCTACTCCAAGAATTCTTGGTAGTTCATAAGAAGTCTGCCCCCTATCACCCTCAAGCGAATGGACAAGCCGAAAGCACCAACAAGATCTTATGCAATGTACTGACAAAATTAGTGAACACTAAATGCTCTGATTGGGACAAACAGCTACACCATGCTGTTTGGGCATACCGAGTCGCCTACAAAACGGTACTCCAAGCCACCCCCTTTCAGATGGTATTTGGCCAAAACGCGGTGCTACCCTTGGACTTCTTGATACCTACCTTAAAAGTAGCACAAGAGCACGAATGGACGGGTCATGAACTCTCCTCTAGACTTTTTGACCTTGAACGATTAGGAGAAACGAGACTGAGAGCAGCTGCAGGGATATATGCAGCTAAGAAGAGACAGAAGGCATACTTTGATGCTCATGTGAAGGATAAGGGCTTGAAAGCAGGAGATCTAGTTTTAGTCTACACATTGAAACAACACGCAAGGAAGCTAGAAAAGAGAGGCTACGGACCTATGATCATCAATAGGATCTCCACGAGTGGAGCAGTACAACTAGCCACTTTAGATGGTAATGTTCTCCCAAACTATATTAGCAGATGCAGGGTCAAGTTGTATCAGGAACCCCTCACGAAGGAAATGCTAAGTCGACTTAATACTGCTAAGCAACGTAAAGAGGAGGAAAAACGAATTCAAGAAGAAGCTCAAGCAGAAGCCCTAGAGCGCATACGGAGAATGAAATTAAGAAGACAAGGTAGAGAGCAACCTGTGCCAGATGCATCGGTAGATCAAGGACATCATGTGGCTATGTGTGAAGTTTCAGGTGTTAGCTCACATAGGATAACTGATCGACGTCCTTTCATAACCATAGATATAGGGCAAGGAAAGAGTGCAAGGACTGTAAGAGCCTTGATTGACTCAGGTGCAGCCACTAGTGCTGTTAAATTGTCTCACTGCCAAGAGTTGCACTTAACTGTCAATCCTGTGGAAGCATATCTCATAGGATTGGGAGGCGTGGAAACCCCTTGCATGGGCGAGGTGGAACTTCCCCTCTATATTCATGATGAGGCAATGACAGTTAAAGTACTAGTGTGTCAAGATGAGGATCTCACTGAAATCCTTGTCTTGGGTCAAGACTCGATCTATGACCACGCAGTCAACTTAAACCTAAGAAGTGGACTTCTTCAGGCTTGGGTCAATCATAGTCGAATTACGGTAGAGTTAGATAACGGAGCACTCAAGGAACTAGGAAAGGCACAAACTCCTGGTCCTTCCAGGAGTACACATGAAGACGATCATGCTGTTCTTGTCCAAAACTATGTGTTGCAGAGGAATGATGTTCGCACAAAAGAAGTTAGGAGAGCAACAGAACCCCCTTCTTTTCCAAAGGCCAGAGGGAGGCAGCAACCAAAGGTGGATCAAAGGCAGATGAAGCAGAGTACTACCTATCTCGGAGATCAAAAGTACCCGCGCAGCAAAATGTCTCAGCTAGTGAAACAAGTGTGGGTGCGGAAAGGCGAATACCCGGTTGCACTCAAGCCAACCACACGGGCAAAGCCTCTTATTAGTAACCAACAACACAACAACAATAAGAAGTCTTTCAGAAGTTCTTCTGTTAACGCGAAGTCAATCTGGGTGCCCAAGAAGTCGATGAAGGCTAGGCCACAATCAAGACAAATTTGGGTGCCTACGGCTTGTGTGCGGGCTCAAATAGCTACACCAAGAACACACCCTATACAGCATGATCCATTCACTCGCACAGCCGGTCTCCACTCGTTTTCAACACTCAGGAACACACCAAGGCCAATAAGCACGACCATAATCAC
This sequence comes from Ceratopteris richardii, assembly GCA_020310875.1. NCBI lineage: Eukaryota > Viridiplantae > Streptophyta > Polypodiopsida > Polypodiales > Pteridaceae > Ceratopteris > Ceratopteris richardii. The sequence continues at coordinate 145,922,446 of CM035415.1, forward strand.
TTGTAAATGGGTCCCTAAAAGGCCTCACTTTCAAGCGGACACACCTATAAAGTTCTCGAGAGTCTCTATGAAACCAAGAGCAAAACCCATCCACGGCATTTGGCAGCCTAAGAATTGTAACAAACCCCCGGACCCCAATTGTAAATCCATGACCACCTACTAACCACTCCACTCTCACATCATATCATTCCGCTTAGCTTGTAGGTCTATCCAATTCCTAACTACACTCACCAGCACCGAGCACTTATTAACCTACTAACCTCTTCCGGACCTCATGTTAATGTTGTAACGGGGACACGGTGTCATTTTTGTGTCCATTGCAATGTTAACATTTATTCATGTATTCTCACAGAACCAGCTGCGAAGTTCTCAACATGGCTGAGGCAGCAAGAACTAGCTCTCACACAGAAACAAACCCGCAAGTGGTGGATTTGGAAAGTTTACCCGTTTTGCCTGAGACAAATGAAAGACCAGAAGAATTGCAGGCCGTCAAAATCATACCTATTGCGGACCCCCCGCGTGGCCACACCATGCCCGTAGGAAAGAATTCCCACTGGTTTACCGAGGTGGCAGGACCCTTGGGTGAAGGAACGTACCTATGGGAATCAGAGTTGGACTTCAATGGGAAGCAAGGCAGATACCATTTCTTCACTAGAGAATTTGAGAAATTACAAAATGCAAAAAGTCTACGTCCGATATGGGAAAAGGCAGGATTGAGTGCCTATTTCAGTGCACGACTCCCAAAACCTGACTTCATGCGATGCTACTATCTTATCAACACCTTGACTCCAAACCAGAACCCAAAAGGTGCAAGCTCATTTGTGATCCCATCTCTGACAAAGGGGAATGAGCTCAAGAGGTTCAGGCTATCAAACAACTTGGTGAGAGAGGCTCTAGATATGCGCGGAATGCATATTCCTACAGAGAAGGAAACCCTAGTACCGGATTACATGAAGAATCGAAGTCTCACCAAACTCAAGGACATGGCGTCCATGACACCTAATATTGCAATACACCTTCGCATGTGCATGCAACACTTTGCTTTTCCTGCACAAGATAGATTCACTATGCCGCACAAAAAGATTTGGTTCAGTTTGTATCTGGCAGAGAAACAGAGCCTCACCATCAACTTACCCCATTGGATAATTGATCAGATACACCTAGCTCACAAACAATGGCCGAGGAAGCAGGTTTTATATGGTTGTTGTGCTCTGACAAGAATAATTTATAGGTGTTTGGCTTATGACATCCCTATTCAACGGGCCCTAATGTGGAATCGTGTAGAGCAGTTTAGAGGTAGGACATCCACTGGACCCCCTTCGAAGAAGATGAGAGGCACTGTCCAAGTCCCGTGTGCTCAACCACGTGGAGCCACCCTAACACCAGATGTCACCCCTCCACCTCGAAGAGTCCGACCATTCACACTCCGACTTCCAAGACGCAGCACCGATGGTTCCACCTTGATATTCCCTCCTATCCCAACCGATCTTGAATTTCCCAGTGGTGCACCTTTGGAAGAACTCACTAATGAAGATTTCGAACAATTATTACAGGATGTAGAGCTGGAGGCAGAAGAGGCGCAACAAGCGGAAACCGCGCAAATGCAGGCCACAACCTCCCAAGCACCGGTCACACCAGCTGAAGTGGATGAAGAGGATGATGGAGATGAAGAACAGGAGGAAGATGAGGAGGATTACGATCAAGAGCATCAAGATGAACAACAGGAAGTGCCAGAACTTGTAGGTGCACCAGCATATACAGCTCAACTACAAAGGTTATACGACACAATCAAAACAGTACAAGAAAGGCATAAACTCTCTCTTATATCAGGTCAAGCTTTGATGCAAGAAATGCTATCAGATGAAGGGGTGGACCAACAATTCATTGACACTCTCAAATTAGTGTCAGAATCTTTAGGAGTTCCAGAGGCTGTCCACACTGCCGTTCGCCAGTCCGTAAGGTATGACAAATGCAGAGTTGACACGTTACCACGAGCAGGTAAGACTATCAGGATACCCGTCACAGAACAAGAAGTACCCATTAAAACAGCAGCTACCCCTACAACCACCACTGAAATCTCGGCCGAAACCTTCGTTCAAACATCACCCATCTCGCCCCAGCATCCTCCATCACCACCTTCTCCACCCCCACCACCACCTCCCACCATGGAAGAAACGACAGCCATCACCTCTACCTCCACTTACAACCCATCCTCATTCACATCATTCTCATTTCGAGAACCCACCTCACAAGAAAACCTCTTCTCATTCGTCACCAATCCCTTGTACACTTCAGCCCTTCCATCCTCCGAACCCATAACTGGCCATCCCATAATCCCAACGGTGGTTGGAAACCCAGCACCCACCGAAGGCACCCTGTGTTTCCCAGCCTATCCCCCAATACGGGTAGCTCCATTCTATGACCCTCATTTCCCATCGGGCCCCTACACCTCTTTCAACCGGACCTCGCCACTCCAATACCCGTCCTTTGGGGAGCAGTTCATCCGCTCTCCAATGTTTCAGTGGCACATTGCCCCGACGTTCGCAACAACATCAATTTACACGAACACCACACTCACTTCACCTACCATACCCACCTACATGGTAGCCCCAATACACACCACTTTGTCTGATCCAATGGACATTTCACCAACCTCAGCACCTCTCCCCACGATTCCACCATCTCCCCCTCCCTTACCCCCCACCTCACCACTCACGTCATTGGCACACACAGCATTCACTACCCCCCTCCCCAATCCCACCTCCCTTGCATTTCAAATTTTTCCCCTTGCATCTCATAATGTAAATAGCACGTTCAACACCTTACTTCAGTGTGCACATCAACTACAACAAGAGTACCATCAATTGGAAGAACGCACTACGGCCCTCCAGGCAGAATCTCAACGTCTGCAAGCTAGGGTCACCACTCTGGAAGCTGACTACCAAACGCTCCTAACCGAGCATACCACCTTACAGCAGGCTCACTCAGAATTGGAATCAAAGACATCAACAGTAGATGACAAAGCAGTCAAGGAACTAGAAACAGTGCTTCAAGCGCAGATGATATCTAATGCTACACTCAGACGCAACATTGGGCTATTAAGGAAGCATATGGCAGCAACACTAGAAGAGAACAAAAGACTTCAACAACAAAACCAAGACAACTTCGAAGCGGCCATGGAAGGAACGGTAGGAGCCACCATTAGCCCTACGAGATATAGAGCAGTCCCTTCGGAAGACATTCGCATCTTACTTGAGGAGCATGCAAATTTCTTGGAGTCATATGAAAAGTTAGAGACTGAATGTGCAGATCTAAAGAAACAGATAGCCAGTGTCCCCACAGCTCAACAGGAGCCGGTAATCTTGCAACACTCTACAGAAGAAATAGAGACCCTCCGGAAACAGGTGGCAGAACTCCAAGCACGCCTCTTACCATATGAAAGGCCACCCTCGCCCATTGAAGAACCAGAACCTGAAACAGTAGTGGAAATTCCCGTCGATGACAGCTATGAAGAGCCATACGAGCCTATGCCGACACCCGATGGTCGAACTACAGAAGAAGGACAAGACACCTTAGAAATTCAAGTCCCAGATTGGGTCAAAAGGGTCGAGAAAGTGGGTAAGACACATGATGATCGTGTGGCAGTGCAAATGCAATCTCTCACCAATCTGGAAGAAACTGTCCTTCGGTCTTCCTACTTTCAAAACTTATCCCATCAACGGTTAATCACAACATCAGAGTCGCAATACATGCCTTATTTTGTCTTACTACATGACTATAATGCAGAAGTCAAAAGACATACAGGGAAGGAGCCCACATTTGCCACTCAATTTGAGATAGGGGATTTACCGACAGATGCATGCGCTGGCTCGATCTTCCAACCTAATTGGCGTGCACGTCTACTAACCGATTACCCAGAGATGATGAGCACCTGGGCAACCATGCCACTATATATCAAGTATAATCCTTGCTATTGCCCAGTGGTACGTCGCAGATCCTGGCAAGCATTTGCAATCAAGGTACGCAACAATAAAGAATGCTCGGCTTGGGTTAACTATCCATATTTTGCTCCACCTCGCGGGGCCCCAACCATAGCCTACATGATATCAACAATTTGGCACTGGTCTACACGTCTAAATAATGTACCTGACATAGCAGCAAAAATATGTATGAAGATATTTGAGCTCATGACCATTGTCTTCAAAACCTTTCGAAATGTACAAGCTCCATACATCTCTGCTCCTAGATTCTCTCAAGGTAACAAGGATTTAGTCTACGACATGAGCCAGACCCCCTCGGTCACTATAATCTTTGCTTGGCATGCACGAATAAAGTACTTACCCGCATGCTTCAAGCAGACATTTGAGGAGATGTTCTCTACGGGATTCTGGGAATATCATTCGGAAATTTTCATTCCCAGACCCACACATTTGCTACACCTATTCGCCGTAGAACAAGCGATCCATGCAGATCAGTTACGTCTGCCACATCCGGACATTCCAGGACCAATTGATTGGGATCGTTTGATGACAGATTTGGCCAGAGGACTACGCCTACAAGAACATCAGCTTGCCACTCAGGTCGTGGAATATTACATCCAACACTCCCAGCAACAAGGGTCTGTCAGGGACGACAGACGCGAGAGAGGGGGGGGTGTTGAGAGCAGTATGGGCACCCAAGGACTGACTAGACAAGGAAGCCAGCAGAGAGAGTCAGAGCGAGCTGAAGGAGTAAGTAGACAAAGCAGTAGACGCAAATCTGGCAGATAGGCCCTTCAAATTTTTCCAAACCAACATCCTTATAACAGTGATTCTTATCACTAACAATCATTGTAAATACCGTTTCATATTTTTGTAGCTCCATTTTGTGCAAGCCGAGGAGTCCTCGAGCTTGAGGAGCCTTAGAAGTACCTACATATCAATTTTCATATTTTTTAGACTCCGTTTAAGCCCTCAAATTGGCCCTGGAACCTAATTTTTAACTAGGCCGGACACTAGGTCTGGACAGGGCCAAAGCTAGTCAAAAACTATAAAAAGAGCTAGAGAGCTCATTTTTGAGGTTAGATTGTAATTGAAACGAACTTGTAAGAGCTTTGTGAAAGAAATCTAAAGAACTCCATTGCTCCTCACTCTTTGTCTTGCCGTGTGTGCGCGTGTGTGTGCATGTGTGTGCATGTTGGTGTGCTTCTCACTCACGCACTTGTGCTTCCACTTGCTCGAGGTCTCCATACCATCCTCACGTCTTCCCAGATTGACATTAAAGGAGGTGCTACTCATCACCGAGCTACAAAGGGTCTGCCCTAGGGTTTTTGGTCGGGAAAATTAAGGTTTTGCTCACAATCATCTCAAGCTCGCCAATTCAAGGGTTTATTTACAGTTTTGACTTAAAGTCCAAGGGTTTCCAAGGGTTCAAGTTCATTTTTTAGGGGGGGTAAACCCTCAGTTTCAGGGGTTTTGAAGGGTCAAACCTAGGTTTTTATGGGTCTAATGTCAGTTTCGTTTACACATAGGTCTAACATACATCTTAAACATGTTTTCACATCGCACAATCAATTCATTCGGCCTAAATGTGTACAAAATATACCACTCTCTCGATCAAAACATCACACAAAAACTCAAAAACAATGATCTTTTGAAAAAACTCAGTGCACACTCCCTACGGGATTTCATCCCGACATTCGCCCCCGCTAAACCTGCACATCGTCCCGATGGGCCAACCTGCAAGATCCAACAGAAGAGTATCAGGGTTCTTTTTGAAATCTCTTTACACTTTTTATGCCTTTCTTAAATCATGATCTCATGCAGTCGTGCAATCTTTTATAAAGATTAGTATGAATTTTAGAAAATTAGGTAGATTCAAGCTTCACAAACATCATATTATGTTTTTGCGTCTACAATCTGACAAGTAATCACATGAATAAATCGTCGGCTTTCTAGATCTTTTGTTTGTTCCTCTGGTTCAGATTCAACTGCTCATTCTAAGTACTAGCATATACATATGTTTCTACTAACGCAGTTTGTAGAATATACCTCGATTCCTACTATTTATCTCCTACTTGTGCAACTCTCCATTAGATCTTTCTTTCTTTTTTTTCTTTTTCTTTTTCATTTTTCTTTTTCTTTTTCTTTTCCTCTTCATCTCAGCTCAGCATTTCTTTTTATCTTTTATTTTTCACAAATCGGCCTATGTCGAAATCGGGTGCGACTCATGGACTTGTCCGCTCGGCCAAGTTTGTTCCACCTGTCTGCCGACCCGACATAGCGCACGACATACACAACATCAGCCCTGCATGAAATCGACGTCAACTCGTGGCTCTGACCACCCGATCAGAGTGACTCCACCCGGCTACCGACCCATACAGGCGCATGACAACAGATAGGTTAGGCCTACGACGAAACTAGCTATGGCTCGTGGCCTTGATCACCCGACCAAGGTGGTTCCACCCGCCTACTAGCCCATCGTAGCGCACCAACAACATACACGCACATATAAGCTGGCATGAGTATGAATGTTTCTTTATAAATCATGATCCATATGGAGGTAAGATCTCGTAAGAAATAAATACTAGGATCCAAAGTTTCCCACTCACTAAGTGTTCAAATCAATTAGTATATACATGCACTCGGTCTAAGCATGCCATCACATCCCCAAGCTTTCACTCCCAAAAGTCTCTAGTCTGCTAACTGATCTCACTCATATAATTTCCTATTCATTCATGCTTCATGCAAACCCATAATAGATCTTTGTTATCTTCATTCTACATGATTTTCATAAACTCATACATATCTTTATCATACACACAAATGCAATGCATATGCTCTATCAGAAAGAAAACACATCTCAAATCAGAAACGTTTCACCTGGTCATTTTTCTTCATTTTGAACCAGCTTTTCTTTATCTTCATGGTCTATCATTCTTCATCAGCATCAGCCTTAGTGTCATCAGTTCCCTCCAGCATCATCAGTATCCTCCAAAAGTTCTTGCTCAATCTCATAATCCGCTTCATTTCTTTTCTTGAATAATTTTATCCTCTTTCCTGCAATCAAAGATCTCAAAGGAGTACTGTCTAACTCGCGAAGTGCATATGTACCATTCTCAAACACAGACGTCACCACATACGGCCCAAACCATCGTTTGGTTAATTTCTTCCTAGCATCATACTGAGTATCGAATGTACTGTCGTACACCAACACCCAATCATCTATCTCAATCCTATGTGGTCTGAGTCGATGGGTTTTGTCAAAATAGATCTTGTTCTTTAACCTTGACTCCTTTAACTTTTGGACTGCTTCTTTCAACTTTTCATTTCCTTGTTCTAACTGCTTTATTCTCAATGATAATAACTCTTCTCTCGTCATACCATCATTCCATGGGAGCGTCAACCATGTCACTATCTGAGTCTTGATGGGGAAGATTGGTTTCTGACAATACATCAATTCAGCAGGCATGAATCCTATGGATCGAGTGTAAGTCATTCTACCGGCCCATAACGCGAATGGAAGAAACCTAGGCCACTGCTTGATGTCATCGCTGCAAGCCTTAGAGATCACCTTCACAATGGAAGGGTGACCTCTCTCGATTTTTCCATTTGCCTCTGGATTATAGGCAGTGGTGAGAGACAATCGAATTCCATGACGATCAAAGAACTCTTTTGCCTCTCTCGCATCCAACTCTCCCCTGTCCGCAACCACTTTCTCAACATATCCGAATCTTGAGATCACTTCTTCTAAAAGGAATTTGCATACATTATAAGTAGTCTTCGTACGAAGAGCTCGACCTTCCACATGGTTGGTCAAGTCCTCTCTAGCAAGTACAATGTATCTCATCTTATCTATCCCTTTGGGCATGGTTACAAGGTCGACCACCCTCTTGTAATGGATACAAGGAGGGTAAGTCGGATGTAACGGGTCTCTGTGCTTAACTGATGAATGCACCTGGCATGTAGCACAAGTGTCTACAAAATCTCTCACACTCACATAAATCCCTGGCCACCAGTAGGCTTCCCTAATCTTCTCATATGTAGCATAAAATCCTTTGTGACCTGCCCATAAGGTCTCATGCATCTCTCTCATAACTTTTCTCTGAAGACTCCTCGAACTCAATACTCTCTGTGGACTCTTCACCTTGCCTTTAGCGTGTCGCCAAATAAGCCTGTCCTTCAAGAAAAAGTTGTAAGACTTCTTCTTGATGGATCTATACTTATTTGTGGACCAACCGGGAGAAGGTTTCAGAGTACTCAGATATCTTCCAATATCTCTCCACTCACCATCATACTCACTCTCACGGAACTGCTCATAAATATACACCAATGGATTGTATCTCATCATATGTATATCCCTTTCTATCTCATCATCATCATCAAACTCATCATCAAATTTCGCTCTTGAAAGCATATCAGCAACTTTATTCAACTTCCCAGCTATGTGTACAAATGCAGGATTTATAAACTTTACATAAGAGATTCATCTAAGCATAGCAATATCCGGAGATGAACAATTTGTAATCATGCCAATCAGTGGAAGACAGTCAGTCTCAACTATCACATTTGCCCCAATGAAATACTCTTTATCGCTCTTTAAAGCAGTCACTAATCCCCATAACTCTCTCTTAATCTATGGATATTTTCTTTGGGTATCATGTAGGATCTTAGCACCAAAGCACACTGCATATCTCTGCCCCTCATCATCATCTTGCCCTATGACCCAGCCTATGCCAATAGGACTGGTATCAACGGTAAAAATGATAGGTCTCTGACCTGAATAGTCAACACGCTTTAGAATCGGAGCTTCAATTAGCAGCTGCTTCAGTTTACGCATAGCTCTCGACTGTTTCTCTGTCCATACAAACTTCTTTCTCTTTCTCAGGAGATCATATAAGGGGTTCGCAACGTGAGCAAAGTGAGGAATCCATATCACATAGAATACACAGGCTCCTAGAAACCTTCTCACCTCACTGACATTACGACACACTTCAGAGATCCTGCTAATGGCCTCAACTTTCTGTGGGTATGGCTTGCGGCCATAATGTCCACACAGATGTCCTACAATGAGGACCTCATCAACGCCAAAAATCGATTTCTCTAAAGAAAGTGTTAGCCCCACATCTTCAAACTCTCAAAGATCTTCTCAGAATCAGCAATATAATCTCTCACAAACTTTCTACATCCTGAAGCATCTAAACTCACATCTTTCACTCTTTCCTCACATCCCTTTATCGGAACATCATCAATGAATGGCATAGTCACAAAAGGTATAAAGTCTCGTAAAACCAGATTCATGGCATTCATCATGTGAGCCATAGAATTCATCGCTCCCTGCGGCAAAGTACACATGCGTACAAGGCCCAGTGGAGTCCTCATGGTCGTAATGTCTCTACTCTCCATAGCCAATTGAAACTGGTCATAACCTGAATACAAGTCCCCCATAGAGTATACGGAATGCCCAACAAATGCTTCAGCAAATTCATCCACTATGGGTCCTGTCCCTACGTATCTAATTGTGACTTTATTGACCGGTTGCAGATCCTGAATGAAACAAAGCTTCCCATTTTTCTTAGGCACAGTAAACCACCTATTTGAATATGGAACCGAGGAGGGTTCCAATATCCGCATGGAAATCTTTTCCTTTAGTAACCTCATCAGCTCAGGTAAGTGAGCCTTTGGGACTGGTATAGGCCGGATATTCCATGGTATATGTGGCATTGTAAAGATAATCATGGGAGGTACTTGTTTTGGGTCCGCACAACCTATCTCATGAGGGAAAAGTGCAAATGCTTTTTCGTGTTTCTTGATGACTTCAATAAATTTTTGTTTCTCTTCTTCTCTCAGGAATGGTTTCTCTCCAAACTTGATCTCTTTAATATTCTCATCAGTAAAATGATGCCCTATGAGCTCTTGTTGTCTCAGCATAGGGTCACCTGACACTCGCAGATATTTCTCATGACTATCTTCTGGCAATGGCTGAGCTATAGGCTTCACTTTCTTATCCACAGTCTTATACTTCGTATTTACATTTACTTCATGCTCTCTCATAAACTCCTTAATCATCTCATACTCTTGGATAGAACTGAGCATAATGATTTCTGATTTCTCATTTCTCTCAAATGCCTTCTCAAGCTCTTCCAGAGTAGTCGAACTTCTCTCCAACTGGATCACATCTTCAATCTTCTCATCAGGTAACATCATTCCTAAATGCTTATAGTGTCTCTCATGAAATTTTCTGAATTTATTTGAAACATTTTCTTTTTGTAAACATAGCAACTTGAATGCAGATGAATAAATAGAAAAACTTTCAAAACTATGTACAAAGTCATGCGAGACATCAAACCAACTCCCACTGTTGTCTCGCTCAACAGTGGATCCTAACAGAAATTTTGATCAACAGAAGCTCCATACTCTCCAACAGGCATACACTCATCGTGGTCATGAGAGTTGATAGGTTTCTTCCTTATATTCTTTCTATTCCTGGAGTGATTTGGACACACAATCATCACTTGCAAAGAATGTAGACCAGATCTAGAACGGATTCGTGCATAGGCAGATCCATCATCCATGGCCTTAGTCTCCATTCTTACCTCAACTATAAAGGGCTGCCCAAGGATAGCCTCATATGAACAATGGTCCTGGACAAAGAAGTGAAATTCCTCAGAAATCCCACCTATGGTCACAGGCACAAAGGCACATGCCCCAAGCAGTGCTCCTGAACCATTATCCGCTGTCCTCATCCTCCATCCATGATCTTTATCAATCGGCCACCTAAACTTATCATAGAGCTTCTTAGAAATCACATTTATTTCTGACCTTGAGTCAATCAAGGCCAGACAAAAACATGACTCCTCATTGCTTCCTAGCTTCACCTTCATCTCAGGTGTTCCTCTCGCCCAAAAGGTCCTACTAAACTCACTTTCTGTCTTCCTCATCTCATCATCAGGTATTATAGGACCTAGAGAATTTTTATGACATCTGGCAACCTCATCATCATCATCATCAGATGTATCACTCAATGTAACTGCTTCATTTGTCACTTGAATATCTTCAGGTGCTTCTTCCATCTCTACATCTTCAGGTAGTGGAAACCTCTTTCTCTTAACCAGCTTTATGAAACTGTCCTTAAACTCAGGCTTCGCTATGGAGAAGACCTGCTCCACGGACATGGTCACTTGGCTCTTCAGTAAAATGTCATTTAATATCTCTCTTGCATCATTTTTCCTTTCCAACTCAGAAATTAATACAGCCTTTGGAGTTCTCTTCTTTTTCTTCTTATTTTCTTTGTCAGCCTCTTGAATAATTTCTTGAATTTCATCGGTCTTTTGAATAGGTTCTGGTTCTTTCTCTTTCTCTTTAGTCGATTCTTGAATCTTAGTTGGCCCAGCCGGCCTTTTTCCCTCTCTTATCTCTTTCCTCTTTGCCTCTTCCTTTGAAACAACAGGCTCTTTGAACTGAACTTTCTTCTCTGGCTCTCTAACTTTTTCTTCGGCCTCTTGACTTTGCTTTCTAGTCACTCTTCTTTCAGGCTCAGTCTCTTCCTGACTCTCATCCCTTTTCCTCTTTTCCTCCACATTGGCTATGTGCGAATAGACCGAGGATTCATCAACAGGAGACTTCCAGGCAGTCTTCTGCATAATCGCATCCCTAGCCCTCACTAAAGCCTCAATGGAATAATTTCTTTGGGGTCGAGGTCTAGGCACTTTTTCATCTTCCTCCTCAACAGGTTCTAATCGTGCAGCTGATGTACTTGCATTATTGCCAGATAAATCTTCATAAAACTTCTTCATTCCCCCCTTTCCCCAATTCACAGGTAGAGGAAGGCGGGTCTTGAAGTCACATAACTTCTTATCGATATCTATCACCAGTTGATGCTCTTTTGCTAGCTTAAGCTCTTCACAGGCATATGAAAAATGCTCTTGTGCATCACACCATACGCATCTCTTAGCCCCTCCAAACCCACCAGTCGCTCGTCTCTCAAAAGGTCCAGTGTTTCTTTGAAATGTGGTTTGCACTGGTGGTGTAGGTATCTGTTGGGCAACAGGCTGCACTGGAGGTGCAGGCTGTGGCATCACATAGCCTTGCATATTTGGAATGGTCATAGTGCCTCTCTGTAATGTATCTGCATAACTCATATTCGCCTGAGGAGGAGTGGGATCGTGATACCCCATAGAATTAACTTTATTGTGAATACTCGCCATTTCTTTTGACATAGACGCTTGCATCATAATAAGATTCTCTATCTGTCGACTGAGAATCTCAACCTGTAGCTCGATTGGCGATCGCGAAGTGGATGCAACATTAGCAAAAGCTGACGTTGCAGGCACATTCGGAATTGCCGGAAGTGGAGCTTTCCTAGGCAGTTGTGGTGTTACCACTGCAGGTCTATCGTATAACACCGCCTGGCGTTGCCTCATTTGGGCAACCGCTTCTACCTCTCTCCTCACTACACTCCAATCTTCAATCAATCCAAATCTCTTCCCAGGCTCTTCAATCCTCCTTTCGACCTCAGTCCTGTCTTCAAGACTTAAGATCCTAAGGAAAGATATAACTAGGTCAGGTCTTAAAGCATCTAAATCGGCCTGTGGAAGTTGTTCATATCTTCTCAAGAACTCATTCAAAAGTTGAGTAAGGGATGCAGTGGGCTTCGGAGAGCTTATCCACCGCAAGAACCCTTCTCTACTGTGTTGGGAAAAATCTTCCAAATAAAACAACTTATGCAATTCTTTTCTGAATTCGGCCGAAGGCTTTGCTATATGTGCTGTAATAGGGGCTAAAATGGATCCTGATACTACCCGTGTGAAGTAATGTGTAAACACATCCTCGGGTAGACCATAAATCCGTGCCTGTTCCTCAAAAACATCTAGGTACTCGGTTACGTTCAAGCCTGTAAACTTTCCTTTTTCTCTCAATACGGCTTGGACTACACGAGCCCCTTGTTTTTCTACTACCATTTCCTTGAATATATCCTCCATCTCTCTTCTCTGCTCTGTCCTAGAACGTAACACAAGGTCCAGTGTAAGTGGTTCAATTATTTCTCTAAGCTCTGAGTAGAGATCAGAGAAGAAGTTTGATGAGTCACGAGCCAGAGGGTAAACTCAATCAATGCTCCTTTCTAGGCCAAAGTTAGGTGTATCTCTTCTTTCCTTAAATCTCAGAAACTTCAATGTATTTTTCCCCTTTTCAATTTCTAACGTTCTCTCTAAACTAGAAAATTAGCAAATCCCTAGTCTTAGTGGAAAAAAAACTCACACGTATGGACTATACTAATGCAAAGCGTGGATGCTCAAACTCAAGCAGCAAGACAATCTTTCTGTTTCAGCAGTGTATGTGAAGCAATGCAAAATTTCAAATAACTTGAAGTGCTAGTACCTGGAGTCTCTGTGTGATGCCGAGGTTCTTGTCTCTTTCCTCAAGGAGTAGGTGATGCGATGAGGATCACCGGGCAACCGCCTCGCTTCACGTCGGGTTCAGGTGTTGGGAAGAAGGAGGTCGTGGCGGGAAGCCGGCGCGTGGGGTTGGATCAGGCCCCGCTCTGGTGCGCCGTTCCCGCTGTCCTGTGAGTGGCGTCTGCGCGCTGGGCGCCTCGCCTGTGCTCTCCGGAGCGTGTGCGATTCTTGTACGTGTGGGACCCTCGCCCCTCGGAAGTGTCGAGACGTGCGTGCTTACACGACCGTAGGCATCGAGAAAGAGACAAATTAGATACAGCACTAATTCTCGAAATCACTGGGTCGGTGTATATACAAACTCGATGATACAATAAAATCTGAATGATACAGTGATGCCCGCTACAGTGCGGGTCCGCGATACAAAAATCCGCTACAGTGCGGAACAGATAAATACAAATAAATGCCGCCGCTACAGTGCGGATTGGCTGGATATGATGTAGGCCTCCCGCTACAGTGCAGGAAGTCACCCTCCATCTTTGTCTTCTGGTCTTTGCGATTTAATCTTTTCTTCACTTTTCTTTGATCCAAGCTTTTCTTCAAGTCCTCACTTTGTAGCTCTTTACTTCAAAATTCACAATAATCTCTGATCACGCAGTAACCTGGAGGTGACAATCCACGAGCAAGATCCACGGGGTAGGGCCTTTATCTTCAGTCTTCAATCACTTTCTCTTCACTTCATATAATCAGCATCCACATAAACCTGGAGGTGACAATCCACGAGCAAGATCCATAGGGTGAGGGGTACTCTTTATCTTTAGTCCTCAATCACTTTCTCTTCACTTCATATAATCAGCATCCACATAAACCTGGAGGTGACAATCCACGAGCAAGATCCATAGGGTGAGGGGTACTCTTTATCTTCAGTCCTCAATCACTTTCTCTTCACTTCATATAATCAGCATCCACATAAACCTGGAGGTGACAATCCACGAGCAAGATCCATAGGGTAGGGAAACATGTTAGTACCATTTCAACCCTCATGAAACTTCCATTTATATTTGTGCACTTTAGTTTCTCTTTCCTAAAATTTCCATATGCAACAACAAGAAAAAAAAAAAACTATCCCATAACAAACTTTTACTTTCATTTTCTAAAGACCAATCGGGTATTAAAACCTTTGGACACCGTAATGCTATTTTAAAGTTACTTCCTTCCTTTGTCTCTTTTCCCTCTTCCTCTTTCTTCTTTTTCCCTCTTTTTCTTTTCTTCCCTCATCTCTCTTCTCTCTTCTAGCTCCTTTTCTCTACCCTCCATCTCTCTTTCCTTCCATCTCTCTTTCCCTCCTTCTCTTTTCTTCTCCTTTTTGTTTACTCTCTATTTTCTTTTCTCTTTTCTCTTTTCTCTTATATATATATATATATATATATATATATATATATATATATATATATATATATATATATATATATATATATATATATATATATATATTCTTACTCTCTCTCTCTCTCTCTCTCTCTCTCTCTCTCTCTCTCTCTCCCTCTCTCTCTCTCTCTCCTCCCTCTCTCTCTCTCTCCAGCGGCGCGCGTGCGCATAGCCATGGGAGGGGGGAGAGAGAGTCTCCTCTTGTCTCTCCCTCTCTTTCTCTCTCTCTCTCTCTCTCTCTCTCTCTCTCTCTCTCTCTCTCTCTCTCTCTCTCTCTCTCTCTCTCTCTCCGGCGGCGCGCGTGCACGCAGCCATGGGAGGGGGGAGAGAGAGTCTCCTCTTATCTCTCCCTCTTGCATTTTCTCTCTTATCCATTTCCTTTCTCTGCAGAGAGCGCTAATGGAGAGCATGACATATCACCGCCCTCTGTACAAATTCTACCATAGGCTTTGAAGTACTTTAATTGAACATCATTAAAAAGTAGTACACAGAGATAAACAAGTATAAAAAATCTTTGCCTCTTTGTTTTTATCATATCATAAAACCCACAAAATTCCTGAGATGAGCTTGCTTGGCTATGGTGGTCATTTACATTCTCTCTTAATCCTCTCTCCCTAAATGCAATACCGTAATGTATGCGAAAGAACATGAATGAACAAGTAAAGTCATGGAGCATACCTGTAGGAAATTCCACAAGAAAGACCACGGGGAGGAACAAATGAGTTTAGGCACCTATTTATAGGCCCCTCCCTAGGACTTCCTTCTAGAACGTTCCCACCTCCTCAATTAACTTTCTAATTTTGGTGGTATTTTAATTTTTCCATTATACTATGGTTTCGGTTTCACACTGGATATTCGCAATTTAATGGGTTTTTAGGGTTTGGCCTATAGAAACCGCCATTTCCAAGGGTCTGCCCTAGGGTTTTTGGTCGGGAAAATTAAGGTTTTGCTCACAATCATCTCAAGCTCGCCAATTCAAGGGTTTATTTACAGTTTCGACTTAAATTCCAAGGGTTTCCAAGGGTTCAAGTTCATTTTTCAGGGGGGGTAAACCCTTAGTTTTAGGGGTTTTGAAGGGTCAAACCTAGGTTTTTATGGGTCTAATGTCAGTTTCGTTTACACACAGGTCTAACATACATCTTAAACATGTTTTCACATCGCACAATCAATTCCTTCGGCCTAAATGTGTACAAAATATACCACTCTCTCGATCAAAACATCACACAAAAACTAAAAAACAATGATCTTTTGAAAAAACTCAGTGCACACTCCCTGCGGGATTTCATCCCGACACCATATGAACCTGGACCTCGATACTAAAACAACTTAATACAACCCGAATACCAGAAGAGCTACCACAACTACACAGACTTTGCCATACACTTGCAGAACATTCCAAGAAAAGAGACAACACGATACGCAAACTAACTGAGACTCACAACCGCAATGGATACCAACAGACAACAGATAAGACGAGACATAGATACACACAGAATACTCAGAAATTAGACAAGATACTTTGAATTAACCAACTCGACACACAGTAACACTACAGAAAAATCACCCAGACAGACAGTCTGGTGATCTCTCGAACGTCACTAAGCATCTCTTTTTATTGCTTTATAAAAGAATACAATGTGTCTACGTAACAACCTTTTGCACGTGTGAAACAAGATTTCAGTTATACACTTCCAATCCGGCAGCCGCTAACAGGTTCCAAAGTGTGTTTATATGTTTACTTTGAGTATACGTGAATATTAACATTAATATAATGGGTGAAAACATTTGATGTATTAGGGTGAAACCATTTGATTCAATAAATAAATGTTTATAGTTAATTAAATTAACTTATAATTTATATATTTAATTAAATTATAATTAAATATCTTAATACTATGTGTATATATGTTAACATTAAGGTATTTAAATTTATTAAATCCCTAGTGTAAATTTAAATTAAATGTATTGATGAATTATTAAAATTATGAACAATTAAATTAAAATGATAAATAAACTAGATAAATAATGAGTAGTGTGTGTGAGTAAGTATTTAAAGAATGGTGCATAAAAGTTGTGTATTTAAAGTGATTCAAAGAGTGGTATGAGTGAATGATGCACTTAAAGTGGATAAAAGTGAAACTTAAATGAGAGGTATATGTGAAAGAGGATTAAAGAATGGAATAAGTGAGTTATGTGGTTAAAATTAAATAAAAAGTGTGGTGAGTAAGTATGTGCAAAAGTGTGGATGAAAATTAAAGCAAAATTTGAAAGAGTGGTAGGCATGACTCTCTCTATATGTATATATATGTGTGTTGAGCTCTATTCTCTTCTAATGTTTTTTAATGCAGGTATTCTTCTTTTCTTCTTCTTTCTCCATTAATGAAGAGTGTTGTAATGTTGTTGGGAGGTTCAATTCTAGTAGTTGTGCATGCACACAGTCCCTAGAGAAAGATTAATATGTAATTTAGTCTCTCGAGCTTCTCTCCTCGATCTCTACCCTTTCTCCCAATTATAAAGCGTGTTCCCATATGTTGGGAAAGATGGATGGATGCTCCAAGAGACTGAGTAAGTACTGCTAAACCTGCTCTGTACCAGCCCTCTTTTGCTTCAGATTTGATAACTAGACCTTTTTAGCTTTCCAATAACACCAAAAAATAGCCTATGTCCTTTGGAAATGATATGTGCAATGATTGAATCAAAACAGATAACTTTGAAGTTCACAAACTCAAGAAAACCTTCTATTTATGTCTTGACACCTGCTAAATGTTTTGCTCAGTGTGACCAGCACAATAGAAATTGATAAAATTCCTTCTAGGGGGTATTTAATTAGCTTAGTAAGCTACCATTTGCAAGTGGAATGATGTAAAAAGATAAACTATGCTAAGAGAAATCAATTTAGCAAGTTTAGTTATACCCCCGACTTTTTAGGACTGTAGCAGAAAATGACTAGAGTTTACCTCGATGCAGATTTCTCTGAAATGGTTGAATAGAATCACTTCAAAGTTTGGCAACATGTAGATGACTTTGAGCTGAATCGAACAACCTTTGAATCACTGAATTTGGTAAAGAATTGACCGAGATATGCCCTTGACAAGTTGATAGACTTTTGAGTAGACTAACAGAGAACTCAGAGATGAATGATGTAAATGTATCTATTAATGAACACTTGTATACCATCCCATTGGCATTGCATAATGGTGTAGAGAGGTGTAGGCTATAGTATAATCCTCACACACACTCAAAATCAGAGATGAAAAGCTTGGGAGTGATCTCTCTTACCCGCGACTTTTCATGTTCACTTTTGTATGTAATGAGTAAAGAGTTGCATTCAAATTCAAATTTTGGCTCCCGATGATCAAGCTCCTACATATTAGGATATATTCCTTCAATCAAATGAGCTACTTTTCCACGACTCATTTTGGTAGGTGATTACAAAAGATTCCAAGTCAATTTGACTTTTACAATGAGCTAAAGTGGTAGTTAACCACTCGCATATGTTCCTATGCTTCTTCATGTATGTGTAGACTTCAATGCATCCTTTGAGCCAAATGTGTAGGCTTGCAATTTACACCAACATCTCCCCCTCAATCCAAACATTTTGGCTTAAGTCTTCATCTTCAATCTTCAAGTATATTCTGCAATCCAATCATGGATTTGAACCTGCAAAGTTTGGTTCCATCCAAAGCTTTAGTCAACAAATCTGCACATTGCATGTTGGTTGAGTTGGTTGATACATAGGTAAGTTGAATGTCCTTGCTTATCAACTTCTCTCTCACATAATGATAATGGACCTCTATGTGTTTGGTCTTAGCATGATAGATAGGATTAGCTGCAAGGTGAAGAGAACTTGTATTATCTCCAAAGATAATTGGTGACCTAGTAAACAAACCCAATTCTGTATACAAAAGCTTAATCCAAATTGCTTCTTGTGTGGCATTAGCCAGTCCTCTATATTCTGCCTCTGTGGAAGACAAAGCAACAGTAGGTTGCTTCTTTAAAGACCATGAAATTGGTTTGTCTCCTGCAAAAGAGATATATCCAGAAGTGCTCCTCCTATCATCCTTGCATCCTGCCCAATCTGCATATGAATAGATTTTGATATCAATATCTGAAGTGTAAGGGAAATACAAACCATGGTTCTGTGTACCCTTGAGATACTTCAAGATTCTCTTGGCAGCCTCTAAATGAGGTATCCTTGGCTTGTGCATAAATTGTCTTAGCACACTAACTCCATATGCAATATCTATCCTTGTTAAGGTAGCATAGTTCAAACTACCCACCATACTTTGATAACCTGTAATGTCTTTGACTTCATCACCTTCATGGGCACTTAGCTTTAGGTTTACCTCCATTGGAGTGCTTGCTACTTTAGCATCCTGCAAGTGAAACTTCTTCAACATATCTTGTATATACTTTTTCTGAGTAATATATATCCCTGAATTAGTGTAGACTAATTCAAGTCCCAAAAAATACTTTAATAGACCAAGATCATTGATCTTGAACTCCTTCATCATTTGACTTTTGATATATCTGATTCCATTGACATCATTACCTATAATGATGATGTCATCAACATAATAATAGAGGTATATTACCTCTGAATTATTTCTCTTAATGAACATAGAAGTATTTGCCTTGCTCATGACAAAACCTTGGTCTTGGAGGTATGTAGTTAACCTGTAATTCCATGCCCTAGGTGCCTGCTTCAATCCATATAAAGCCTTTTTTAACTTGCAAACACATGTTACCTTCTTAGGGTCTTCATAGCCAGGAGGTTGTGACATATATACTTCCTCTGAAATCCGTCCATTCAAGAAGGCATTCTTGACATCCAATTGGTACATATTCCAATTTTTTGATGCAGCCACACTTACCAACACTCTGGTTGTTGGCATCTTGGCCACAAGAGAAAATGTCTCTTCATAGTCAATGCCATGGGTTTGTGCAAAACCCTTGGCTACCAATCTGGCTTTGTACCTATTAATTGTTCCATCAGAATTTCTTTTCAACTTATAGATCCATCTGGATCCTATTACCTTCATAGAATCCTTCTTGGGTACTAACTCCCATGTGTCACTCTCCTTGAGTGCTTCAATCTCCTCATCCATAGCTTCTTTCCATTATGATTTGGTTATTGCTTCTTCATATGATCTTGGTTCTTCATTTGACAAATCTTTGGCAAGATAAACTGAATGTTTAGTAACAAGAGATGTATCATACCTGTATCTGATAGGTTTTTTGCTTTCTCTTTGAGATCTTCTGATTGATTGAGTTGAAGATTCAGGTATGTCTTCAAGCTTCTTCATCTTCATTTTGCCCTTGGACTTCCATGCCTTGAATTCTTCAAGGTTGATAGTGTCTTCATCATCTGAACTTGAGTCTTCATTCTGAGTAGGTTCCTCCTTTGCAAGTCTTGGAAATTCTTCTTCCAAATCATAGGGTAGTTTAACCTTCCTGCATTCATTCTCATACCAAGAATCATTTTCATCAAAGATCACATCTCTGATTACCATAAATCCTTTATTGGTAGGATTATAAAACCTGTAACCTTTCTGATTTAAATCATACCCAATAAAAATGCATTTTTCAGCCTTTGGGTCTAGCTTACCTCTTATCTGAGAAGGAATGTGCACATATGCTACACATCCAAATATTTTGCAGTGATCTAATGATGGTCTCTTACCATGCCATGCTTCATAGGGTGTCATACCATCAAGTGACTTAGATGGTAACCTGTTTATGAGGTAAGTGGCAATAGAAACACTCTCTGCCCATAGATAGTTAGGTAACTTCTTCTCATTAAGCATAGATCTAGCTCTCTCAACAATTAACCTATTTCTTCTTTCAGCTACCCCATTCTGTTTAGGAGAATACCTTGTGGTTATTTCTCTTTTGATGCCTCTGTCTTGCAAGAAGTTTTCAAACTCATTGGAGAAGTACTCACCTCCTCCATCTGACCTTATCCTTTTCAAATTCCTTCCTGTCTGGTTTTCAACTAATGCAAGATATTTTTTAAAGCAATTAAATACCTCATCCTTGTGCTTCATGAAGTACAATACAGTCCATCTGCTATAATCATCAATAAAAGACACATAGTACCTTGAACTTGAGACTGAGGGGTCTTTGCTAGGTCCCCAAACATCTGTGTGTACAAGCTCTAGGTAGTCTTGATGCATATATCCTTTTCTTGAGAAGGGTAACCTGTGAGACTTCCCAAATTGACAAGCACCACACTTGTAAATCATATGTTGCTTGGATACATTAGGTATCCCAAGCACATATTGGTCCCTGCACATTTGTTTCAAGGTTCTTTCTCCTATGTGCCCTAATCTTTTGTGACAAATCTCAAGCTCTAAAAGTGTTTGATCTTTATAACTGTATAGTGCAATGTTCTTTGTATCTTCCAACTCAAAAGTGAAAAGTCTACCTGATTTTTCTCCTTTAGCTATCCTCTTGAATCCATGTCTTGGATCCTCCACAAATGCTCCATACTGATTGAATCTAACCTACAAACCTTTCTCCACAATCTGACCAACACTCATCAAATTTTTGGTAATGGTTGGTACATAGAGTACCCTGCTCAACAAATTCTGATTTCCATCACAAGTTTTAACATTTCCAACTTTAACTACAGAATGCTTTGTGTCATCACCTGTTTGGACTTGATGCTTACCTTTTGGTTCCTCAAGATCAGAGAGTAGTGCCACATTGCTAGCCACATGATTTGAGCACCCTGAGTCAATGTAGAATAGGTGGTCATCATTTGTATCTGACTTTGAAGTCATGTTCATGATAATTTGACTTTTACAATGAGGTAAAGTGGTAATTAACCACTAGCATATGTTCCTATGCTTCTTCATGTATGTGTAGACTTCAATGCATCCTTTGAGCCAAATGTGTAGGCTTGCAATTTACACCAACACCATAGGGATTGAGAACAAGTCTCTCTTTGTCATCTCTGATGAGTACACGAGCAGTAGAGTTGATGAGAGATTATTGCATTAGTTAATTTTATATATAAATCACATCTATGTGTGCTGCTGTACATACATCGTAGAGAGAGGAGGAGATGGCGGCTACTGGAGCATTGCATATAGAGAGGGAACTAAAGAGAGAAATAATGTTATTTTCTTTTCCTCTCCCATCTTTGGCGGCTCTTCTGGCGACAATCTCACAGGTGCAGATAGCGCTAGAGAGAGAGAGAGTGAGATAGTGTAGATAGCTTTTGGCAGGCGGTTTGAGAGAGCTAGAGAGTTTAGAGATTCAAATTTGAACCACCTTCTTCTCTTTATAGTAGAGAGAGAGCGTGCATCATTGCTACATACAACGATTGGAGAGAGAAAGACTCTTTGTGGCTAAGTTTTTTGAAAGAAGGTTGCACGTGATGGTGTTGAGAGAGAGAGAGAGAGAGATGTCCTACCGGCTAGTGACATGTGGATATAGAAGGAAGCGACGAACAAAAGAGAGAGAGACACGGGAGAGAAAGAGAGAGAGAAAGATATATAGAGAGAGAGAGGAAGAGAGAGATTGAGAGTTAGAGGTGAGAGAGAGAGAGAACGGGAAAGAGAGAGAGAGTGTGTGTTTGGTTTGTATGAAAGTGCTAGGGCATAGCATGTGTGTATGCATATGAGCATTGAAGTATGTAAGTGTTAGGGCATAGCAATGCATGTTAATCAATGTACATGAAATAGTATGGATGTGCAAAGATGCATGGGCATGAATGCATCCAAGTGTTAGCATCTTTAAGAGTGTGCAGTATATATAAGGATGTATTAATATATGTGTTAATGTATGCATTGCTATGCTAATATGCATAAGATTAAGTATGAGCATGTGATTAATGTGCATAATTGCATGGTAAGCATGCATGTTAAGTGCATTAGCATAGATTTGAATGTATGAGTGTGTGAAATGCATGTTAGTATGATGCATGAGATAGCATGAATATGTTAGGGTGCATGAGCATGATAATGTAATGCATGTCCATATAAGTGCATCTTAATGAATGTAATGCATGTCCATATAAGTGCATCTAAATGAATGTAATGCATGAGCATAAGTGTATGTGCATATTAAATATATATATATTATCATATATCAGCATGTGTGTTAATATGTGCATATGAATGAAAATGTGTGTATTAGCATGACTGGGAGTATCCATGTAAAGTGCATTAGTATGCATGAGAAACGTATGCATGTAAGTGAATGTATTAGCATGAGTCTGAATGTATGCATTAGAGTGCATGTGAATGTTTTAATGTATGCATGAGCATATGCATGTGTATTAAGCATGTATGAGATTGAATGAAAATGTATGCAAATTTTATGAGAATTATGATTTGTAAGTTATACTTATATTTCTAATGTTTTTTTTGCAGACATGGAAGAAAAGCATATTGAAGGAAGAGTTGACAAATATTGAAGAAGAGTATCAAGCCATTACATGATCAGAGATTAAGAGCTGCTCATTCACAGCTTCACCCATCTTTCTAGATCCAATGTAAAGCTCACATTTATATTAGTCATTTAACATCATTATCTTTGTATAGGATTCATTAGAATTCATCATCATTCTAGCAAAATTTATCATTTAGAGAAATTTAGCATTAGCAGTTCTATTGTTGAAAACTATTCTTATCACATTCATTAATTCATTTTCTATTTTCCATTGATCTTCATTTTCGATGTCCATAGAGCATTTAGTTGAGTTTGAAAGTAATCAAAAAAGATTTGAGTCTAAAGAGGTAGAAGTAGAAGAGGTCATTAAAGATCAGATTACTAGAGAATCATTAATTTTCATAGCTTATAATCATTGTTTAACAAAGTTTTTAACTTTATTTTCCATTGCATCTTGTGAACCACAGAGTAGTGAAAATTTATTTCCACCACCTTTAATTACATGTACTCACCCTAAACCAACTGGAAACGAAGCAGATGAGATTATTAAAAAACATATAACTGAAGAATCCTTAATTTTACAATCATATCAAAATGCTATTGCTAGGTATAAAGCAACTCAACCATATGGTCCTTAGATGCATTGGCTGTTAGGAATTCCTCATTAGTTACTTTGAGATATTTATTACTTCATTCATAACTAAAGTAAATGGAGCTGTTTGATCTCCATTTTCCATATCATTCAAGTAAGATTAAACCACCTGAGTTTGCTTCAAACACCTTGCGTGTGCCGATCGATTTTGATGGATGACTTGATCCATCATCGGAGCATCTACACGACCCGACATTGGTGAATCCTACATGAACCATCAGCTTGCTACTTAGTCAGACATTTCCAGTTTTCATTGCATATGCATATTTTCGATTCAACAATTGTTGCAGCAGCGTCTTCATCCTTGGGATCTGTGGCTATCTCATGAAATCTTGCAATCTTCTAGGTGTCGAGGGATGATCTATTGATCTGAGCACCTCCACAAATATTGGCAAGTAGGTGAACCTCCTCATGCCACCCCTCTCATCGAACATTGAAGAGCGAAACATTTGCACTCATATTAGCAAAATATGTATTTAGGATTTGATTAAATGACAATTAATGTATTCAAATTCACAAAAGCACTATTTTTTACCTCTTCTTTGAGCCGTTGGTACATTTTCTTTTACTTTCAAATTCTTTGGTTAAAGTGAAAAATTTTGGTTTAAGTGTAAATCATAAGTTTAATTACAAAACATTGGCACATTTTAAAAGAAACAATTCAAACTGGACTCTAAAAAAATTATAGACTTAGTAGCTGAACATAGAGAAAGGGTAAAGAAAGAAGTTCAAGATATTGTTAGGATTGTTCAAGCTAAATCAAATCAAAATATAAAAATGGAAAAACTATTTAAGAACATGATGCATGAGACGTAGGGTCAGAAAGTTGTTGAAACTATATTAAAAGATAAAGGAAAGTTCACAAGTGTGAATGTCACAAGTTACTTAGAGATATTTGAAGAATTTGCCAAGCTTCATGGCTTGCCTGAAATGAAATGGAAATCATATCTAGGTAGAATTTCCATAGGTATGGTTAGGGCTATTATGGAATTATATGATAAACATGAATGGGATGAGTTCAGAAAGGAGTTACGTAAAGAATTTTATCTAGAGGATTATAGTCAACATAGTAGAGAGGGATTCATGAAATGGATTAGTTCTCCTAAGCCTCACATTTCTTTAACTCAACTCCATAGCGAGTTTATGAAACGATTTTCCCAATTACCAGAAGAGGATAGGGTAGCGCTTACCCTAGACATAGTCTTATATTTCCTTAAAATTTTGACCCTAGATATAAGGGTAGAGGTTGAACGTAGACTTGAAGAGCCATGTAAAAAATATGGACTTATAGATGACTGGGCCATTGTGAAAACAATGGTTGAGGCGGTTGCTCATATGAAGCAATGCCAAACACTTCTTTATGATTCAATGCCTCAACCTTCTTCTAGTTTTCCTCCTACTCATGCAACTAGGAATACACAAATAGCCTCAAAGGTTGAGTCAATTGCATCGGCATCTAAATTTCCAACTGAGCTACAATTTGAGATTTTATTTACAAGTTGGACAACATGATGCACATGCATGAAAGCATGTCTAAAGAGGTATCTGCTTTGCTCATGGGCACCACATATTAGCTCAAATAATTGAAAGTGGGCATCAGGATCTTCATCAGGGTAGCCTAGAAAGCATGGAAAGTCACCAAGAGGAGTCACGTGTCTCTGAGCCATCTCTTTAACAAGAACAAAGTCAATTGTGGGGCCGGATGGCTATGCCACATGAGGGGGGCACCAAGCGAACCCGTAGCAATCTCTATGAGATGTGCTAAGCCAAGTCCCACCGTGTGTGCCAAATGTTGGGCTTTTGTGAAGCCGCAAGAAGGTGTTTTCTCGCAAGTAAATTGCTTCAATTTCTATTTTTGACAAATATTTACTCACCCTTAGTGCGCGAACATGCGCAAATACACTCGTTTTCTCAATCCACTTCCCTTTCTTTTCTTCACTCTCACTTCCTTACTTCTACTTGGCTTTCCTTCCCACTCTCTTTCTCTCTCTCTTTATGTGCGGCTCAAGTATCCATCTCATATTCTTGAGTAGCATCCATCCTCATTGTCCTTCCCTAGATGACATTATCAACTTGCTTTTGATTGAATCCCTGAGGTCACATGGCCTCTGGTTATTTTTTTCTTTTTTTTTTTTTTAACGGTCGGCAATCCTTCATGGGTCATGTCCAAGGACAATATTCCCTCTAAAAATTGATATATGAATTGATACATGCACACACCTGCATGGTGCAAAGACTTAAACCTCCATAGTTATTGATGACAACTCGATGCTATGACCTTCATGGCTATTGCTACTCTCCATCATTTACATCTTTGTGCAACAACTTCCTTAATCAACAGGGAGAACATTGTCCTTCCCACATTCACATCATTAAACATGATGGGGAACCTTTACCCGCAATAGTAACTTTGACCACAATAGAGGTTGTTGTTCATTTTCCAATGAAATTATGCATCCAGAGCACTTCCCCAAGCCCTGTAGTTCTTTGTGTAGCGATCTTTCTCACTCATCTCTACTGTCCTCTTAGTACATGTATGTCTCCCTTTACCTTCGCATATAGACCTTTGCGCATACATAGACATCTTCATACAAGGTCAAGAAGGAGAAGTAATTTGCATGGCCACAATTATGGTGGTCTCTTCCCACTTGCTCCCTTTCTCTCCTTTTAACCTTTAGTATCAAGGTGCTCAAAAGCCCATGTCTTTGTCCTTTAAAAGATTGGAAAGGAACCTTGTAACCGATTGTGCCTTCTGCAATATTGGCAGCCTATTTCCCCTTTAGCTTACCTGTGATGGTACCTCTTCAAATCTCCATCAAAATGCTTGAACTGAATCTTATAATCCTGCAACAATTCATAATGCGAGGCTGTTATGCATAATCACTTGCCAACCTGAGGAATTTATCAAGCCCTTCACAGTGACCATTGTCCACTCAATTGGTCCCAAGCATGTAAAGCTCCTCTAAGCCCAAGTATTTCTTTTTCCACAGATTTCAATGCTTGTACTTGGCAGGCCAGTCCACAAAAAAAATCGTTTTACTCTAGCAGCTTCAAGAGATGCAAAAAAAACTTCCTGTCTTTATCTACCCGCAGCACCCTCACTGTTCCCTCTCTAAGTTGCCCATTCGATGCACAGAAGCTCCTTTTTTTTGTGTGTGTGTATGATGGAAGGACTACGATCTAGGACCTTCTGTCAGGGCTCTCCACATGCTCAAACATCCCGTTCAAGATGCTTTTCTTCCCCCTTTTATGATCTTCACTATACCAGAACGGGTCTCGTCAGCTGTAACATACCCTTCCACACTTCCCTCTGCACACTTCATATGGAAGCTTTCTCCCTCGATCTTTAGGACCAATTTTGCCTCCCTCCAATGGAATCGGATCCTCTCTCTCTTCAATCTGCCTTTGGCTTGATGTTTTCCTTATGATGGCCTCTCCCGTTCGAAGATATGTGAATCTCTGAATTTTTCTCCTTCCTTTTATTTTCCTCTTGTTTTTTCTTTGATTTCTTCTTTTAATTATATATGTACCCCCCCCCCCCCCCCCGTTTAATGCACAACAGAGCATCTACTGAAGTGAGCACCAGCAAACCACATAAAAAACAAGTGCATTCATGCACTGCTCATCCATGGACAAAGTTGCTACCACAATTGCACCTCGTTCCTCCTCTCTACCTTTGTTACCTCTTTCCTTGGCGCTCGTGTTGTACTGCTCTATGACATGATCTCAGAGATAGCCCGCACACCTTCTTCCCCCCTCCAAAATAGCCAGCCCCCTAGAGATAGATGTCTGGATAATTCTACATTTCCCTTGCAAAATCTCCTGAAATCAAATAGTTACTCTACAAAACAAAAGTATGTTGGTGCAAAAAAAAAACAATATATACAGCTAACAACTATCAAGTGTCAACACATCAACATCATCAAAAATAGCATTAATTTCTTCAATCTTCATAGTCGAAGTAGATGGTGCAAGTAATTGTTTAACATGCCTATCAACATTCTATCCTTTACATTTACATTCTTTAATGCATAATAATCTTTCTTCATATGTCCTTTCTTACGACAATAATGGCATTCAAGATCCCTCTTCCTCGATTTACTTCTACTCTTATTCCATTGACCATTCTTTTCCTTGTTCTTGCTCCTGCCACGTTGCTGATTCTTTCCTTGGTAAGAATCACGAACATTATATGCATCTCCACTCTGAGTGCCAACCATAGATTTTCTACAAATCTCTTCACTCAAGAGTGCTCCACATATGTCATCATAGATGAGTTTACCACCAGGTGCACTATTGGTAATAGCTATGCAAAATGTATCCCATGATGATGGAAAGGTGCATAATAGCAATACTTCTTTCATTTCATTATCCATATCCATTTTTTGAGCCTTAGCATCAAACTCATTTAGATGAGCAGCAACACTATCTATGTCCTTCATGCAAAGGTCATATAAGTTTCTCATAAGATACACTTTATTTGATGTCGTCTCTTTTTCATAGGTATTGCATAACTTCTTCCAAAGCTCCTCTACACTTTCACAGTTTAAGACTGTAAAGTAAACATTCTCTACCAAGTGCAAGTGAATGGTAGACCTGGCCATTTCATCTAACGCATCCCAATCATCTTCATCCATGTCAGTAGGCTTCTTTGAAATCCCATTTACTAGCTTCCATTGCCTCCTTTGAATCAACACATCTTTAATCTGATTCTTCCATAGAGAAAAGTTTGTGCCATCAAATTTTTGGATCTCAAAATGGTCTTTTCCCTGCAAGTTATAACTCCTCCTCGGAACATTGAAACTAGACCTTGATCCATCAGATCTTCCTAAGACCTCTGATGCCATGATGGTAGAGAACTGAATAGAATGATAATGGAGCTAGAAGAGTCCAAACACCATCAATTAAGTGTATCAAGGAGTAAATCGACCACTCTATAGTTGACTAAACCAGAAATTTGGAAAAATTTTGTTAGAGTATCCTCTGCAAAATGAGCAAATGAATAGTGTCAAAATATCATCAAACTACAAGTACTGACATGTTTACCTACATAGTGAATCATTGACTCCACTGCATATAATTAGTTACCCAATAGAAGCCAACTAGGCTTATCGAGCACCTATGAACAACTATCATACATCTCCTATGGCGAAGCTGTCTAAGTCTTCCACCTGCATCACCGAAGAGACCCGACATCTGGGTGTCTCCTAGTTAAGAAAACCTCACCATGACCCTCTTTTTCAAACGTAAGAGGCTTTATGCAAAAGCGTAACCGCTATATCAACGACCACATGGAGATACATAAGCCGTATCCACAGAAGCATACATGGTGTGTATGTGCTCAATACATGCAGTAAAATGACACTAAAAGGCTGAATGCACAGCCCAAAAACTAGCCAACAACACCGATAAGTGTCTATCAAATCTGATGTTTTAGGCTCAAAATCTTGCATAAAATTTGTAGCAACTGCTCCCACCAAAATTGAAAACCTTTCGAGAAACCTGTAGGTTTACAAGTGTGGCTGAAAACAAAGCCCCAAAGCTTTATATTTATTGTCAGACAAGTACAAAGAACACTCTTCTTGATGTTCTTGGACCTTTGTGAAGAGAACTATGTGCAATAGTACTCCAAAATGGCTCCAAAAGATACCCAAAAATGCTTCCAAAATAGGCTTTGAAAGCAAAAGAATGAAGCTTTGAGGGACCAAAACAAGTTCAAGGTAATGTCAACCTTAGTCTTTCCCCTTATTCAAACACCACAAGAGTGTAGCTTAGTGGCAAGATATTGCCACGGTTAAGCGAGCTCTGGGAGGAACAGTACTAGGATGGGTGACCTCCCGAGAAGTACCGAGAACATCTATCTTCCTTGATCGTTGAGGTCCTCCCTTGGATGTAACCAATGGTGACTTCGGTGACTTAGATGACAAGGTATGCCAAGGTCTATACCTTGGTCACCACCTTAGTTGTAAGCCTTGGAGAAAGCCTGGGGCCGGTGTGTTGGAAGTGAGGTAGGCCCTTAGGCTCATGTCACAGGTCCATGGTTCCATAGTTCTAGTCATGTACAACATTAATTCCAGCAATCTTCCATATTGACAAAACATGAACATACCACAACTTAATCATACAAATGATGAGACAAAGATAGAGAAAGAATAGACGACATGTGTAAGGTGTTATGTAAGCCATCGCTTACTCATAGTATCATATATACCAATGTTCAATGTACAATGTGGGAGCAAAACTCTCAACCACTCTATGTGATGAGAAATAGATGCATGAGTGAATGTACAATGTAACAAACATATTCAGATGTATGGGCATTAATCTGAATATACATGAGATGTGTGACCTTATAGGTTATAGAAGAGTGAATATGAGTGACTGAATGAGGAAGGATTAGTGTGAAACTCATGGTCAACAAACCTACATCTAAACTTAGGCTATGGAAGACCCTAAGTCAGATACATGTGTGAAAATATCACATACTTATAAAGTAGCATAGAATGCTAACAAGATTGTTGCCGGAAATCCTCAAACTCATGTGAACACACCTTCTCAAACACCTCATAAAAATATTCATAAAGCATATAAGTACTGATTCTCTTGTACCTATGCCGAATAGGACTCCTTCTGATATGAACGCCACAGCCTCCATAAACTTCAAGTAGTACCTGTGTGCATAAAGAGAATATGTACCTGAATACTTAACATAAGATGTGAATCTTATGTTAATCACCATCTAATGTCTTTGAAGTAGCCCGACATCTTCTTGTAGAAGACAATCTTCAACCTAATATCTTCCTGTAGAAGTTAATCTTCAACATCATGTAGATGGTCCCATCCAATGTCTTTGAAGTAGCCAGACATCTTCTTGTAGAAGATAATCTTCAACCTAACATCTTCTTGTAGAAGATGATCTTCAAATACATCATGTAGATGGGCAATCCTCACCATCAAGCTGCTAATAATCAAGTCTTCTTGCCATGAACAAGAGATGACCTCCTCTCCATGAGCTAGGGTGTGAGCACACCCTTCATCTTCTCCAAGAAGAATCATTAAGAAGAACTCCATAGCTGCTCCTCAACATGCTTCAAGTTAGCACCATGGCTGCCCCATGTGCTAGAAGAAACACCACCTCTACTAAGGTCCAAGCTCTAGAAAGCTTGTGTTGATCCTAGGTGAAGGATGAATACAAGTGAGCCAAGCACTTGTTTATATAGTATTCTTGTTCCCTTGAAAAGCTTATCAATAAAGCTACGTTCGCATAAATCTTCTTCATAGCGACCGTATCGTAAAAATCTAAATTAAATCGCGAAGATCTGTCTGTCGATGTTTGCTTTATTTAACAAAAGCATTATATTAAAAGATGCCACGCGCTGTCGCCAAGGGGATTTGAACCCTGGTGGGTCGGATAAGAGACAGACAACGTAGCCACGCGCCCATCACATTTTGGTTGTACAAGGCATATAAAAGTAAACAGTACATGCTGTCGTGACCGCCCGTCTACTTGTCTTGAAAGACTAAGAAGAGCAAGTACACATGCTATTATCTGTGAACAATTCTTGACCAATTGGCATTGTTTCCAACACGGTGGCCATTTCACCTTTCACATGGACACTAACGGTAACACTGCAAGCACTAAGATTCTGCCTGGAAGGCAGTGATGCGCTCTTCCAATTGGTGGTATTCTTGTTGTAGTTGATGTGCACACTGAATTAAGGTATTAAATATACTATTTACATTATGAGATGTGAGGGGAGGAGTTTGGAATGCAGCAGGAGTGGGAATGGGAAGGGGGGTAGTGAATGCTATGTCTACCAATGAGGTGAGGATGGTGAGGTGGAGTGGGTGATGGTGGAATTGTAGGGAGAGGTGTTGTGGGTGGTGAAATGTCCATGGGGTTTGACATTGTGGTGCATGTAGGGGCTACCATGTAAGTGGGTATGGTGAATGTGGTGTCTGTGTAGATTGATGTCATTGCAAGCATCTGTGAACCGTGCATTTGAGACACTAGAGTGCGAATGTACTATTGCATGAAAGATAGGTATTGGGGTGGGGCAATAGGGGCGAGTGAGGTGTAGGGAGAAAATGGAAAGTATGGGTCATGGGATAGGAGTATGTGCAAAGGGGGATAAGCTAGAAAACCAAGGATACCCTTAGTGGGTCGGGGATTTCCAACCATACTAGGGATTATGGGGTGGCTAATTATGGGTTCAAAGGACAAAAATGGTGAAGTGTATAGAGGATTGGTGATGGAAGAGAATAGGGTGCTCTATGAGGTTGGTTCACGGAAGGAGAAGGATGTGGATGAGGTTGGGGTGTAGGTGACCATAGTTGTTACAAGTGCGGGTTGTTCAGTGGTGGGAGGCAGTGGTGGTGGAGAAGGAGGGGATGGGGGATGCGGGGGTGAGATGGGTGATGTCTGTACCAAAGTTTCAGCGCTGAGGTCAATGGTGGTGGTGGGGATAGCTATGGTTTTGATGGTTAGTTCTGTTTCTACGATGGGTATTCTTATATTCCTACTTGTGCATGGTAATGTATCGACTCTACGTTTGTCACACCTGATGGACTGGCAGAATGCTCTGTGGATGGCTTCCGGGACTTCTAAGGATTCCGATATTAGTTTGAGAGTGGTAATGAAATTTTGGTCCACCCCCTCTTTTGCTAGAATTTCTTCAATCAAGGCTTGGCCTGATGCAAGGGAGATTCTGTGCCTTTCTTGGAGTGCTTTCATCATATCATATAGCCTTTGTAGCTAGATTGTGTATGCAGGCACACCTACAAGTTTTGGCACCTCTTGCTGCTCATCTTGATGCCTTTGGTCATGCTCCTACTCGTCCTCTTTAGACTCTTCATCTTCCTCGTCCTCTTCAGACTCTTCATCTTCCTCGTCCTCTTCATCCACATCAACTCTGGTAACAAGTACTTGGGAGGTTGTTGCTTGTGGTTGAACATCTCCCACTTGTTGTTTCTCTTCTGCCTCAAGATTTACTTCTCTTAACAACTGTTTGAATTCTTCATTCGTGAGTTCCTCCAAGGGTGCTCCACAAGGAAATTCGAGATCGATGGGGATGGGAGGAAATATCAAATTAGGTTCATCGGTGCTGCATCTTTGAAGTCGTATTCTTTAGTCCACTCAAAGTTTGTCAAAAGGGAATATAGGGGCTTTGCAATGATTGCATACATATGAATGAATTGGCAATAATAGCCACAATGCCCCATGAAAGCCTGTACCTCCCTGACATTCTTTGGCCTAGGTAGCTCTATAATAGCTCTCACTTTCTCCTCGTCCGTGGATATGCCATTTTTTCATACTATGTGTCGTAAAATCTTACCTTGCCTGACCATAAAACACACCTTTTTGGGTTCAAGTAGACTCGATATTCTCTACATTTGTCAAAGATAGCTCTCAACTCTAGGATATGTGCTTATCTTGTGTTAGAATGAGCACATAGATCATCAAAATAGGCTTCCAAATTTCTCCTCAAGAATTCTTTAAACACATGGCACATCAACCTCTAAAAGGTAGCAGGCACATCGGTGATACCAAATGGCGTTACCCGAAAGGCAAATATGCCCCACTCTATGGCAAAAGCTATCTTATGCTGATCTTTTGGAGCTATGGACACTTGATTGTAGCCAAAGTCGCCATCAAGGAAGCTGTAGACTTCCTTTCCTGCCACTCTTCCTAAGAGATTCTCGGTGATAGCAAGCTGATAACTATCTCTAATAGTGGTTGCATTAACTTTCTTCAAGTTAATACATACATGTAACTTTCCATTCTTCTTGGGCACCACTACGATGGGGGATACCCAATGAGTGTGCTCAATTTCATAGATGAATCGAGCTTCAACCAAATTATCTATCTCCTCCTTAACCTTGGTAGCATAGTTATTGTTATATGTGTATGGCTTCTCTTTAGAGGGTTTGGCATCTGAGGTCATGGGAATTGTATGTGAGCATATATGAGGGTCTACACCTTTCAAGTCCTTGTAACTCCAAGTGAATACATCTTTGTATTCTCTTAGCAAGGCTATCAACTCTTGCTCCTCTTCCTCTGCCACATCATGTCTAATGTATGTGAATTTTTATTCTCCTTCTTCTAGGTTACAATAATTTTCTTCGTGTCTTTGAGGGTGAGCTTCTACTTCATAGAAATATTTTTCAGTTGATGCAAAAGGTGGGTCCATAATAATTGACTCTATATTTGAGTCACTTGCATCCTCGAATGTATTAGTGCTAGGTTCACATTCTTCAATAACCGAATAACACATGATTGGCTCTATTGTGAAGAGTGAAATGTCATAGTCATCCTCGTCATAGTGGGGTGTCCATTGTTCTTCATTGATGGCTACATTCATTGTTGCTAAAATTTCTGCCCAACCATGAGGTTCAAATTCTCCATTAGGAAATATTATAGGGGCATAGGCAAGGATTTGAATTGGTCTATGGGGTTCCTTCACACCTACCTCTTTGGCTTTTTCTCTCTTCTTTTCTTCTACGGCTACTTTGCACATCCATAAGTGAGTGTCTTCATGTATCCATGATGATCCTGATCCTATGGAATTTACTAACTCTATATCATCTTTAGCTCTATGGATGGGATTCCATTAAATAGGGGGTACGTCTCTATGAGAGTAGTCTCATGATGGATAGGCAGTCCGTCGTGGGGGTGTCAATCACGATTGATTGAAATTTTCATCTTTTCACGTTTTCATGTGTTAATCGGGGGTCTATAAGTCATGATGGACAAGTTTTTCGTTGTTTTTTAGTGTCAATCGTGGATTTTTTGCTCGTTTCAATGGACATGGGTGTCCATTGCAATGGATACCATCTGTCATGATTGATAGAGGTGTCCATCAAGGTCTGTCGATCGCGATGGAGACTGTCACTCGCAATGGATAGTGTCAATCGTGATTGATGCTGTCAATTGCAATGGATAGAGGGAATGTAATTTTTTTTGAAATTTTGATAGATTTATGACGCCTAGGGCCTCTAGATCATGAATATGCACTTACTTTTACCAAACACTAAAGATTTTTGTCAATCGCGATGGACAAGGGTCCACACTTCGGAGACTATGTAGAGCTTTTCCCTACCTGTGTAGGCCAATGGAGATGATGATACAACCAAAACCTACAAGAACGCTCAAGAAACATGCAAAAACAACACACAAATCGCTCTCTCGCTCTCTCTCAGAAGTGAAATCAGGGGAATGACATGGGGAAGGTGATATGACCAAAAAACTGAAAATTTCGCGATGATGAAGACGAAGGTGGGAGGTGGTGAGGATGATGATGGTGCTGATGATGGTGAAGTAAGAAAGAGAAAAATAGGGAAAAGTAAAGAAATTACCTACAATGCCAACATCAGAACTCTACGTCTTACTATCACACGTTCGTTCTCAAATCTCTCTCCCCGGTAATGGCGCCAAATTTGGTGCCACTCTAGCACAATGGCAAGTACCAATGTGAGGAGGTCCACCTCATAATTTTCAATTTGTGGAGACGTGAGGACTAGTATGAAGACTATGAGAAAGTGATGGCACAAGTGCATGAGTGAGCAGTACACTAGCATGCACACATATACACACATGCTCACACAAGGCAAGAACAAAGGAGTCACTTCCATTACAAAAGAGTTCTCATACAAAGCTCAAATCTAAAACAAGCTAACCTAAAAAATGAACTCTCTAGCTCTTTTTATAGTTTTTGACTTGCTTTTGGTCCTGTCCAGACCTAGCGTCCAGCATAGTGTCCAACCTAGTTAAGAATTAGGTTCTAGGGCTTATTTGAGGGCTCAAACGAAGTCTAAAAATTATGAAAATTGGTATATAGCTGCTTCTAATACTCCTCAAGGTTGATGACTCCTTGACTTGCACAAAATGGAGTAGGAATAACAAAAAATGGTATTTACAATGGTGAGAAGTGACTAAAATCACTATTTGGGAAATATTGCTTCATGAAAAATTATAGGGCCAATTTCTTGGATCTGTGTTGATTACTTTGCCTACTTGGTCCTTCTCTTTGCTCTGAATCCTTTCATTGGCTTCTTTGTCTTGTAAGTCCTTGAGTACCTTGACTACTACCAACACAATTACAATCACAACTACAACCAAGGCTACAACAACAACAATTATCAAGGTAGTTTCAGAGAAATAAGAGATTATAACAACTAAAAAGAAGACCAAGAGGATTCTCTACTCATCATGGACATGGCATCCAAGCAAGGTAAAAATGATGAGCATCTTTTCTATATTGATTCAGGTTATTCCAATCATGTGGCTAGAAATGTAGCATTGTTATTTGATTTTGAAGAACCCAAAGGGAAGCATGAAGTGTAGACAGGTGATGAAGACACTAAACACTTTGTCTAGAAAATTGGAAATGTCAAAGCTTCTGATGGTAAGATGAACCTCTTAATTAAGTTTTTGTATGTGCCAACTATAACCAAAAACCTAATTAGTGTTGGATAGATTGTTGAGAAAGGCTTAGAGGTTAGATTCGCAAGGCATGGAGCATATGTGGAAGACCCACAACAAAGCTTCAAGAGAATCGCAAAAGGTGAGAAATCTAGTACATTCGAGATTGAAGACACTAGAAACATAGCACTCTTCAATTATAAAGATCAAACTCTATCTAAACTAGATATGGTGCAAAAGGCTAGGTCATATAGGAGAATGAACACTAAAGCGAACATGCAAGGATCAGAGTGTGCTTGGCATCCCTAATGTGTCCAAGCAACACATAATATACAAATTGTGGAGTATGCCAATTTGGCAAGGCTTACAAGCAACCATTCAACAAAAAGGGGTACATGTATGAAGACAACTTGGAGCTATATGGATGGATCTCAGAAGAAGTGTATACGGCACAACCACTAGGATTTGAATATAAGAATAAAACATGTTTTCTATGCAAGCTAAGAAAGGCACTATATGGCCTAAATCAAGCTCCTAGATCTTGGAACCATAGGCTTGTTACTTATTTGCAAGATCAAGGATTTGTGGCTAGTAAGGCAAATTCTTCTTTATTCATAAAGAAGACCAAATCAAAAGTTATCTACTTATGTGTCGGTGTGGATGACATTATCATTATAGGGAATGATGCTAATGGCATCAAGAAGGTTAAAGCTCAACTAATGGAAGAATTTAAAATCATTGATCTTGGTTTGTTAACATATTTTCTTGGTCTAGAACTTGTGTATATAGATTCTGGTGTGTTTATCACTTAGAGAAAGTATATCCATGATATGTTGGTAAAATTAAAAATGGAGAATACCATAATTGCAGGTACACCCATGAACTCAACCGTAAGCTTAGTTCTCATGAGAGAGAGCTACTTGAGGATGTTATAGGTTACCAAAAACTTGTTGGGAGTCTCAACTATGCAACCCTAACAAGACTAGACATTGCTGTAGCTCAGTGATGAGTAGCACCTCCTTTAATGTCAATCCGAGAAGACGTGAAGATGGTATGATGACCTCGAGCAAGTGAAGGCACAAGTGCGTGAGTGAGAAGCACACAAACATGCACACACATACACACACACGCGCACACAAGGCAAGACAAAGAGGAAGACAATGGAGTTCTTTTAGATTAATTCCAAAATGCTCATACAAGCTCAACTCTATTACAAGCTAACCTCAAAAATGAGCTCTCTGCCTCTATTTATAGTTTTTGACTAGCTTTTGGCCCTGTCTAGACCTAGTGTCCGGCCTAGTTAAAAATTAGGTTCTAGATCCTATTTGGATGCTCAAACGGAGTCTAAAAATAATGAAAATTGGTACGATGATACTTCTAATACTTCTCAAGCTCGAGGACTCCTTGGCTTGCACAAAATGGAGTTACAAAAAGGTGAAATGGTATTTACAATGATTTGTAGTGATGAGAATCACTGTTATGAAGATATTGTTTTGGAAAAATTTGAATGGCCTACTTGCCAGATCTTTGTTGACTACTTAGTCTGCTTGTGCGTTCTCTCTGCTCTGGCTCCCTTCTTTGGCTTCCTTGTCTTGTGAGTCCTTCGGTGCCTTGACTGCTGCTGCCAACACCCCCCCCCTCTCTCGCGTCTGTCATCTCTGACAGACCCTTGTCGAGCTGAGCGTTGGACATAGTATTGAATCACATCTGAAGCAAGGTGGTGTTCTTCTAGTCGCAGCCCTCGTGCTAGGTCTGTTAACAATGCATCCCAATCGACTGGACCTGGAACGTCTAGATGTGGTACCCGCAATTGATCTGAGTGGATGGTCCTCTCCACAGTGAATAGTTGGAGGAGATTTTAGGGCCTGGGTACGAATATTTCTGAGTGATATTCCCAGAACCCTGTGATGAACATCTCCTCGAAGGTGTGCTTGAAGCAAGCTGGGAGGTATTTTATTCTTGCATGCCAGTCATATATTACCTTTATTGAGGGAGTGGTGCTCATGTCATATACCAGGTCTAGGTTGCGTGCAGTGAAGCCAACTCCTGCGAAATGGGGGTCTTTGATGTTTTTGAATGTTCTGAATGTGATCAGCATTAATTCAAAGACCTTCATGCACATTTGTGCCATCACATCCGGTGTGTTCCGTAGTCAAAGGCTCCAATGACGGATTGTAGAAATCATATAAGCAATAGTGGGAGGTCCTAGTGGAGGTGCTAGACACACATAGTTCAACCACTTTGCACAGCCTTTGACGTTCTTTACAGCAATGATAATCTCGGGCCACGTGCGTCTTCGGAGGACTGGAACATAACAAGGTTTGTATTTGATAAATAGTGGCATGTTGTTCCAGGTACGAACCATTTCAACGTAAGTTTCTAAGAGTCGTATCCGCCAGGTAGGTTGATGAATGGATCCTTTTTTAGCACTCTCAGGGATATCATCAGGGCCGAATTGTGTGGAAAAGGTTGGAGCCTTGCCACATCGTTGTTGAATCTCTGCATTGTAATCTTCCAAGAGTACACAATATGGCACATACTGATCATCGTTGGTGCCTATCCATCTGTTGTGAGACATACTTTGGAAATATTTTGACTTTATGATATGGTCTTCCAATTTAGCCATTGATTGGATTTGGATTGCCACTCAATCTT
Organism: Ceratopteris richardii; assembly: GCA_020310875.1. Classification (NCBI taxonomy): domain Eukaryota; kingdom Viridiplantae; phylum Streptophyta; class Polypodiopsida; order Polypodiales; family Pteridaceae; genus Ceratopteris; species Ceratopteris richardii. Next base: position 145,961,371 of record CM035415.1, read on the forward strand.
CATGGGTTTTAGCTGTCTTTTTGAGTTTCTGAAGCCATTCGGGTACTTCGACTTCCAGGGTGTCCATTCCTTCCGAGGTTTGCTGACCTCCTTGCATCAGCATAGGAACATATGGTTCCTCATACGACTCATCCACCTCAATGGGTACCAATTCATCTGGCTCTGGTTCTATAACTGGAGAGGGTTGTCTTTCATATTCCAGTAACTTCTTCTATAAATCTGCCACCTGTTCCGTTAATTCCTTTACCTCCTCTGAAGTCGAGGTTGTCTCTATGACCTTGGGTTGTTCCTCCTGTTCCCTAAGCTGGCGGCGTAGTGCATCCCGTTCCTTTTCCAGATCATCATGTGCCTCTAATAGATCGGCATAGCTTTCCAGGATTGTCTTCATTGTATCTGAGGGGACTGCTTTAAACTGTTCTCGGTCGATCTCATGGGGGGAGCCTTCCATTGTGGCTTCTAGGTTTTCTTCATTTTGCTTCTGCAGACGCTTGTTCTCTTCCAGAGCGGTAGCCATGTGTTTCCTGAGTAGGGTCAAATTACATCGGACTCTTAGATTATCTGTTTGGTAGAATTCAAGTAAAGCTTCGAGTTGTTTGACGCCTGGCAACTGTGAGGGTTGGGGTGTCTCCAGGAGGGTTTGATGGGCCTGCTTGAGTGTGGTGTAGCGTTGATTGATGTCAGCGTTTTCGTCTTCTATAGTTGTAAGCTGCCTCTGTAGTTGTTGGTGATTCATAGTTAGTTGACGATGAAGGTCTTCGAGAGCCTGATACTCCTTCTGTAGTTGGTACACACATTGATGTAACGTCGAAAACACATTATTCAGATTAAAGAATGCAGGGAAAGGAGGGGATGCAAGGGGAATGGGCAAGGGAAAGGGAGTCGTGAATGAGGTGGAGTCAAGTGGTGATGTGGGTGGAGGGGGTATGGGAGATTGAGGCTACGTGGAGGGAGGGAGTGGTGCTGTGGCTGGTGATGTTTCCATGGTGTCAAACGTGTGTGTGACCGTGTAGATGGGGACAGTGGGTGGGGTGGATGCGATGTTCATGAATAGTGTTGTGAAACTGGGCATGGTAGCTCCTCCGAATTGGATGCTGAGAGAGAGAGGAACTCCCATGACATATGTGGTAATGGTGGAAGTGGGGGTGGTAGTGCAATGTGGTGAAGTGAGTTGTGTAGTGAGAGGTGAGGGGTGTGGTGAGAGTGGTTCCACCTGATGTTTTTCTGTTTGTGTGGTATCTCCTGGTTCTGATACATTGATGTGAATTTGCTTGCCAGATCGCATGGGACGGGTTGGCACTCATTTTTCGAAGCGATGAATGTAAGACATAGCGGAATGAATGGCTTCATCCAGGCCCACCGCGTCCACGTGCAGGTTCAAGGACTCAATAAACATTTCGTCCACTCCCTCTTCTCCTAACATCTGACTTATTAGCATTTTTCCTGTTTCGAGTGATAGTTTGTGATGTTCCTGGACTCGCTTCATGGTTTCATACAATCTTTTTATTTGTGCGGAATAGGTTGGGGCACTCACTAGTTCTGAAGGTTCTTCATATTCTTGATCATGCTCCTCGTCTGCTTCTTCGTCCTCAATCTCTTCTTCATCTTCCTCTACTTCCACTACTTCTCGTTGGGTCAGGGCTAAAGTTGTAGTGGTAGGTTGTGGTCCTTGGGTCTGCTCTGCTTCTATCTCCAGGTTAGACTCATTAATCATGCGGGCGATTGCTTCATCTGTCAAATCGGCTAGGGTGTAGCCTTGTGGGAACTCCAAGTCCGATGGAATCGGAGGGAACACCAGATTGGGTCCTTCTGCACTTGTTCTGGGTAGGCGAATAGTAAAAGGTCGGATACGTTGCGTTTGTGGAGGGGTCACCTCTGGTGTGGTGGTGGCTCCCCTTCCTTGGGCACACCGTAATTGAACTGTTCCTCTCATTTTCTTCGATGGAGGACCCCCCGTTGATAGCCGTCTTTGGAAATCTTGGGCCCTAGACCATACTAGTGCTCTTTGAATGGGCACGTCGTAAGCTAAGCACCTGTAAATTATTTTTGTCAGAGCACAGCATCCATGAAGCACATTCTTATGTTTCTTATTCCATCGTTGATGGGCTAGGTGGATTTGATCGATGATCCAGTGTGGCAGATTGATGGTGAGAGTCTCTGTCTCTGCCAAGTACAAGCTGAACCAGATCTTCTTTGGTGGCATTGTGAAGCATTCTTGGGCGGGGAAAGTGAAGTGCTGCATGATCCTTTGTAGGTGGAGAGCGATGGTTGGTGTCATTGCTACCATGTCCTTCAATTTGTTGGGATCCTTGTGCTTCATCCTGCCTGGAATCCTTGTTTCTTTCTCAGTGGGAATATGCATACCTTGCATGTTCAATGCTTCTCATACTAGGTTGAGGGTTAGTTTGAATCTTTTGAGCTCGTGGCCTGGTGTCAATGAGGGTAGCACGAAGGTATTATCGCCTCCTTTAGCCCTGCTAGGGGTGATGGTACTGATAAGGTAGGAGCAGCACAGGAAATCTGGCTTAGGTAAATGTGCCCGGAAATAGCCATCCAAGCCCGCTTTGGTCCATACCGATCGCATTACTTCTGCATTCTGATACTGCTCAAATTCGCAGGTAAAGAAATGATATCGTCCCCATTTGCCATTAAACTCAAGTTCTTCCTCCCAAAAGTAGGTGTTGTCTCCCAATGGCCCTGCGACACTGAACCAATGTGCATGTTTCCCCACTTGAGACGTGTGCCCCTGAGGCGGGTCCTAAATAGGAAGCACATGCACAACTCTAAGTTCTTGAGGTCTCTCAGTGAGTTGTGGTTCTAGAAGGAGGGTTTCAATGTCCACTATGTGGGCGCTAGACCCTGCCTGGGAACTCGTGCCTCTGGCTTCTGCCATGTTACAGCTTGCTTGCTAGTTCTGTGAGAATATAGAAGCATGCGTTAACATTGTAAAGGACAAGGTAGAACAATTTTTGTCCCCGTTACAACATTAACATGAGGTGAATGATGAGTTAGTCGATCAATAAGTGCTCGATGATTGTATGTGTTGTTCGTCCTATGAGATAAGTGAAAAGATGCAGTGTGAGAATGATGCAGTTAATAGGTGGAGATGAATGTACAAATGGGATCGGGGGGTTTATTACAAGCTTTGGGCTGCCAAACATAGTGAATGACTTTAGGTTTTGGTTTTGTGGAGACTCTGGAGGGCTTTATGAGGGTGTCTGCTTCGAAATGAGGCTTTATAGGGGCCCATTTACAAGTGATTCCGCTCGTGCTCATGTGTAAATATGTGTTTGTGTGTATTGAATGAGAGTGGGCATCAGCTCTTCGAGTGAGTGAACCCTGTTGTACATGGTGTGATCTGTGTGTAGCTACTTGAGCCCATAAGCAAGCCTTAGGCACCCAAATTTTTCTAGATTCTAGGTCAATCTTCATCGACTTCTTGGGTACCCAGATATATTTCACTTTCACAGAAGAATTTTTGGAAGGCTTCCTATTAGTATCATGTCGTTGATCACTAATAGGAAGTTGAACTAGTTGTTGTGGCTTGACCGCAATAGGACGCTCGCCTTTCCGCACCGACACTTGTTTTGATGGTTGAGACACCGTGCTTCGTATTTTCTTTTGGCTTCGAGCATAAGTCATCTACTTCTTCTGCCTTTTATCTGTCTTTGGTTGCTGCATCTCGATGGCCTTTGGAAAAGAAGGGAGTTCCATTGCATCCTTGACTTCTGTGTTGCAATAATCATCCCTCTGCATCACATAGTTTTGGACAAGAATAGCATGGTCATATTCATGTGTACTCCTGGAAGGACCAGGAGTGTGTGCCTTCCCTAGTTCCTTGAGTGCTCCATTGTCTAACTCAACTGTAATTCGACTCTGATTCACCCATACTTGAAGAAGTCCACTTCTTAGGTTTAGGTTGATTGCATGATCATAGATCCAGTCTTGACCCAAGACAAGAGGCTCAGTGAGATCCTCATCTTGACACACTAGTACGTTTACTGTCAGTAAAATATCTTGAATGTAGAGGGGAAGTTTCACCTCGCCCATGCAAGGGGTTTCCACGCCTCCCAACCCTATGAGGTATGCTTCCACAGGATTGACATTTAAGTTCAGTTCTCGACAGTAAGAAAGTTTAAGAGCACTAGTGGCTGCACCTGAGTCAATCAAGGCTCTTATAGTCCTTGTACTCGTTCCTTGTCCTATCCCTAAGGTCACAAAAGGACGTCGGTCAATTATTCTATGAGAGCTACTACCTGAAACGTCACACATGGCCATGTGATATCCTTGAGCTGCATAGGCGTCTGTCTTAGGCTTATCTCTACCTAGTCTTCTTAACTTCATCCTCCGTATTCGCTCCAATGCTTCTGACTGTGCTTCTTCTCTAATTCGCTTTTCCTCTTCTTTATGTTTTTTGCCGTATTGAGTCAATTTAACATCTCCTCAGTGAGGGGTTCTTGATATAGTTTGACTCTGCATCCACTTATGTAACTAGGGAGAACATCACCTTTGAGTGTAGCTAATTGGACTGCTCCACTTGTGGATATCCTATTGATAATCAAGGGTCCATAGCCACACTTTTCTAGTTTAATTGCATGTTGTTTCAGGGTATATACCAAAACTAAGTCTCCGGCCTTCAATCCTTTATCCTTAACATGGGCATCAAAGTACGCCTTCTGTCGTTTCTTAGCTGCATATATCCCTGCGGCAACCCTCAGTCTTGTTTCACCTAGTGGTTCTAGATCAAAAATTCTAGAGGAGAGCTCATGCCCTATCCGCTCATGCTTGGTATCAAGAAGTCCAACGGTAGCACTGCATTTTGGCCAAATACCATATGAAAGGGTGTGGCTTGGATTACCGTTTTATAGGCGACTCTGTATGCCCAAATAACATGGTGTAGTTGTTTGTCCCAATCAGAGCGTTTATTATTCACTAATTTTGTCAATGCATTGCATAGAATCTTATTTGTGATTTTGGCTTGCCCATTAGCTTGTGGGTGATAAGGGGCAGACTTCTTATGTACTACCAAGAATTCTTGGAGAAGAGTTTCAATAACTTCATTCAAGAAGTGAGTGCCTCTATCACTTACTAGCGCAATAGGTAGCCCGTATCTTGTGAACACATTCTCAAATAAGAACTTAGCTGTCGTTTGAGCATCGTTCTTTGTGGTGGCTTTTACCTCCACCCACTTGGTTAGATAGTCTCTGGCCACGATGATATATTCAGCATGTGAACCCTTAGCTGGGGGATTAATTAGACCAACAAAGTCTATTCCCCACTTTGAGAATGCTCGTCCACCCATCATAGGTTTCAAAGGCATCTCATCTTTGCATATAGGATACTGATTTCGCTGACAGACATCACACCACTTCACATAGGTATGTGCATCCATGTGAAGGGTCGGCCACCAAAGACCTGCAAATAGTATAGCCTTGATCACCCGGTCTGGACCAAAATGTCCTCCTGCTACACCTTGGTGAGCAGTTTCCAAGATCTTAAGATATTCACTCTCATGGACACATAATCTGAGATAACCATCTTTACCACGCTTGTATAGATTATCACCAATGAGTGAGTAATCTAGGGCTTCTTGTTCTAGACTTCTTTGTCTGGCCAATGTCATATCTTGTGGGAATTTCTTCGTCCTCAGGAAGGCTACTAGTGGTTCACTCCAATCTGGCACTATGGACACTTGATAAAGAGTGGCATGCTCCATGGGTGGTTTAGTGCAACAGATTGGGCATTCTTTACACATCTTATGTACATCAGCTTCCATAGTAGGCCAATGCACTCTGAATCTCCTTAGTGTCTGTAAAGTTCTTTGCCTCGAATGGTGTTGCTCTAATGCACCTACATGTGCTGATTGCAACCATTTTGCGTACTCATCCTCTTCCACACAACAAGCCAATATCCCTTGATCTGTATGTTTGTACATGCTTCCTGCCATGATGTGGTACTTCTGGGCTTTTACTACCTCCCTATCTTGAGTGTTTATGACTGGGTGGTTAGGCCCGTATGTCAATACTGGCACTAATGGCTTAGCCCACTGAGGTACAACTTCCACATTAAACAAGTAAGCATCAAGAAGGTCATCTGATACTCCTTGTGGGGCTTCTCTAGATGTGAGCCTAGAGAGATGGTCTGCTCTCAAGTGAGTCTTCCCTTTCCTCACCACAACCTCAAAGTCATATTCCATTAGCAAGAGAAACCACCTCAGTAATCTACCTGTATTGCATGGCTTGTTAACTAAGTATAGCAGTGCCTGATGATCAGTAAAAAATTTAAACTTATTTGCAAGCAAATAGTGTCTAAACTTTTTAACTGCATATACCATGCCTAATCCTTCTCGTTCAGTGGTGGTATAATTTCGTTCAGCTACATTCAACTGTCTACTAGCTTAGGCAATTGGAAGATCCATATTACCTTCACCAGTGGGTTGTGTGAGTACACATCCAATAGCATAATTGGATGCATCCACATGAACATGAAAGGGGTTATTCCAATCTGGTGTGGTCAAGATTGGTGCTGAACATAATCGTCGTTTAAGCTCATTGAAGGATTTTTCACATTCTTCAGTCCACTCAAAGTTAGTCAAAAGTCCATACAAAGGCTTTGCAATGATGGCATACATGTGTATGAAACGTCGGTAATATCCACAATGACCCATGAAAGCTTGTACTTCCTTGAAGTTCTTGGGTCTCGGTAGCTCTGGGATGGCTCTACCTTTTTCCTCGTCCGTAGATATGCCATTCTTTGACACTATGTGTCCTAGAATCTTGCCTTGCCTGACCATGCAAACACACTTTTCTAGGTTTAGGCAGACTTGATATTCTCTACATTTGTCAAAGATTTTTGTGAGTTCAGGTATATTTGTCTGTCTAATGTTAGAATGAGCACAAATATCATCCACATAGACCTCTAAGTTCTTCCTCAAGAACTCTTTAAATACATGGCACATCAATCTCTGGAAGGTTGCAAGAGCATTGGTAAGCCCAAATGGCATTACCCTAAAGGCAAATATGCCCCATTGTGTGGCAAAAGCAATCTTATGTTGGTCTTCCGGGGCAATGGCTACCTGATTGTAGCCAGAAAATCCATCAAGGAAACTATATACTTCCTTGCCTTCTACTCTTTCTAGTAGATGCTCAGTGATAGGAAGCGGATAATTATCTCAAATGGTGGGTGCATTAACCTTTTTCAGGTTAATGCACACACGTAACTTTCCATTCTTCCTGGGCACCACTACGATGGGGGATACCCACTCAGTGTGCTCAATTTGATAGATAAATCCCGATTCTACCAATCGATCTATCTCTTCTTTGATCTTGGCACCATAATTATCATTGTATGTGTATGGCTTTTGCTTAGCGGGTTTGGCATATGAGGTCATGGGGATAGTGTGTTAGCATATGTCAGGGTCCACACCCTTCAAGTCCTTGTAGCTCCAAGCGAATACATCTTTGTATTCTCTTAGCAAGGAAACCAACTCTTGATCTTCTTCTTCCGTCAGGTCATGCCCTATGTAAGTGCATCTCTCCTCTCCTTCTTCTATGGCTACAACTATTTTCTTGGTGGTTTCTTTGTTATCATAGGTCTCCCCTGATTGCGCTTCACGTTTAGGCATTCTTACCATGACTCCTCTATTGTCTATCTCATATTTTCTAAAATTGTTAGGGACCTCAAACAAAGACTCTTCTTCCTCTGGTGTGATTTCTCTCTTCTTCCTTTTCTTTCCTTCATCCTTAGGGGTTACTTGTGTGGTTAATCTTACGTCATTTGTGAGCTCTCCATGTCTCTGAGGGTGAGCTTCTACTTCATAGAAGCATTCTTCCCTGATCCTATGGAATGCACCAACTCAATATCATCTTTGGCTCTATGGATGGGATTCCATTGGATAGGAGGGACATCTCTATGAGAGTAATCTTTGAGATTCACTTTGGTCGTGACACCTAAGTGTTGCAAATACAAGGAATTGGTTCCCCAATCTTGTACCACTTGCAACTGTCGCATAAATGGTCTTCCCAAAATCATCTCATAGGCCTGGTTCTTGCTAAAGTCATAGATAGCAAATGTGTGCTCAAACTCTACACCACAAGTAGTGAGAGTTATTCCTTCTAGCAAGCCTAAGGGTCTTTCTATGTGACCATCAGCCATCTGCAATTTCATCCTAGTTGGCCTCAGTGCTGGCTTGCCCCAATGCTTCCATAGGGAAGTGGTAGCAATTGCAACTCCGGCACCTGAGTCTAGAATTGCCTTGGTTGTGTACCCCTGATGGGTAATGGGAAGATAGGTGTTTCCTTCTTCTCCTTCACTCATGTCTCCTATCTTATCCAAGGGTATTTTTGGCACCGTTCTATGGGATCGTACCTAGGAACAAGGTTTAGCTATCTCTGGTACTTTTTTGGCTACATGTTTCCATAGTTTTGGCTTAACCTTGAGTAGCTCTTCTAAAGTGAGATTGCACTGCACTTTAGTATTATTTACTACCTCCGTGTTCCTAGGTATGACTAAGTCCGTTTCGTACCATGATCGTGGGTGCTCTCATACAAGTAGACTTAGATTCCCATGGGCCTGTGAAGTGGGGTAATTCATGTAAAGAGCTAGACTCAAAGTCCAATCTCCCTTGAGATTGTGCACTCTCCTGCTCTCCATAAATGGATGGGATGCCTTGTGGGAATCGGTCATGCGCGTCATCCACAAGTTCAATGGGAGGAGGGACTTCACTCTCTTTTGCCCATCTCTCTTCTTGAATCTCTCGTAGAAATTCTGGTGTGTACCTATTCATAGAAGAAGAGGTGTCTAGTTTAGTGGAATTAGGCACATAAGCTTCCTGTGGGGGAATGCTTATTCTTTTACTTGCCTCATCTCTTACTTGGTTTTTTTCTTCCTTGGCAGATTTTGCAATTATGCTCTCTAACTTCTCTAATAGTCCATCCAAGTGCAATTGTGCCTTAGCCGAGCAAGAGTAGTTGAAGAGGCGGCTGGCTTCAAACATGGTCTGAGCCAAGGCGACCATTTTTGCGCAAACCTTAGTTCTCTCTATCTCTAAGTCAGCTCTAGGGTAGCACTTGTCATGATCCGTCACATTTGGCCCTTCTTGGATTCTGGCCTGATATGCCTTAAGCATCATGTCGATGTCTTCAAGAGTGGGGTCAGCTAGCACTGATCCTACTCTAGGGGGTGGTGGGATGGTCTGAGATGGGTTGAAAGATGGTGGATTAGATGGTGATGGAGATGAAGTTGGTGGTGGTATGTGAGAGTTTGTTTGAGAGGTGAGTTCAACAATTTTGGCTTTTGTTTCTCTTATGCTTTCTTCTAAGTCGCTCATGTTTTTAGACCATTGTCTTTTCATTCTCTCTCGGCTATCCTTCCAGGCTCTCGACTGTTTCTTGGCTATGCTCTCAGTTTCACTAACCTCTGCACTCTGTTCTTGTCCTAACCCTTGGTTCTGCTGCAAAGCCTGAGCTCTAGTGACCACCTGTACCGGTGGAGTGGAAGTTACACTTCCTGTAGCGTCTACTACTAACCCAATAACATTAATTGGAGTGATTTTTGGCATATTATTGGGATTCTTTGGGCAATCTCGTAAGAGATGCTCCTTTCCGCAATCTTGACAAAAGCCCTGTATTGTTACTAACTGGGGTTGTGTAGGTGCATGCATTGGGCAATCACAAATGAGGTGATCTCCTTGACATCTATAGCATGGTCCTCTAGGGAATGGGGGTCTTACCTGCCTAGGTTGAGATCTAGTGTTGGGATTTGTGTACATGATGTTTGCATACTCTGGATCCCAACTAGGTTCACTCGGTTCTTCACTATAGTAGGATTCACCATGTTGAGGAGACTACATGTAGTAAGCCTAGGGGCTATCAATATGTGTAGAATCAAAGCTATGGTCACAGGGATCACTTTCTGAAAGCAATGGGGTTACTAGCACTATGGCTCTATTCAGGTTCTCTTCTGCAGCTGCATATTTTACTGGGCTCACATTGGCTGGAGCTGGAGGTTTTTGAGCTAACACAGGTTGAGGTCTTTGCTGAGTTTGGTAGGGCTGCTAATAGGGTTGTTGAGGTCTGCCATATTGTTGTGGTGAGTACTGGTTTCGATATCTTCCTTGTTGAGGGTATGGCTGAGGGTAGGTTTGTCTAACCGCTTGTTTATTGTAGGGGCCATCTTGTGTAGTGTGATTAGTGTATCTCCGTTCTATGGTGCAGTACTGGCTACTAGGATTCACTTGGGGTTGAGCCATAATGGGACATACGTTCGCCATATGGTCACCTCCACAGGTATAGCACCATTTAACTGGGGCAAATCTTGGGATTTGTTTGCTAGAGACACCTAGCTTTTGAGCTACTTTCTCAGCAAGTTCCTCAATAGATGTGGATTGCGAGGAAGAGAGGCTAGAAGAACTATCTGAATCTTTGTATATTTTGGAAAGTTCTAATTCCTCTCCTAAATTATCCTCTATGTCGATGCACATGCATACACACTCTTCTATGGTCCTCGGGTCCTTTAAGTACACGTAAAATCTCAACTTTGTACTTAGAAGTCCATCTAGGAATAAAGCCACTTGTTTGGCTGGTGTGGGTAACTCGGAAATAGGGCATCTCTCTAAATATTGCCTAAACCTTCTTCCTGTAAGTCTAACCGTCTCTTGAGGGGTTTGCTTGAAGCTATGAATCAGTGAGGAAGTATTATGCCTTATGCCACTCTTAGAGAATTCAATAATGAATGCCTATAGAAGTTGGTCTATGTTCCTGAAGTGTCTTTCATCTTAGTGGTTGAAACCACATAAGAGCGGTGTTCCTAAGAGTTAGACCAAAGGTATTGTATTGCGTGAATAAGTCCTCCACTTCTTCAGCTCTTAAGACTTGTCTAAATTTGGCCACATGATCATAAGGGTCTCCAGTGCCATCAAAGTAGTTCTTCATGGACTTAACTAGCTGTGTAGGTCTCAAAGTCCTCGTGTGCTCTCTAGGCCTTGGCAAGGGAAAATCCTCAGCATTTCTTAACCTATCTCTAATTCTATCCCTTTGAGCACCATGAGCTTGGGATGTTCCAGCCCCTTGGTGGCCAAAAGAGACATTAGATCTTGGTTGGGGAAAAATAAATTCTCCCTTCCAAGTGTAGGCATGCCTACCATGTTTTGTAACCACAAAGATCCTCTCTGAAGTACTGTCTAGATAGGTCACTTTGCCTGGGCTATTTGGATCTTTGAACTCATAAATAGTGATCGTTCCTATCTCATTAGGTTGTTCAAACTTATACCTCCAAAAGGCTTCATTAGTTTCTCGGTTCAAGAGTAGATCTATGCTCTTGTTGTCCTGGGGGATCCATTCTGGTGTGAGAATTCCAGTGAGAACTGATTTTCCTCGAGGAGTTTTAGGTTCTACACCCATGTTCCCTTGCTCTAGGTCACCTAAGTCCATTTTTGGGATCACATTCCCGAATTCATCTGTCCTATCTAGTTGACTGGTGACTACATATATGGTTCCTTCTTTGTCCAAGTATGCTCCATTTTCAAATTTGACGGCTGGATGTTCAATTCCAATGGGTTGGTCAGGGTTTTTAATCTGGACCACAGATCTTCCTAGGCCGTCCTCATAGATGCTAGCACCTAATCGGTTGGTCCTAAGGTATTCCAGCTACGTCTTCTAGGGGCTTCTACCCTATGTAAGTATGGCACACCTGAACTTCCTGTAGGTCTCTCCATACCGTGGGACATCTCAGACCCGCTAGTTTCAGAGCTAGGGTAGTGAGAATGATGGCTCAATTGTTGGGCCCAAGACCTAGCAGTATGATTAACACTAGCCTCAGAAGACCAAAGACTCTGTCTATCTCTCCCTAAGTGTTGTCCTAATCTAAGGTTCATAAGCCCAAGCAAATAATCCCAAATTTCCCAAGTACAATTCCGTTGCTGAGTTCTTTTGTTCTAGTCACTTGATCTTTTTAATTTTGCTAGGATGTTACTTCTTTTCCAATCAATCGTAGTTACAAGGAACACTTAAGTTTTCTCGTACTTGAGGTTGGTCGCTTTAGTTAACTTCTTTTCCCTTAGGTTGTTTCGCAATTGGAATTTTTCTGTGTACTCGTACTTGAGTGATTAGAGTTCTTGGACTTGGTCGTGCTTAACATAACCCTAATTGATCAAAACCTCTATCCGTGCTTAGTCTATGCTAGGAATCGACAGAGGGTGTTGAGAATTTCCAACCTTAGTTTCTCTCCTTGGTTGCCCTTGTGTGCCCAAGAAGTGTATTCCCAAGCTTGCACTTACTCTTGCTTCGAGTACCCTTCGATGCTTTCAAAGGACCTGAAAAAGTCCCAAAGTTAGCTCAAGACTTAGGTTTGCTTGACACAATAAAATATGTTCATTCATGCAATTCAGAGATCAAACTGTTCTTTGGCTTTATGGAAAACAATCCTAAAGACCCCTTAGTTTTCCTTCCCCCTGGTTATGGTCACTTCAAAATACTATATCTAATAATCTTGATATTAATTGTACCATAACCAGTGGAAGTTTTGGTTGTACTCCCCATGAGCTTTCCAACAAAACAAAAATCACAGCAAACGGATTTCGTATGAGAAAGTTATGCCAGTTCAGGGTTCTGGGTCTAAAACACGATTCAAACAGGCTAACAGGCAAACAAGACTTCTCGAAATACTTGTGTAGTGGCCTCACAATGCTCTCACAAATTCCTAATGTTGCCCAAATATTTGCCAAAAATTGACCAACTATCTTTGCCCTAAAAAATGGCCGAAATTGCCCATCAATCGCGTTTGAAAGCTCTGTCAATCGCGATTGATATGTCAGTCACGATCAATGTGTCAGTCACGATTGACAGGTCCGTCGTGGCTGTCAGTCGCGATTGATGGGTCAATCACAATTGACACGTGGCCCAGGAATTCAGTTCGTCGTGGTCAAAGGATCATTGACTCTGTCGATCGCGATTGATGGGTCGATCGCGATTGATAGGTCCATTGCGAGGGGTCTATTGGTCGTGGTCAGACAGTCGTTGACTGGGTCAGTCGCGATTGATGGGTCGATGGCAATTGATGGCTCGATCGCGATTGACACGTGGCACGTGCAAATTTAGTCGGTCGTTTACTCAGTCACTTGCGATCGAGGTGTCGATCGCGATTGACAGAGCCATCGGCAAGTGTCCGTCGTCGTTTGTCGATCGTGATCGACAGGTCAATCGTGATTGACAGAAAACAGAGACATATCAAAATTTTAAGCACATATTTAGGAAGCTCTAAGCATGCACATCATGATTATGTACTTAGTTTAGCAAAAGGACCATTTTTTCTGTCGATCGCGATTAACAGAGGTCAACGCCTTGGGACCTGCACAGTCAAATGTTTTACCTGCTGGAGCTGGTGCAGCTACTGGGGATGCTGATTCCTGCAGAAAATCTCAAAAAACACAAAAAAGCACAAGCACACAAATGCTCTCTCGCTCTCTCTCACAAGTGAAATGAGGGAAATGGTGTGGGTGTGGTGATATGACCAAAAACTGAAATTTTCGCGATGATGGAGATGGAGATGGGAGATGGTGATGATGATGATAGTGATGAGAAGAACAAAAGAAAATAGATAAAAGTGAAGAAAATACCTATGACTCCAATGCCTCAACTCTACGTCTTACCATCACACGCTCGTCCTCAAAGCTCGGTCCCCGGCAACGGTGCCAAAATCTGGTGTAGCTCAATGATGAGTAGCACCTCCTTTAATGTCAATCCGGGAAGACATGAAGATGGTATGATGACCTCGAGCAAGTGAAGGCACAAGTGCGCGAGTGAGAAGCACACAAACAGGCACACACATACACACACACGTGCACACAAGGCAAGACAAAGAGGAAGACAATGGAGTTCTTTTAGATTACTTTCAAAATGCTCATACAAGTTCAACTCTATTACAAGCTAACCTCAAAAATGAGCTCTCTGCCTCTATTTATAGTTTTTGACTAGCTTTTGGCCCTGTCCAGACCTAGTGTCCGGCCTAGTTAAAAATTAGGTTCTAGGGCCTATTTGGAGGCCCAAATGGAGTCTAAAAATAATGAAAATTGGTACGATGATACTTCGAATACACCTCAAGCTCAAGGACTTCTTGGCTTGCACAAAATGGAGTTAGAAAAAGGTGAAATGGTATTTACAATGACTTGTAGTGATGAGAATCACTCTTATGAAGATGTTGTTTTGGAAAAATTTGAATGGCCTACTTGCCAGATCTTCGTTGACTACTTAGTCTGCTTGTGCCTTCTCTCCGCTCTGGCTCCCTTCTTTGGCTTCCTTGTCTTGTGAGTCCCTCCATGCCTTGACTACTGCTGCCAACAATTGCTTACGGAGTAAGTACATTAAGTCAGTTTATGCATGCACGAAGAAAGCCTTACATGGAAGTTTCCAAGAGGGTGTTAAAGTATCTAAAGGTACCATAAATGGAGGGATCTGAGCTACCACTAATGTTGCATCTACATCATAGAAACCATTGGATTTACAATTATAAATTTGTGGTAAACAAATCAAGAATGTTATGACAATGTAAGCATTTCTATCAAAAGATATGGCTAGTCTTCATAACAAGATGTCCTCCATGGGTTTTCAAGACCCCATTCATGCTCAGCCTAGCACTAGTTATTTAGAACAATTACAAAGAAGTGCCATACCTATGCAAAATATACATCAATGATAGACGATGCCTCACGCTGCATCTCTAGTGCAGCCCATTGCTCAACATAACCCTATACCTCCAGTTTAGCCCATGTAGTAGACAAATATTGGGCCTTGTGATAGATGAGGAACTCGGGGACTTGAAGGGACAAGAGGAAGAAGGTTTGTCTAGAATACTATTCTTATGCATGCGATTTGAAGCAAGCACAAGATCATCAGATAGTAATAGATATAGATAAGAAACTTTACGACTTCAAGACTCATCTTCCTTTATGAATAAATTGGGGGAAGGAAGGAATGAAGAAATCATAGAAAATTCTATCAAACGCAAATGCTAGCATGTGAGCAACCCCTTTAGAGCCATTGGAGGTAGGAAATGAAGAAGAGATTGGGCTAGTGTCTCAAAAGAACTACTCAATTGAAACTCTAGTGAGAGCAAGAGATGGGATCATGTAGAAAACTTCTTCGAAGTCTCTTGTGGATCAATTTTTTTTGTCTACTCACATATTTCTAATGTTGAGGATAAGAGGAGAAGAGATGATATTCAAGATGAGGAAGAGCCAGAAAGAAGAGTGACTAGGAGGCAAAGTAAAGATGATGAGGAAAAGGCAAAATATATTGAGAAGAAAGCCCACTTTGAGGAGCTTGTTGCTTGAGATGAAAAGAAAAGAAATTATAGAGGGAAAGAGATGAATTACAAATAATGAACCCCCAAAAAATCCATTTGAAAATCAAGAAAAAAAATAAGTAGCATAAAAGAATCAAGAGACTATTGAAAATACAGATAACATTCAAGAAAGTGAGAAGGAAAAGAAAAAGAAATATCTAAAGATCGTACTAATTTCAAATGTGAAAAGAAGAATGACAAAATGGAGATTCTGAATGACATTTTATTGAAGATTTAGGTAACTAAGTGTTAGGAACAGGTCTTTTCAATTGTGAAGAGTCCTTAGTTCAAAGACAGTTTCATTAAACTGATGAAGAGGAAAAGATTTCCATTACCTAAAGATAAATGAATGGAAGAAGCATCTAAGAGCACTCAATTAATGAATTATGTTTTTGCTTTGATTGACTACTTTGATAATGAAGATGATGAAATTACAATATGTGAAGTGAAAAAAAATTATCTTTGATCGATCATATGTGATGATGAGAAAAAAAGAATCCGAGAGTGATTATAACTTATGGGTAAGATGGACACCATATATAAAAGTATAATTGGGAAACACGAGAGATTCATACTTGTTTCTTGCCTTGATTGACTCTGGGTCAAAGATAAATATGGTATCTAAGAAGTATGAAGAATTGAAATGGCCAATAGACAAGGAACATGGGTGGTGGATGGGGACCATATACAATGGCTCTAGAGCTCAGCTCAAAACTTGTGCTTTTGTGCTTGTGACATTTGGGGGAGTTTCAGAGGGATTTCACTTTTTTGTCCATGATAATTGTTCATAATATGATGCTATTCTTGGGCAATCTTTTATATCCAAAATGCAAATGGAAATGAAGGAAATGGATGATGGATCCATTTATGCAAGAATCTAATTGAGATGTGGTTTGTAATTATTGCAAGTCATGATAGTCTGCCCAAATTATGTGAGAAAATCTTAGAAAACATCCCAAAAACTCTTATGATCATGAGTGCGATGATTGTGCACCGGTGAGGAAATATGGGGCATAATTTGATAAAAACTTCTGCTAGGATCCACTGTTGAGAGAGACAATAGTGAAAAACGGTTTGATGTCTCCCATGATTCTATACATAGCTTTCAAAGTTGTTCTGTATATTCATTTGCATTTAAGTTGTGTTATTTGCAAAAAGAAAACATTACAAAAATTAGGTTTAATATTGCGTTA
Source organism: Ceratopteris richardii (assembly GCA_020310875.1). NCBI lineage: Eukaryota > Viridiplantae > Streptophyta > Polypodiopsida > Polypodiales > Pteridaceae > Ceratopteris > Ceratopteris richardii. The sequence continues at coordinate 145,977,897 of CM035415.1, forward strand.
TGAAAATATTGAGAACATAACTGAGTTTGAAAGTAGTTCTACTATTTTGGAAGATCTTAATAATGCACTTCCAAGAAAAGAAAAATCCAAAATCATTATGCTGAGTTCTATTCAAGAATATAATCTAATTATTGAGTTTTTGCAAGATCTATATGTAAACTGAAGTGGATGTAAACTAAAGTAGACGTAAACTGAAGCAATTGCTAATTGAAGCTTTGATTCTAAAGCATGCTCATTATTCAAGTTACAAGCCTACTATTTTGACTGTTGATATGAGTCTTATTGGTATAGGCTAGGTTATAGGTCAAGATAATGACGACGGATAGAGATACACAGTTCACCTTGGTGTGAAGATACTACATGACACTCATATAAAATATCCACAAATTAAGAGAGAATTATGGGGATTCGTGAATGCATTGAAACTTGATAAAAAACATATCATTGGAGCTAATGTTGGAGTAGGGACTCATTGTCTTCATTTGATAGGCATGATAGATAGTTTTCCTTCTCCAGATATGCGATGCTTAGATGTAAAGCTTATTAACTCAATTTTTGTTCACATAGTTGGAAAGTTAAACACAATTGCTGATATGCTTTGAATAGCAAAGTTTGATGATGATTCTGATGATGATCATGAGATAGAAAGAGATATAAATATTATGAGATATGATCCACTAGACTATGTTTATGAGAGATTTCGTGAGAATGAATATGATGGAGAATCTAAAGATATAGGAAATTATCTGAGTGCACTAAAATATTCATGGGGTTGGTCCATAAATAAGTTTAGATCCATGAGGAAAAAGTCTTACAACTTCTTCCTGAAGGTTGCTTTTTTTGGAAAAATGCTAAAGGTAAGGTAAAGAATCCAGAATGTGTACTCAATAGTAGGAGTCTTTAGAGCAAAGTCATGAGGGAAATGCACGAGACCCTATGGGTAAGTCACAAAGGATTTTATGTGATGTATGAGAAGATTAGGGAAGCATATTGTTGGCTAGATATATATGTGAGTGTTCAACTTTTTATGAGCACTTATGCCACATGTCAAGTTCATTCTTCAATTAATAGGCATAGAGACATGTTCCATCTAACTTACCCTCTTTGTATTCATTCCAAGTCGGTAGTTGACTTTGTAAACATGCCTAAAGGAATTGATAAAATTAGATACATAGTACTCGCTAGAGAGGACTTGACTAACCATGTGTTAGAGGGCCGCCGACTCAGGACAAATGAACTCGGACAGGTGCCTTAAATATAAAAGCAGTGTTGGACGGCCGCCGAACAAGTACACAAGTACGAGGACAGGTAGCTTAAATATAAAAGAGAATCTTTCAGGAAACGCGCAGAGATTCGTGCACCACTGTAAAATCCTGTATATAAGGATATGAGAAGAGAATGGAAGAAGGACCCATTTTTTGCAACTGTTGTGTCCTGTGAAGGTGTATCGTCTAGTTGATTCTGTCTGTGACGTGCATCCTTGAGTCTATCTGTGAGTCCGTCTGGGGTTGCAGGGTCTTGTTAAGTTATTTTTCGATTGTGTCTGTCGGTTAAGAGTATCTTCTATTGTGAAGTACCTCTGTTGGGAAGTGTAGCGTATTGTTGAAGTGTCTACTTTGTATCTGTATGATTCTGTCCTGTTCTACTGTGTTTTCTTAGTAGTTGTTCGTATCTTAAAGGGTAGTTACGCACAAGTGACAGTGTGCTACGAAGTTGCTCGGTAATGGTTGTGTAGTTGAGCATTGTTAAGTGTGGTTAATATATGTCGGCAAAGTAGAAGTACGAAGTGATCTCACTGCTGATCTGTCAAAGTTCTATGCAGTAAGTGAAGTCGATACAATAAGTCTGTGTTTCTGGAGATCCCGTTCCAGGAAGGACTTGTATCCGCAAAGGGCTGTGTGCCTTGGAGCTAGTGATAAGATTGTTAAGGTTCGGCTGATGAGTACATACAGTAAGTTGTATACTTTTGAGTATAACTGTTCGATGTGTCTTTGAGTCAAGAATAGGTGTATTCTGTGTAATACTCGGCGAATAGTTAAGTAGTTAAGTCAGGACTGGACTACTGCTCTCCTGCTATAGCAGATTCAGACCGGAAATGTCAACGTCCCAATAAGCCACGTAGTAGTATTGTTCAGAGACCAGTGCTGAGCTAAGACGTGACCGTGTGTTTAATACTTGTATGAGAGTTTGGGAAAATAGTACAGGGCCTCTGTCCAACAGACCCCTACCACTCCCAAGAACCCACGTGACTGCGAAGAAGAGTGCTTCTAAGTATCACCTTAGGCTAAGTACTCTAAATCCAGATTTAGAAGCATTGTATCCGATCAACGGTAACTTTCCGGTTAACATTTGACGCCGGCTAGTATAACATTTAACATTTGGCGCCGTCTGTGGGAAAGTGGCATCAGGTTGCCAGTTATCTGGGAACGTGGCACTAAAGTACCAGTTGTTGCCAGAAGTAACGTTTAGTTAAACATTCGAGTAACTAGCAGTAGCAACAGACCCAGATTGTTGCCAAACTGCTTAGATAGGGTTACTACGTAATGATACATGCCGGTTACTCGATCTGGTGAGACATATCCTAAGAACTGTGAGATTGAAGCAAGTAAAGCGATAAAGATAGCCCTGAAAGAAGAAGGTCTAACCCACACTGACCCAGTGGTCAGACAAACTGAGAACGTCACGATTGATTCCGGTCATATTCCGGTGGAACGATTAACGCCTGTGATACATTCTGGTGCTACTTTGACCCAGCCTATTGAAGACATAGCAATTTCAGAATCTACCAACACGCTGTTAGAAACTAGTCTAAACTCGGAGTTAGACACGATCAGAAACACTTTAGGAAAAGAGATCGATAAGAGCGAAAAAGCACTGCATTGTGGCACAATTTTGGCTCATTCCGGTGATATTTCGGTGATAGAATCACCAATCATAGGCAAAGACTTTACAGTTTTCGCGGAATCTTCAGCCTAACCAACGTGCTTGGAAGAAAGATTTCGGATATTGGATATCCAGAAGGAAGGAAAACTCATTGAAGCAGAAGTACGGCGCATTCTAAGCAAAAACAGCACACTGGAAGGCACGTCATCCGGCGACAAAAGTTTCGATAACCAACATCAAGAGACAGAAGAAAAGCTGAATACACTCACAATGAACGGCCAACAGCAGCAACAACAGTTATGTCAGCCAAGGCCGCCTCCAACAGGAGTGACATATACGAAATTCGGTGGATTTCCAAGAGATGACCCGGATGCTCACGTACGTACCTTCGAGATAAGTTATGCAGTTCTTAACCATCCACCGGATCAGGCGTATAAGGCCATTGTTTTTCAATCAACACTGGTAAATGAAGCAGCTAGATGGCTTACGGAATACGATATTAATCATTTCGGCACCTATGATGCAGTTCGAGACGCTTTTTTGCAACGATTCAGGTTAAAGAAGAATCCCGCCGAAATCTTTGATTATTTACAGAACAACCGACAGAAGGCGAATCAGACTGTCCAAGAATATGCTACACTCTTCAGAACACACTTGCGGCAGATACCACAGGCCCACACTAACTTACCTGATGATGTCATCACTCAGTGGTTCATCAACGGCTTAACCCCACAACTGAAACAGATCATGATCATAAGATGTGTGGGGGCTATGACGCTGGATGCAGTCATCGCCATGGCTCTGCAACTAGAATCCAAGGTTGGTGGATTTACACAAGATCTGGAGTGGTTAAAAATGAACAAAGTTATGAATGAAGACATAACCAGACAAGTATACTACATCACATGCAAGAATTCAGGTCATACTAGTGCCAATTGTGCGCTAAATCAAACGTTCTGCGCTATCTGCAATACTGCCGGACACACCACCGGAAATTGTGTTTACAATGCTAGAATATAGGGAACAGCAACAATCAATGCTGTCATTCAAGAACATGGACAGGCAGCAAATCACTACGTACCACCACAACTGAGAAACAATCAACCGCAAGGATATCGAAACTACCGAGGATAGAGAAACAATAAGTATAATGTAAACCGCTGGCAAAATGAACCACCACCGGAAAAGCCCAATTTACCACCACCACGCTATCATTTTTGTGGTGAATTCGGACACATTAGAAGATACTGCAAGGACGCAGCTGAATATGATCAGAGGAAAAAGGAGCGGCAAAACCCCATGGCCAACATGGTACAAATTACGCCAGTAGAAACGCAAGCTGCTACAGTACAGACCAGATCAGGTAAACAGCTGCAGACAGTAGCAGAAGTATTCGAGCCAGGGATACGAGAACAACATAGGATGTATAACAAGGCTAGTCACTGGACCGCAACAGAACCACCAGTATTCCCAGTACCTATTCCGGTGACTCAGGCTTCATCTCAGGAAGTAACGCAACAAAAAGAAACAACAGCAGAGCCATCATCAGCAGTAGACATAACAGCAGAGACTTCTACACCAGCGAAAACCTCAAGTCCAAAAGAGCAGGACAACCAATCTCAACAAGCTTGGGGAATTTTATCCAAGGCATCTATCACTTTACCTCTCGGTCAACTTCTGGCATTAGTACCTGGGATTCGACAACAGTTCCAGCAACAGTTTAGTCCGGTGCCTTCTTGTATTCCGGCGACAGCAGCAGTTCAACCGGAACCCAATTCTACGATCGATCATTCAGTCCCCTTGATTACAGTATGGTACAAGAATCATAAAATTACACAGGTCTTGATTGATGGAGGCTCTGGTGTCAACATTGCAACTACAGCCTTATGCAATAGGTTAGGATGGACCGAAATCGAACCAGTGCAATTTTTTGTCAGAATGGCAGACCAATCTAGAGTCCATCCTGTAGGACTTGTGCGAAATGTACCCATCACTTTACAAGGTACGACCTTCAAAATGAATTTTGTTATACTAGATCTGCCGGAATCCACTTTGGATTACAACCTTCTGTTCGGCCAACCTTGGCTGAAGCATGCGAAGGTAATACAAGACTGGTCTGCCCAAGAGCTTACGTTCAAAGATGCCAGCCGTAGATATGTAGTAAAATTAGATGCCATACAACCTTGCGAACGGCACGCCAGACCATATTTTGCCGAACCTGTCCACATGTTAGATGGACTATCAGATGATGAAGAAGAGGAATTTCTGAAGAGTAATGCTGATTTAATGACCGTAGGGACTGTTGATCTACAGTCTGTTATAGATAATTGGAACACCTCGGTATGTACAATCACACCTATTACTAATACAATTAAGCATGAAGGTAGTATCCCCACACATGATGATGAATTACAATCACTGTTCAAGTCAACATACGATGTACAGAAACCGCAACAGTTTTATGTCCCAGAAGATCAGTTGACCACGTACGATCTAGGAGATGAAGAGCATCCACGACCTGTAAAGATAAGGCAAAACTTACCGGAATCATTTAAAGCTGACTTGATTCAACTACTTCGCGAATTCTCAGACGTCTTTGCGTGGGATTACAAAGATATGAAGGGACTAGATCCGCGTATCTATCAGCACAGAGTCATGCTGAAGCCTGAAGCTAAACCGAACAAGCAGCCCAGCTATCGGATGAATCCCAATTATGCAGCACAGGTAAAAGCCGAACTTGATAGACTATTAAAAGTTGGATTTATCGTACCAATAGAACATGCTGAATGGATTTCACCAATTGTGATCGTACCAAAGAAAAACAAGCAACTACGCATCTGTGTAGACTACCGGAAATTAAATGCAGCAACAGTACCAGATCCTTTCCCAATCGCGTTTCTGGATACTATGCTTGATAGGGTAGCAGGTCATGAAATGTATTCCTTCTTAGACGGATACAACGGTTACAATCAGGTTAGAATGGCTGAAGCAGATATACCAAGAACCGCATTCATTACCAATTGGGGTGTCTTTGCTTGTACAGTGATGTGGTTTGGCTTGAGAAACGCACCAAGTACATTCCAAAGATGCATGCAGGAGATTTTTTCCCCTTATCTTACTTCGTTTATGCAAGTATACCTCGATGATTTTTCAATTTTCGATACGATGATAGCACATCTCTTCCATTTACGGTGCTGCTTTCAGAAATGCAGAGAGTATAGACTCTGTTTGAACCCAAACAAATCGGTGTTTGCGGTCTCATGTGGCAAGTTACTTGGCCACATTGTATCTGCCCAAGGTATCCAAGTCGATCCAGATAAGATTTCGGCAGTATTAGAAGCTCCTGTGCCAGTTTCTCCAAAAGAAGTTATGCGCTTTATGGGCCAAGTACGGTGGCATGGAAGACACTTACGGTGGCTTGCTCATCTGGCAATACCACTAAACAAGCTAATCAGTAAAACACCTCGACAATTTGAATGGACCCAGGAATGTCAGATAGCTTTTGATCGTTTTAAGCATTTATTAACACAAGCTCCTATTTTACAACCACCGGACTGGGATCACCCATTTCACATATTTGTTGATGCTTCAGATATAGCAATAGGAAGTGTATTGATGCAACAAATTGATAAATGGTTCAGACCAGTGTATTATGCAAGTCGAAGGTTAGCCCCTGCTGAGAAAAACTACTCTGTAACAGAAAGAGAATGTCTAGGACTAGTATACTCGGTTAAAAAATTTAGACATTACTTGCTAGGCCGAAAATTTACATTCCATGTGGACCATGCTGCCCTCGTTTATTTAGTAAGACAACAACATTTGGGCGGACGCTTAGCACGATGGGTGCTACTTTTACAAGAATTCGACTATGACGTCATTCACCGACCCGGAAATGCACACGCCTTAGTAGACTTTTTATCCCGGTTAGATTCAGGCGAACCTCCGGTGGGTATAGATGACACAACACCCGCAATTTATGTATCGGAACCAATTACCGAAGAATCTGCAGACCCGCCTATTCCATTTTCATACTATGATCAGATCTTGACCTTTCTCACTGATGGTTGCCTTCCATCTCAAGTTTCAAGACCAGTACGCAGAAAAATTGCAGTCTTTAGCCGCCGATTTCGGTTAGTTGCTGGAGAACTCTATTATGTAGACCTCACCGGAATCTTACTTCGCTATGTTCCTCCGCATGAAATTAACTCAGTTATCACACTGGCTCACTCGACACCTACTGGTGGTCACTTTGCCACAGATTTGACTCACCGAAAAATTCTGCAGAGTGGTCTCTGGTGGCCAACTATGTACAGAGATGTGGCCCAATTTGTCAAATACTGTGATAATTGTCAAAGGATGGGACAACCGCTACAACGACACTTCTTTCCCTTACAGCCAGTCATGCCATTAGAACCATTTCAGAAATGGGGATTGGATTTTATAGGCCTAATTACACCTCCAGCAGTCTTCAGTAACAACAGATATATACTCACCTGTACAGACTACGCAACACGATGGGTAGAAGCATGGGCTTTACGGTCAGCTACAGCGGTGGCAGTAGCAAAATGCCTATTGAATGATGTCTTTCCACGATTCGGCTTACCACTGGAAATTGTCTCAGATCAAGGTACTCACTTTGTAAATCAATTAATGAAGGTACTCACCCAATCCTTTCAGGTGACACACAAACTCAGCTCGCCATACTATCCTCGTGCCAATGGTTTGGCCGAAAGTACAAACAAAGCAGTACTGAATATCCTCCGGAAACTAATCATGGAAGCACCGGAAAGATGGGATCAATTACTACCTGCAGTCTTATGGGCATACCGAACTACATACAAGGTAACGACAGGCTTGACACCTTTTAAACTAGCTTATGGATTAGAAGCAATAGCACCCATGGAAGTAGTCATCCCAAGCCTGCGTGTAGCAATCACTCAGAAGATGCTACCGGAAAATTCACTGATAGCACGAATGGATGCACTCAGAGAACTTGATGAGCACCGATGGCTCAGTTTTTTAACTATGCGCGAAGTACAACTAAGGCAGGCCAAGACCCACGATCGATATTTGAAGACTCCAATCTTTTCGGTAGGACAGCTCGTACTCTTCTACAACGCAAAGTCGGATCGAGTCGCCGGAAAATTTAAACTTCGATGGTTCGGCCCTTTCAAAATCTTAGAACAAGTCGGTCCCGCAACTTTTTGGTTGACTACGTTGACCAGAAATCCACTCTCGAAAGTAATCAATGGGTCGAAGCTACGGCCATATCATCATGCCCCTAGCCCGCATTAAATTTTTCGGCGGTGGACCGCGTTTTGTTTTATCTCTCCCTTTTTCTTTTTCTTTTTCTTCCTTTTATAAATAGCCGCGTTTTGTACGATCTTGCTATAACCAACCACCCCTTACCAGTCACTCGAATACGCCCGACTGCATGAAAACAAACCTCATTCCCGCACTACACAATGATATTTCACCCCTTTTTCTTCCCACTGTAGTGTTTCTATTTAAACTCCGTCGACGACGCCTTTTTGCAGAACCAGGCCGAAAACTTGCTTACCGAAGCAATCGCGCTTAGCTCCGTCAGAATAGTTACGCACGTTTTAGAACCCGACACGCTAAAGCAATTATTAGAAACCCTTAAGAAAAAATAGCTCGCACATATGTACCTCGAAGGCCTCATAGAAGAATAAGTAAAATTCGACCATGCGAATTCATAATGAAACGATGGATTCGAAATAAGCATGATAACAAAGTTTTGTTTTCTGATATTTTTCACACATGTAAACACCTGTTCAGTCTAGCATCGAGCTATGGCATAACACGCAGCATAATGATTCTTACTCATGATACAAGGGGTAGGAAGGGTCATGTCCGACTGAAATACAAACATTCCAGCAAAACGGCAGTTCAAGCCCGGTTGATTATAAAATGCGTTTGATCAGCATTACATTCTTCACTACCGAATTCTTCGAGCTTCGGCGCTAGTAACATACTTCCAGCCTACTATTCTTGGCCACCCTTACAATCATGTCTGAATCCGACATACTCAGATGGCAACTCCGGAAGCGCGCATCTCCACAGAACCATGTCATAACGACAACAGATACTACCTTACAAGATAATGCAGATGATTCATTAACTTCTGCAACAGTAAAAGTTCAGCATAAATTTTCCACAAAATTTAAAATCGAGCTCGACATCCATTCAAGAGGAAATGAGAACTAGCTACGGAGGATAGGACTCCTCCAGTTTGCGCAATTACCATGGGAGCAGTGGATCGATAATGAAGATGCAGAGAATCAATTATATAGCATGCGATAAACACAAGGCTTCATTCTAAATCAGGTACAATTTTCGCCACAGTTAGTCTCAGCTATATTTAAACTGCCACTGTATGATGATGCCCGAGTCCCTAAATGTTCGAAGGACGATCTGAAAAATGAATTTGGCAACTGCGAAGGCCCCAGACGGTATTACATGCTGAAAAATGCCACATATCAGCGACGTGAACAATTTAAGTGGTACCTAGAGAAGCTCTGTTTCCTAGTTAAATTCGATTTAATGTCTAGAGAAAATTTTTCCCCATTAGTACATGCCGAGGGAGGTGGTAGGGTTAGCTGGACACACTGGCTGTATAACCACCTCTACACACAAATAATTGTCGGGGATAAGCGAAGATCCCACACCAACAGCAGACTAGCAGCCTATTTAGCTGCTATATTTAATTTTGTCCAATCAGTGAAGGATGAGAAGCTACACTGGTCCCCCCATTGTTATTCCGGTGATAATGATATTGTAAACACAAGACACCAAACAGAGCCCGAGGAAGCAGACCAAGTCTCCACATCGTCTGCCAATTTCTTCCACACAGGTAATAGCGCACAGAACCAGACAATAGGGACGCCGTTTCGGCTGACAGTTAAACGAAGGATGACAGACCACTTGCCCACTGCCAGTCCAGGGCAATTACCAAACGTTCTCCAACCAGATTTGGTGACAGGGATGCAAAAAAAATTACACGAGGTTTCTCAATATTTGCGTCAACAAGAACAAGCGCTTCAGCACAAAAACGAATTACTATTCGCTACGATGACTACGTCCAATTCATTACTAGAAAGAATGCCACAGATGCAAAAGGAATTGGACGACAAAGAAGCCTTACTACAGGCGAGTACCAACCAGCAACTAACGGTAGAATTGACCAACGCAAAAAATTGTTTTCAAGCATTTCACCAGTGGCAGCAAACTATCCAAACCCAGATTCAAGCCGAAATGTCCAGTTTTTCTACCATGAATGCTAACCTACAAGCCGAAAATGAAATTTTACGGTCAAGAATACAGGTTTTGCAGGAATTCGAAAGGCAGATATTAAAAGAAGAGGGCGTAGAAATGAATGCCACATTAATGACAAATGTGGACATAGACTTATTAAAACAGCAATTGGATAGTCGTATTCAAAGTAATTGGACACTTTTTCGCAGGCGATGGCTGGCTATACTTGTTCCTCCACTTGAACAAGTACGGTCAGAAATGATTCGGGAGCCAAACTCTAGAATAGGCCTACAGGAAACACAAAAGGATGATGACATCAGTAATGCACCTGCGGGTTCGAGTCCACCGGGCGTGCCAGTGTTAGAGGGCCGCCGACTCAGGACAAATGAACTCGGACAGGTGCCTTAAATATAAAAGCAGTGTTGGACGGCCGCCGAACAAGGACACAAGTACGAGGACAGGTAGCTTAAATATAAAAGAGAATCTTTCAGGAAACGCGCAGAGATTCGCGCACCACTGTAAAATCCTGTATATAAGGAAATGAGAAGAGAATGGAAGAAGGCCCCATTTTTTGCAACTGTTGTGTCCTGTGAAGGTGTATCGTTTAGTTGATTCTGTCTGTGACGTGCATCCTTGAGTCTATCTGTGAGTCCGTCTGGGGTTGTAGGGTCTTGTTAAGTTATTTTTCGATTGTGTCTGTCGGTTAAGAGTATCTTCTATTGTGAAGTACCTCTGTTGGGAAGTGTAGCGTATTGTTGAAGTGTCTACTTTGTATCTGTATGATTCTGTCCTGTTCTACTGTGTTTGCTTAGTAGTTGTTCGTATCTTAAAGGGTAGTTACGCACAAGTGATAGTGTGCTACGAAGTTGCTCGGTAATGGTTGTGTAGTTGAGCATTGTTAAGTGTGGTTAATATATGTCGGCAAAGTAGAAGTACAAAGTGATCTCACTGCTGATCTGTCGAAGTTCTATGCAGTAAGTGAAGTCGATACAATAAGTCTGTGTTTCTGGAGATCCCGTTCCAGGAAGGACTTGTATCCGCAAAGGGCTGTGTGCCTTGGAGCTAGTGATAAGATTGTTAAGGTTCGGCTGATGAGTACATACAGTAAGTTGTATACTTTTGAGTATAACTGTTCGATGTGTCTTTGAGTCAAGAATAGGTGTATTCTGTGTAATACTCGACGAATAGTTAAGTAGTTAAGTCAGGACCGGACTACTGCTCTCCTGCTATAGCAGATTCAGACCGGAAATGTCAACGTCCCAATAAGCCGCGTAGTAGTATTGTTCAGAGACCAGTGCTGAGCTAAGACGTGACCGTGTGTTTAATACCTGTATGAGAGTTTGGGAAAATAGTACAGGGCCTCTGTCCAACAGACCCCTACCACTCCCAAGAACCCACGTGACTGCGAAGAAGAGTGCTTCTAAGTATCACCTTAGGCTAAGTACTCTAAATCTAGATTTAGAAGCATTGTATCCGATCAACGGTAACTTTCCGGTTAACATTTGACGCCGGCTAGTATAACATTTAACACATGTGAAAGGTCGAGCTCTTTGCATGAAGACTAGTTGTATTGTATACATATTTCTTTTAGAAGAAGTTATTTCACAATTCAGATACATAGAGAAAGTGGTTGTAGATCGGGGAGAAGAGAGAAGCAAAGGGTTTCTTTGATTGACATGGAATTCATTTGTCTCACACTAATACCTATAACCCTGAGGCTAATGGAAACATTGAGAGAGGTCACCCTTATATCATGAAAGCAATCTCTAAGGCCTGCAATGGAGACATAAAGCAGCGATGTAGATTTTTTTGATTTGCATTTTTAGAGAGATTTATTCTTCCCACTTTGAAAAACGATCAATGATAAAGGACTCATTAACATGAAGAATATGAAGATCATTGATCAGTCATCATGGACCACCTTGTAGAACAATCAAAGACGTGGAATTTGAATGGATAAGGCTTCATGAGCGGGCTTATTAGAATGAGAGCTAGAAGCATAGAGGTTGGCATGTTGACAAAAGGAGATGAGAGAACGCGAAACAAATCAGGAGGGCAGAATAAAAAAGATTCATTGTTGTTACATGAAGTCGAGATTGGATCGAGACCTAAATCGATTTGAAATGATCTAGCCAAGTTTGACTTACTCTATAAGCCAAGGTCCTCATTTACATGTACTTGTAATTGATCAAGAATATGGTATTAATTGGCTAGAAGAGGAGAATCTTGCATTAGATGAGTGATTAAGGATCATTGAAAGAGAAATCAAAGATTTGTGAAGTCAAATCCATGGGTTTGAAGGAGGAGGTGACCACCATGAAATAGGTAAAGTAGATTCTAATAGCATCAGTGTTATCGAAGAAGCTCGGCATAGTGCTCTGTTTGTGCATTGCTTTGACTCAGATAGTGGATTTCATCTCTCTGATAAGACAAAGCTCTCCTCCAATGCAATCACTTCAACATCAAGCAAAGGTGATGACTCAGAAATGGTAAGAGAAAATTCTCTATTCGCAAAGAGGACTCAATCACATGGTAAGTCATAGGTATACCTATCAGTTGTACCTATTCCAAATCGATAAAATTAACAATATCGGTGATGCTTTTTCAAAACAATATATTTAGTGCAAAAGGTTCAATATGTGCTTTTGGGAAGATCTTAAAAAAAGAAATCATAGCCTATAAAAAGAGGCTTAATGTATTGGTAAGGCATGGCTAATTGAGGAGTGAAATCTGGCATGAAAATCGAGGGGGATCATTTTAGACTTTAGTTTCTAGATTTTGATGATTTCTTACCAAAAAATTGCTGATGATTTGAATTTTATTTGAAGATGAATTTGAAGTTTGAAGATTAAAGCTAAAGCTAAATTTCACGTGGTATTTTCCTATGATATCTATTTCTCGTTTTCTGTTATGCATCTATTTAAAATTATAAAATCTAGATAATGGATTGTCAAATTATGAAGTAAAACTATTTGGCCAAAGTGGGGAAAAGAATATTTGAATTTTGTGTTTCAAAACTTTATAAATACAGTTGTGATACGATTGAGCAAATGGATTTTGAAATTCAACTCAAAAGAGGAAAGTAAACTTGTATAAATATGAGCATATAGATGCGTGACTCATGTCTATGTGAAATCCTAATTCTTGCTTCTACATGTATCTAGATCCTTAGCTCAGAATAAGGGGTTAAGAAGAATAGAGGTTGGCATGTTGACAAAAGGAGATGAGGGAGAAGGTGAAACAAATCAGGAGGATAGAATCAAAAAGACTGATTGTTGTTACATGAAGTCACTTTGGCAAGTAGAACAGAGATTGGAGAGAGATTTGAATCGATTCGAAATGATCCACCCTAGTTCAACCAACTCTAGCCAAGGTCCTCATTTACAAGTACTTCTAATTGATCAAGAGTATCATATTGCTTGGCTAGAAGAGGAGAATCTTGCATTAAGTAAGCGATTGAGGACCATTGAAAGACTGACCGACTGCCATTACATGAAGTCACTTTGGCAAGTAGAAAAAAGATTGGACTGAAAGGTGAATCGATTTGAAATGATCTACCCTAGTTCAACCATCTCTAGCCAAGGTCCTCATTTGTAGGTACTTCTAATTGATCAAGAATATCATATTGCTTGGCTAGAAGAGGAGAATCGGAGATTTGTGAAGTGGAATCCATGGGTTAGAAGGAGGAGGTGACCACCATGAAATAGGTGAAGTATTCTTTGAAACCATAACTGTTGTCAAAGAAGCTCGACATAGTCACTCCATTTGTGTGTTGCTTTGGCTCAGATAGTGGATTTCATCCCTTTGGTAAGACGAAGCTCTCCTACAATGCAGTTGCTTTAGCATCGATAAAAGGTGATGACTTTGAAATGGTAAGAGAAGATTCTCTATTGCCAAAGAGCACTAAATCACATCGTAAATCATAGCTCAAAATATCTCTCGATCATACTCTTTGACTCTTACCTCTTCAAGATCGATAAAATCAACAATATCAGTGATGCTTTTCAAAACAATATATTTAGCACAAAAGGATCACCGTGTGCTTTTGGGAAGCTCTTAAAGAAAGAAATCATAACCTATAAAAAGGAGGCTTAATGTACTGGTAAGGCCTGCTGAATTGAGGAGCAAATTTTGGCATGAGAATTGAGTGGGATCGTTGATATTTGACGATGTTGATGTTTATATCTTACAGAGGAGCCATATTTGACAACATCAGCATATCTGAGAACACTAATCTCACTGAAGGCAGAATTAGATGTTACTGATGATCGAAGATTTTTTTTTTTGAGAGTACAATGAATTGGAAGGACACACACACCCGACCTTGTAAGGTAGAGGCACCCATCTTGGGGAACTCTGAGGCATCCAACCTTAGGCGGGACTTGAACCCTCACCATCTCCCTAGGAGTACAAGGCACATCCACTAAACCACGCCCGCTAAATATGATCGAAGAAATTGACTATGATGTACCACAATGATTTGCACCGATTCTGGAGTTTTTTATTATGCCACTAAGAATTGACACCAGATTGGTCGATTAATAACTACAATGCTATTATACAATAGAAAAAGAGGGGAAGTAGATGCTAAAAAACAAGCTCTTCTCTGTAATTCATGCGACATCTATGCTTTGTGCTTCATGCGTGATGCAGACTACGACAACATTTGCTACTAACAATTTGAAGATGAGTTCATGAAAGCTTAATAAGTACTTATACAACTCATAAATGGTAGATACGTCTGTTTTACATATGAAAGGATAATAATTGCTCTCTAATAAGACGTGAGTTAATAGCTTTACCATTTCTTGTTGCTTATCCTTATTCATGTGACTTCAACCTTTTGTCTATCTGTACATTAATAATGGCTAGCTCGGACACTTTGACATCCATGAAAGTTACATTTTGATAAAAACAATCTTGCATACATCCGACATAACTAAAACACTTGATTTTGGACATTGATCAAGGTAATGAACTGAGTTTGAAGTGTTATCAATTAATGTAAAGATGATGATAATGTCCCAATGAATTTGTCTTTCTCCACTTATTCCTATAGTGTAAATTGAATTAATTCTAAAGTGCACCATGTGATATATATATATATATATATATATATATATATATATATATATATATATATATATATATATATATATATATATATATATATATATATATATATATGTGTGTGTGTGTGTGTGTGTGTGTATGTTGACACATCAAAATTTCTATCTTAATGATTCATTTGGTTTCTAAAACATATCTCTAGATCCTCATCTCTGATTAGGAGTTAGGTCTTTTCCCTTTAACAAAAAAAGTTATGAAGATCCTTCATTATATCAGATTTTAAGAAGTTTATGCTTCCTTTCACCCCAAAAAAAATAGAAGTAAAGAACAAATAAAGAAGGGATGCATTAAGGGTTGCTCCAAAATGAAAAAAAAAGAAAACTAAAGAATAAGAAACAAATAAAAAATAGCTTTCATGACTTAGATATGGTCTCAAAACTACTTTTAAGACTTATTATATGGGCTACACGAGGTGGAGCTATGCTATAGTGGAGCTAGTAGTATTTTCTAATAGGTGTATATGAACAAAGCATAAGAACATTTATATAAATAACAACTTAATTTGAAACAAGTCATTAGGAAAGATTATTACTTGAAAGTCTAGATGATTTCTATAGGATTGGTTTGACTTATATTTTAAGGTAGTATGCTGACCGAATGAGTTTTTCAATCATGATTTACATACTTTAAAATCATCTTTATTTTTCTTAGAACCTCCATTTGCATATGAGAATCATGTTTTTTAATTTTTTCAAAAAACATTAAAATAAAAAGTAAAAATAGTTTCAAAAAGAATCTTGATGCAATTCTATTTGACTTTGTAGGTTGGCCCATCGGGACCATGTGCAGCTTTAGTGGGGGTGGATATCAGATGAAATCCCTTGTGTACCAAGGTTTTTCATTATTTTTCTCTTGTACTTACTTTCCTCTTTTCTGACTATGAAGTGATTGATGTAATTGTTAAACTTATGACTATGTATCTATAGGGGAAAGATTAAGACCGATGATGTATATATGTCTTGGCTGTGAGATGAGGAATATTTCAAAAATACTTTTAAGTGCATTTTTGACCTAGATTAACCCTAAAAACCTATAAAAGTACTTGTATAAAGTCCATTAATTCGTTAATCCTTAAAAATTCATGTATTATCCATCTACATTTTAAAGAAAAACTCTAAAAATAAATTTACTTGTAACCCTCAATTGACCAAGAAGTTCTAGGTGCCTTCAACTCCTTGGAACCATAATAGATTAGTAACTTTAAACCCATCAAAAACATTGGAGTTAACCCTTGAGATCTAGTTCCCAACCCTACAAAATCTAGCTTCTAAACCTTGCAAAACGAACTTCTAACCCTAGGAGAACATAAATCAAAACACTAGAAAACCTATCACTCAACCCTATAAATTTGTAAATAAAACCCTTTTTTGCCCAACCTTAGTTATTCTACTTAAAAGCTAGCTTGAAATCTTAGGAAATCCATTATCTCTAATCTTAACCCTTCATCTAATAAAAACGTTTGTATATACGTGTGAAATGGAATGAAACCTTAATCTTAAAAAAAAAAAAGAATTGAAAAATATGAAAATGAAAAATAAAATTGGAAAAATAGATAAAATAATTAAAAAAATAAAAAGGGAAAATCAAATTAGAATGAAAGAATGGAACTTTCCTAAGGTCTAGAAAACAAGAAAAAGAAGCACTTAATTTGGAAAGGAAAGAAAAGAGGAATCCAAGAGAAATCTGAAAAATTATATGAAATTGGTAAGGATTTTAAAATTCTTCTACAAAGGAAACCTTGGAAATCCATAAATATGGCCTCATTTTCATAAGGATTTTACCATGATTTTCTTTCAGATACTGTTTGCTCCTCCTCCTTTATTTTTTTTCCTACGTGCTTTTCTCGTACTAGGGGAGAGAGAGCCCCCTATCTCTCTACTCTCTTCCTTCCACTTCATGAATTCATGAGGAGAAGATAGAAAGAGTGAGAAAGAGAGTACACCATCTCTGTATTCTTCTTTCTATTGCTCCAAATAAAGAAGTTAGTACCCTACTGCTTTGACAAACACATAGTAAAAAGGGAGCTTGTTACGTAGTAGAAATGCACAATAAGATTTTGTTCTTTATTTTCATTTGAAGAAGTCATAACATCTCTATGTATTTGCACGTGATTGTAGCAGAGAGAGAGAGGAGTAGAGAGATTCAGAGGAGTTTTTCTATTTGTTTTTTTGTGCTATTTCACGAAAATGGAATCAAAAATTACACAGGAATGCTTTTAGAGAGAGAAAAAGAGAGAGATAGAGGGAAGAAACTCCCTTTCCCCTCCTGTCTCTCTATGTCTTTGCTTTTGTCTTCGTGTTTGTGTCTATTCCTTCTACGATTCTCCTCCTTAAAGCTCGGTGATAGCACGCCTGGTGTGTGTGTGTGAGAGAGAGAGAGAGAGAGAGAGAGATTTCTATCAAAGTATCTTCTAGATTTCTCTTAGGTGAACGATGAAGGATGCGAGAAGAAGTGCCACAACTGCCTAGTTCATATAGGTAGTCATATTGTGCTGCAAATTCTAAAGTTTAAACAAAGACGCATATGCATATGAAAGAGAGAGAGAGAGAGAGAGTTCTAATTTGATTTTCGTTTGTTTTATTGTTTTTATTTGTTTTGTATTGAATTTATTAATTGGTTAATAAGTAAAAGAAAAAAGAACGTCTTTTTTAATAGTTAGTATTTAAATAAAAACAAATTAAGAAACTAAATGTAAATAAAATTAAAATTAAGATTGTGTAAAATTTATAAATAAAAAGAAGTAAAAGAGAGTAGGATTTAAAGTAAAAAGAAATACGTAAATAAAATAAATAAAAATACAAAAAGTAGACAAGAAATAATAATAAAAAGCAAAAAGAAAAAAGAAAAAAATTCTCCAAGTAAGGTATTGTTTTTTATCCATATGTGTTTTATTTATTTTCGAATTACTTGTTGATATATTTAGGTAGTGATGTGTATGAACAAACTAGGACTGCCAAAGGTAGTGATGTGTATGAACAATCTAGGACTGCCAAACTAGGACTGCCAGGGCACTTTTTTTCCTCTTTAGGAGGTTCTTTTCCCTCGGCTTGTAAATATGCCTACAAACCTAATGGGGTTACTTATCTTTATACATTCCCTTCGTAATACATTCAGTATTGTGTGTTAAGCTCTGAGCTTCATCTTCTTCCATTTGTTGTTCACATACTTTTGTAGACATCAACCTCCAACAATTGGTATGAGAGCAAGCCGTTGTTTCATCTAGGGCATCATAAACACCCCTCCGATCGTAGTCTTAGAATTGTACGAAAATTGGTGAGCATAATCAAAACAGTGAGTCATAACAAACGAGAAATATGTTGCAAAAAAGAGAACTCCCTCGTCAAAAATCAAGCAAATTACATCTTATGTTTAAAAACTTTTAGTCTAGTATACATACATTTCAAAAATCAAATCAAAACATAGTCATTTTTTGAAAATTTAGGAGCTCAAAAGGTGCATGAAATTTTGATCTATTTAACATTATCATCTCTAGAATATATATGAGAAATATAAAAGTAATAAAAAAATTTTATATAGAAAAAAAATATCATAGATTTTTCAAAATAAATCACAATATTTTTTTATCTATGTCTACACCTCCATCTGTTGTGAGCTCTCTTCTTCTTCTTCTTCTTCTTCTATATCAATAAGAGATCTATCCTCATCCAAGTACATAACAAATTCTACAAGATCATGCACATATCTTCTTGTTTGCCTATGATTAGTTGTCCCAACATACATCTAGAAGCGTTTGCTTTATCATATTGACAATTGCTTTCCTCAAGTGCCCTGTTTTTGTCAAGGCAAAATCATAAACACGAATATCTACATCATCCATTTTAAGAGTGGATGTAATTTGCATATTCTTTTTCTTTTTTGAGCCTGTTCCTTTGGTGTCGCATACCATTTCTAAGTTAGACTTACCCGTAAACACATTACTTCTTTTTGTATAATCCATTGATAAGTGTTCCAACATTTATTTCTTTAAGATTTCCTTGCCATCATGCTTTAGCCTGTTTTGTCATCCTTGAGCCTACACAAATATTATTTTTTGGTCGATGCATAAAGCTTTGAAGTGTATCTGCATTACATGCTTGGTCCACATTCATTGACCTTTGTGTGCTAAAATCCCATGTGAATGGACTATCAATTGGCCAATGGCCTACAATGGTATTCTTTATAATCTCTTCTTGATGGTTAGAAAACTCATCCCACCAAGATACACCTTGATCTCAAACATATTTTTTTGCACGCTCAATCTGTCTCTTCTTCTCAATGAGTACATGCATCAACCTTTTACTTTGCTCAACCACATTTCCACATCTTTCCATATTGTTTTTATCTTCACATGGTGTTCTGCACCATACACAGACAATTAGGCACATGCAATAAAACGCTGCATCCATCTTTAGGCTCCCACCTAGGAGAACATGAATATTGCTTTGTGAATAAAAGAATAATGTCATCAAGCCTCCTCATCAAGAATATGTGGTTGAAACTAGTGTTGCGCAATGGAGCCAAAACCTTAGTACTGTTATCAATAACTCATAAGTAAACTGCTTAAAGTCATAAATTTATGTAAGGTGTTGAACTTCAAGATTTGGAGTATATGCTTCAAAAATTAACAAAGATAATATTGGAAGAGTAAAATCATTATGGCATGGCTTCCATATAGAGAACATACTGAACATTTGATGAATGTGATCATCAGTTTGCCCAACCAAAAGGAAATTTACGTTAACCTTCTGAAACACTTGTCTATCAACAAACATGCATAAATATCCAAAAATTGTAGAATTTTTATTATCTTTTGCAGTATTATCAAGCTTCAAATAAAGATTTGGAGGCAAAAGAACCTCCCATGATTGCAAACCTTTATGAATCATAGTGACTGTAAGGTTTGGATAATTATACATATTGGGATATGTGAAGAAAACCTTTGACTTTGTGGTTCCATTGTATACCAAAGAATAAACCAAATGCATTTGTAGAAGGACTTTGTCTCCAATTTCCTTAAGAATGCGAGCCAAATGGGGCAGACATGTTTTCTTTTGATCCATGCAATCAATCAACAAACACATATAATGATCTAGATTTCTGAGTGCTTAACTTGGATGATGAATTGATTTCTTTCTTTCTAAATCTTGACTCTCACGATGGTTCTTTAGAAGACTTTTAAAATTATCTTTTTCTTGTGGTGTTCTGGTCCCCTTTGCCATGTTTTTCAAAGTGGCACAATTGAGCATTTATCCATTCTAGCTTTACAAGGAATACTCACATCATTAAAATATTCTTTCCATAATCTTGTAAAATGTCGATACAAGTCATTCTTCTCATTTTTACTTTACATCTCTTCTATATAGACTTGAAATACTTCTCGATGAGTATAGTTATCTGATAAGTGTAACCTTCCAATTGTAGGCATGACTTCGCAATGCAAACTAAAATAGTTCATCATCAAACTCATTGCATGATGATCAATAGATCCTTTGGTTCCAAATCCCTAATATGTATAAAAAATGAGATCTCCACTAATAATCCCTTGTTGAATCTTATGTATTCTCCAATTCCCCATGCCCATTTCAATTTTAAATGCAGATCTACAACATCACATCCCTTGATTAAAGTAATATTCAAAAGCAACATGTGTTAACGACATGATGTCCTCAATGGTATATATCTTGCCTTTCACTATCTGAATGGAAGAATGTCTCTCTTAGCTACTTTCGTTTCTTCATTCCTAATTTATACAAACATTTCAAACCACAATAATGCTTCACAATGTCCAATGCGATTCACCTATCTAAAGTAAGGAATTGAAATGTTCTTTTAGTTACTTCATGAGGCCTTCACTTAAAATGCCACATGCTTTGTTTACTCTCTCTCTCTCTCTCTCTTTGCTGACATCCTTTGCTCCACATGCAGTTGAATGCAAAGACAGATCAATAGATGGATTG
The DNA here is from genome assembly GCA_020310875.1 of Ceratopteris richardii. NCBI lineage: Eukaryota > Viridiplantae > Streptophyta > Polypodiopsida > Polypodiales > Pteridaceae > Ceratopteris > Ceratopteris richardii. The sequence goes on from CM035415.1 coordinate 145,999,142, forward strand.
GGCTCAATAGGTGGATCGGATTGATTGATGTTGCATTGAGAATATAAATTAAATGGCTCAATTTAGAACACAAAATCATGGACACCTTCTTAGCCATGGACATCATTCATAAAATGATCCACAAAAAACAATGAATTTGAAAGTCTATCGAGATCACTAGAGATAGGTGCTACCCAGGTATCTACCAAAAAGAGGGAGCTCATCTTCATTGACAATGGAAAATGTAAGTGCATTCCCTTTCTAATATATAAATAGTGGAAGTGTAACATCAAGTTATTATATCTCCACAACCACATATCTAGATAATTATGAAGACAAATTGCACCCATTATTATGGGTTCTACAATCAAGGTTAAGAAGTATGATTTGACTTTATGTCTTGACTTTATGATCTAGTGTCACAATCACGAATCATTCAAAGGTACGCTTTGATAGGAAATCCATCAATATCTCAAAAATGAGATAGGCAACCTCCAAAACACATCACATTTAGATTGTGGACATAACCAAAAGAATGGATAAAATGGATCAAAAGAATGGACAAAACACTCTTTTAATGGATATACATAAATGTTAAATGCTCAAATTTTGGAGTTTCTTAGAAATTTTTTGGAGTTGGGTGGAGAGTGGAGAGTCTCAATACTCCTTGGCAAAAGATAAAAATGGAAGGGGCAAACCATATGAGCCTGTAACCATATGATAATGCAATTGAAGTTGCACTTTAATTCAAGTCCATGTGGCCAAAGATCTAGGAATGGAAGGGGCACACCATATGAGCCCAGAACCATATGATAATTCAATTTTAGCCACACTTTAATTCAACTCCATGTGGCCAAAGATAGGAATGGAAGTGACACACCATATGATAATTCAATTCAATCCACACTTTAAATGTTAATTCCTCATTTAGAGTGAGTTTTGTAGAGTGGGGACTAAAACTTTAATTCTCATTTAGAGTGGGGACTAAAATATCATAATCAATCGTCTTGCACTCTTTTCGTTCTCTGAGTAATGAAAGAGTAGGATGAGAGACCTATGTGATAAAGAAATGTGATTAGGAGGGATGAAGTGTAGGATGTTAAAGTGGAATGACAAATAAGAATGACAAAGTTGAGCTAATGATATGGTCAAAGCCAAAAATCGGATGAGGGAAGAAGTCAAGGAAATGAATGATGAAAGTGGAAGGTAGAAAAAAAGGGTTTAGTGGAATGAGAATTTGGAATGATTTAGTGGAACTAATGATCGAGACAAAAGAGAAAATGTGATGATGGAAGAAGCATAATGATAATTTAAAGATGTGATGAAGGAGAAAGTGAAAGGTGAAACTCTCTCATTCTCCATGGAAAGGTTCTCATAAAAAATACATTTCCAATGCATTCTACTTTACATTTTGCATGGATGGTAATTCCTTTTTCTTGGACAACATCCAAAAAACTCTAGCCAAAAGAGATGTCCAACAAACTCCAAGAAATGTCCAACCAACTCGAGCAAAAAGAATGGATTAAATGTCCAAGACTCTTCTTGGATAACCAAATTTGATATAACATAGTTTGATCTAGCTAAAATTGGTTTCTTCCTACTTCAAATCTATAGTCTAGTTGTGCCATTAAGTTACAACTAGTTTGACTTAGTTATATCAAGTTAGTTCCTCGTTCAACTTAGCCAAATGTCTATAAACAGATGAGAGGAGTTGAGTCTCATTTTTGATATCCATGAGTCAGGATAGAGCACATAGAGAAAAAGAGCACAAAGAGAAAAAGAGTAGAGAAAACAGAGGAAAAGCAAAAAGTCATCAATGGAGAAGAAGGGTGCTAGCAAAATGTCTCACAAATAATCCAAATTATCTATTCCTTTATCTATGTGTTTATTTATTCATCTCTCTAAGTGTCTATATATATTTGTTTATTTATCCATTTATTTATTTATCTGTCTATATATTCATCTAACTATCTATTCATCTATCTCTGCATTCACTTATTCATCTATCTATACATTCATCTCTCTATCTATTCATTGATCTATCCATTCAATTATTCATCAATCCATGTACTCATTTATTTATCTATATATTGATCTATCTTTCTATATATATCTATGTATTCATCTATCTATCCAATCACTTATTCATCCACCTATATATCCATCGATCTATTAATTACTTTTCTATCCATTCAGTTATTCATCTATCTCTTTACTCATTTATTTATCTATATATTGATCTATCTATCCATAAACTTATTGACATATCTACTTATATATCTAGTTAAATATGTATTTAATTATCTATCATTTTATTAATGAGTCTTAGTTTCTTTTATTATTGCTTTTATGAAATAGAATAGTTTTTAAAAATTTAATTCTATTCAAAATTTTAATTTTATGTGATAGTCTATTTGCTATATTTGCATAGCCGGTAGGTAAAATAAATAAACATGAGAGAAAGTTTTTTGAAGAGTTCATCTACTCCTACATGTAGGGAATGAGAGAAGACTAGATAACATTATCAATGGATGTATCAAATTACAAAGTTTTCATCAAAGAGTTAGGTGGAAAGATGTATATTCATATCGAAGACAAGATCATAAGAGTATTAGGAGGAACATAAATGCTAGGTGCGTAGATGAGTGAAGAGCTTCCTTGAATTTTTGGACAAATAATAAGAGTGCCAGAATCCTTGGCATTGGTTATGCAAAATCTAGGATTCATAGGAAAAATAGAATTTATCAAATTACACTACCAAAACTATGAAGGTAGAAAAGAGAGTCAAGCCAGATACTATCGAATAAGAAAAGAGACCACTAGTAGTAGTGATGCAAGAACCATGTATAGATATGCATATGAATATGCAAGATCGATCATCAAATAACATATGTTTTCTCCCACATTCATTTATTCATTTCAAAGATGCAGCCCTCATAGAGGAAGTACAGTATGGTATGGCACATAAAGTATAAATAAGCCAGGAGAGTTTTTGCAAGGAGATTTTTGCAGCTAAATTATTCACATTACCTTGTGATGACATGCAAACAAGAGAGAATAAAGTGATGCATAAAGCCACAATTTTCCCTATTGCCCATAGTGGCATCATCAAACCATTTGCACTTGTTAGACACCATATTAAAATCCCATGTCTTATTTCAAAACTATGGAACGCTCATATGCTTGAAATGTGGCTTGAGAAAATGAAGAAAGAGTTGTTAAGCATCCCACATAGGATAAACATGAAAGATACAAAGGGTGAGGTTATCAAGATCTTGCTCATGCCCACACAGACCTTAGTGATGTAGAAAACACACAGAAAAAGAAAACAGGCCAGGAGACAAGAGAGAATGTAGTAGTGGGTGCAATCTCCCCCCATGCACTCTGTTTCGACAGTCCATAGAGTGCATGTATTTATAGGAATTTTTAATTATGTCAAAATAGTGGTTACATGAGAGCGGCTTCAAAAAGCATGCATGAAAGTAAAAGTTGGTAACTTTTGCAGAAAGCCTTTGCTTTTAATATCAAAAATTGTGGTCTACGATGACTCTTATTCTAACCACTACTTTACTAACTATTTCTAAAAATAGTACCCTCTACGTGGGTTTATTTACAAACTATATAAATTAAAAATTGGATTATTGATGGCTGCCCTTTCACATCTTTCACGCCCTCACGAACCTTTAGCTGCTATGTCAAAAACATCAAAACACATGAATACATTAATAAATTAACACTCCAACAATGCCTTGTTCAACACATTCCATAATTCATAACATGCCCCTCAGTTGCAAAAGGAACTGACCTCAGTTGATAAAAAAAAAATAAACATGGATGGCTAGTCACGTGTTCCATCACTAAACGAAAATAAGCATGTTCCATGTAAAATCACATGCATGGAATTGATCATGGAGGAATTATATTAATGTGTTTGTGTTTGATATGCATAAATTAATGGGGTGTTAATTGTGCTATATGTATCCATTGACATTCTTCAATAGAGTGATTTTTGTACTTAACTAAATATCAATGATATTGAGCACCTGTGTGTGTAGTAATGACATCATGATCAATTATTTTCTCAAGAACTAAGATTTTAGATTCTTCTTCAATTAAAGGAGGGTCATCAAGAAGTGGAGTAAGTGGTAAAGTTCCTTTAAATGGTTTAAGTAAACTAATATGAAAAGGTTTATGGATATTCCAATGAGATGGTATATCTAATCTAAATGAATTGTCATTAATTTTTTGTATAATGCGAAATGGTCCATAATAGTGTGATGCAAGTTTAATTTTAGGATGCTGCAAAATATTTTTGAGATGTCTTTTAATGATACACAAGCATACAAGATTATTTTCCTTGAATTCCTTTGCTAATCATTTTGTATTGATATTATGTGTGTATCGCTCTTAACTTTTCCTAATGTGCTCGTGAACATCGTGAAGTATAGAAATGTGATCTTGAGCAATAGAATCAGCCATCGGAATGTCGATTTGGGTGAGTGACATGGGAGTGGGAAGCTTTTTGCCATAAAGAATTTCAAAAGGTGCACGAACAATAGTGGTGTGTGTGGTGTTATTGTAAGCAAATTGAAGTAATGGAAACTTTTCATCCTAGTTACTAGGATTATCTAATGAATAACAATGCAATAACTCAAGAATAGTATTGTTTTTAGCCTCACTTTGTCCATTACTTTCGAGATGAAATGCAGAGCTAAAATCTATTTTAGAACAGAAATGTTGAAATAAGGCAACCCAAAAATGATTACAAAATGGAACATCATGATCAGATAACATTAGTTTAGAAAATCCATGATGTGGGAAAATGCATTTAATGAATACTTTTGCAACCTGAGGTGGAGATAAAGTTTTTCTACAAGGAATGAAATATGCATAGTTACTAAAACCATAAACTATTGTCCAAATCATATCATTATGTGATGAAGTGATAGGAAGACATGTGACAAAATCCATAGATATTTGTTCCCATGGTTCGTTCGGAATGGGGAGTGTCATTAATAATACAAATGGTTTACCATGATGATGTTTTACACGCTGACATACAATGCATTGAGAAACATAATGTGAAATATCATTTTCCATGTGTGACCAAAAGAAGAAATCTTTGCAAGCAGAAATGGTGCTCTATATGCCTCTATGACCCATGTAAGATGTTTCATGCAGTTCTATGATGACAAAATATTGGGCTATACACAATCTATGTTAAAAATATAATAAACCATGATGAAATGTATAATGTTCATTAGATAAAGATGCATGATTGTTGAAGTCATGCCATGCATGTGAAAAATACAAATCAGATGCATAAGTGGAAATCATTTCTTGAAAAGAATGAATTTGGATGGCATAAATATTATGCAAAACAATATAATGTGAAGCAAAGTGGCTAAGGAATCAGCTAGAACATTAGCTTTATCATGAATATTGGATCATGGGTTGGAAATTTTGAATGAATGAAGGCCATTTAAGATGCCGATTAGAGATTAAGGGCTGATTTAATAATGCTTAATATCCTGTTGATCAATTTTGATTAAGACCTCAGAGCCCATAAGATAGTGTTTCCAAAATTGCAAAGCATGCACAATCGCTAACAATTCTTCATCATATGTACTATAATTCTTTTCTGAGGGCTTAACCTTCCTACTCTCAAATGCAATAGGATGATTATTTTGCATTAAAATAGCCCCTATTCCTGAACCACTAGCATCAATAACAACATGAAAGGGTTGTGAAAAATCAGGTAACTGTAAAACAAGTGCATGTGAAAGTGCATGTTTGAGTTTTTCAAAGGATTGGTGTTGGGTAAGTCCCCATGAAAATTTTATTTTCTTTTTCAATAACAAGGTAAGATGCAATGGTAAATAAGAAAAATTTCGAACAAACTTCCTATAGAAACTAGCCAACCCAAGAAAAGAACGGACATCATTGACTGATTGTGGTGTAGGCCATTCTACTATCACTTTAATCTTTTTTGGATCCACATGCATGCCTTTACTTGAAATAATATGTCCTAGATATTCTAGCTTACGTTGAAAAAAGTAGCTCTTTTTCGGGTGAGCATAAAGTGTGTTCTCTCATAGTGAATGAAAAACTATTTTAAGATGCTTCTCATGCTCACTATCATTCATATTGTAAACAAGTATATCATCAAAGAATACAAGAACAAAAGCTTGGTAATCAAGAAAATTGTTGTTCATCATTTGTGCAAATGTAGCAGGGGTATTAGTAAGTGCAAAGGGCATTACCATAAATTCATAATCGCTAGTTTGAGCTCGAAATCCAGTCTTAAAACTACCGCTTTGTGTCATACGAATCTGATGGTAACCCGATTTTAGATCAATTTTACTAAAGACACGAGCTCCTTGTAATTTATCTAAAAGGTCATCTATTCGAGGAATAGTTCGAGGAATAGGGTATCTATTCTTTACTGTGATCTTGTTAAGAGCTCTATAATCAATGCACATTCGATAAGTTTTATTCTTCTTCTCTACTAAGAGAATTGGTGCTCTAAATGGGGAAGAACTAGGCCTTATAAGTCCTTTGTGGAGTAAGTCTTTCACTTGGTTTTCTATTTCATTTTGATGTAGTGGGCCATGCCTATAAGATTGTTGGAAACAATGTCATATAAGTAGAGTATCCCATGGTCAAAAGGTCAAGGTATCAGTTCTGATATAGGCTATAGTCAAATTTGCTCATAGTATAGTATGTGTATAGTTTGATCTTACTCCCTCTAAGAGTAAAAGTGCTGAGCACCTTGGCTTTGTGAGCAACCTCCTAAAGTTGCCACCCAAGTTCAAATCTCTCCGTCCGCAGCGGCGTGGGAAATCTTTTTGGAAAAAGTATGTGTTTTATGCTTTTCATAACAACAAACAGACAGTGCACGCACGAACGTTGACAGTATTTTAGTGCTTTTCAGATCATAGATCGCTGTTTTATGTGCTTCTGGAAGAGATTTTCAAGTATACTCAAGGCTATATAAGAAGTATATTGGCTCATTGTTTAATTCATCCATCACCTATTACAACACAAGCTTGGTACCTCTTTGAGGTAGTGCTTTTAGCACATGGGGCAGCCATGGTACTTTGTTGAAGCATGTTGAGGAGCGGCTATGGAGTTCCTCTTGAAGAAGAAGAGTGTGCTCATACTCTTGCTTATGGAGAGGCTATTAGCAGCTTGGTGATGTGGATCGGCCATCTACATGATGTATTTGAAGATTGTCTTCTCCTTGAAGATTTCGGGTTACTTCAAAGACATTGGATGGTGGTTAACATAAGATTTACATCTTATGTTAAGAATTCAGGTACATATTCTCGTTATGCACATATCTACTACTTGGAGCTTATGGAGGCAGTGGCATCCATATCAGTAGGAGTCCTATTCGGCATAGGTACAAGAGAATCAGTATGTATATGAAGTATGCATATTTGGATGAGGTAGAGAAGATATGGTCATATGAGTTTGAGGATTTATGGCAGCAAACTTGTTAGCATTCTTTGCTACTTTTGTAAGTATGTGATATTTTCACACACGTGTATAACTTAGGGTCTTCCATAGCCTAAGGTTAGATGAGGGTTTGCTGATTATCAGTTTTAGACTGATCCTTCCTCTTTTTGTCACTCATATTCACTCTTCTACAACCTATTAGGTCACACATCTCATATATATATTCAAATTTCTATCCATACATCTAAATATGTGTGTTACATTTGTAAATTCACTCATACATCTATTTCGGTTCACATCGAGTGGTTGAGAGTTTTGCTCCCACATTGTACATTGAACATTGGTATATATGATAGTGTGAGTAAGCCTTGGCTTACGTAACACTTTACACATGTTATCTAATCTTTCTCTATCTTTGTCTCATCATTTGTATGATTAAATGTGGTATGTTCATGTTTTGTCAATACTGGAAGATTGCTAGAATCTGTGTTGTAAATGCTAGACCTATGGAACTTTGGACCTGTGATATGAGCTATGGGCCTACTAAATTTCCAACATTTGGTATCAGATCTTTAGGGCTTTGGCATCAGAGTTTATTCGGGCTCTCAGATTCCCAAGTTGTCTAGACTTTCAGGTTTACAACATATGATTTAAGAGCATCTTCTAACATTTGACATTTGACATACACGCTTAATCTAGATGAGTAGAGATTTGAGAATTAGACAATTCATTCACATGTTTATTCATCAGTGTGGAAGAATGAAGTTGATGATTTGTTAGCAGCCAAATATTTTTGGAAGAGTATGCAAATACTTTACAGAAGTATTTTTTGAAGACCAAGTCTTGATGAAGAAAAGGCTACTTCAAATTCAAGGAGAAACAATGGTTTGAAGAAGATGAAGGAACTAGATCAATATCAAATCACAGGTATCAGTTTATACTATCAGATTATCATTTGCAGGTCATATCTTAGAATAGCAATTATGAATAGATTTGAAGGATTCAAGGAGTGCTTTTATACACTTCCATTATTTGAAAGTTAAAGGCTACATCAAAACAAATATCTAGAGGTTTTTTTGAACTACTTTGAGAGATCTCTTTCATGGAAAGAACACTCATCTAAGAAGAAAAATTTGGAGATAGGATGAGTTTTCTGTTCAGCTAGATTTCTGTTGTAAGTTGGTTGGATATCCAGGTATAGAATTTGATCTAGAGAGGTAACTCTAGAAAGGTAATTCATCATTCAGACAAAAAGTTGATGAATTCAGTCATTTCTGACATTTGAAGCAGAATATTGATTCAGGAGATATGAGGAGATGATAAAACATGATTTTATATTCACTTCCATTTGTATACCATGTTTGTTTGGTTTCTTACTCTTAGCACTAGAGGAAGAGAAAAGTTCATTTGAAGAGGTCAAGAGTGTTTGCTACTTCAAGATGAAGAGAACAAAAGGTATGGAAGAGAAGTTTGAAGATGTTAATATCATCATCAGGTGGAAGAAAGGTGCAGAAGAAGAAAGTCCAACATTTCCAAAAGAAAATTAAGACTTCCTTTTCTCTTATATTTTCCCTACTTTATCCTCTACATCCAAAGACAAGTCTACGAGAATATCTTGTGTGAAGAAAGTTTAAAGAAGAAGTAGTTTCTTGTTTTGCATTATACTTGGTCATGTTTTAGTAGGTTTTGACACAGAATTGTATTGCGAGAAAGAAAAGCAGAAGATATATTTGTGAATCATATGTGTATGAGTTATGTTTTAGTTGAAGATTTTGATCAGGTAGCTATATGTTCCCTCAAAGAATTCATGGAGTGTCAATACAAAGCTACTTGGTATATGACAAGTTACAGAGAAGTATATTTCTTCTTTATCTAACTCTTGAGGTAAAAGATTTTTTTGTAGCAGATGTTGATGACTTGGGTTGAGGTTTAGATTTTGGAAAGGTTACCTCATATTCAGTATTTTCAGAAAACTTCAGAAATTTCAGATTTTTTGATGTACTAGTCAGTTGGAGAATCTACTTTCTATGATTGTCTTGATTTTTGGATACATGCTTGTATTCAAAAAGGTGTTCCATCAGATCCTATCACTTCATTGAGAAGTGGAGATAGCCAAAAGAAAGTCAAGCAGGTACTATCACATTTCACCCACGAAGAATATGGAAAGAAGAAGTATCAACTTGCAGCTTTTGGAGTTCTCAAGGTGAGAAGTTTGTCCATTTATGTTTCAAGTAGGAGTTGCAGATTCTTGGGAAGGATTTGTTTGAAGAAAAGTTTACAACTTTGCAAGAAGCATGGACACTTGGAGACATTTAGGTAGCAAATCAAACATTCAGTCATGAAGGTTTGATGAGAGCAGATTCTACACAGGTATTTTTTTGGAGAGATCATAGATCTTGTATGATCTTGATAGATCTTATATGATCTTGAATGATCTTAAATGATCATGAAAGATCTTGAGTATTTATGAGTCAGTTGTCTATCCTTTCTTTGAGAAGGTTCTTAGTATTGGAAGAAGTCAAAAATTAAGATTCTATCAGATTTGTGTTGCAAAGAAAAAGAAGAAGATACTTGTTATGTTGCAGAAGATTATGGATCCTAAAATTTTGTTTTAGATACAGGTATTGATTGTTTAGAATGTTTGGAGAAAGTTTCTCTTAGGGTGTTCCTGTTCAAGAGAAGGTTCCAGAGTTCTATTGAAGAGAAGCTTGATATTTTAGAGAGGTATGTTTGAGAAGTGCGCACATATAAGTTTATACCAGATTCTAAAGGAAAGAGGTATGAAGGATTTATGGATGAAGACATGATGAAATCATAGATTTTTCTTTTGAGACTCATGAGTTGAGTTGAATTGATTTGACTTGATTATGGTCAAAGATGAACCATCACTATTCATAATACACTACGTTGTGAGTTGTCAGTCACAGGTTCCAAGATTCAATTCTTGATTTTTAGTGTATTTACATGACACAACAGAAGTACGTTGAGAAAACTTTCATAAGGTAAATGCAAATATGTGGATCCTCGTGCATGTTTTCAGGTTTAAGAAGACACGAGATAACAGGTTCAGAGTCAGTACTTGCTACATTTGTTGTCAAGCAAATGATTGCTTGATGAGAACACTATTGGATATCTAGTTTGCATATTTTCTCAAGTATTATGGTTCATATTCAGCAAGTTCAAGTTTGATGGAAAGTCAAATTCAATTTTGAAGAAGACTTTTGAAGAAAAGGTTTCAAGGTCAAATCGAGAGTATAAGCTTCAAGCTTGTGATAGTTTGCAGGTTATGAAAGTTTGAAGATGAATGAAGTTACATCTTAGTTTAGTTTGTACCAATATGACATTGTAGGGGGGATTGTTGGAAACAATGTCATATAAGTACAATATCCCATGGTCAAAAGGTCAAGGTATTAGTTCTCATATATGCTATAGTCAAATTTTCTCACAGTACAGTATGTGTATAGTTTGATCTTACTCCCTCTAAGAGTAAAAGCACTGAGTGCCTTGACTATGTGAGCAGCCTCCTAAAGCTACCACCCAAGTTCGAATCTCTCCGTCCACAACAGCATGGGAAATCTTTTTGGAAAAAGTAATTGTTCTATGCTTTTCATAACAACAAACAGAAAACGCACGCACCAACGACGGTAGTTTTTTAGTGCTTTTCAGATCATAGTTCGCTGTTTTATGTGCTTTTGGAAGAGATTTTCAATTATACTCAAGGCTATATAAGAAGTATATTGGCTCATTGTTTAATTCATCCATCACTATTACAACACAAGCTTTGGAAGCTTGGTACCTCTTTGAGGTAGTGCTTTTAGCACATGGGGTAGCCATGGTGCTTTGTTGAAGCATGTTGAGGAGCGGCTATGGAGTTCTTCTTGAAGAAGAAGAATGTGATCACACTCTTGCTTATGGAGAGGCTATTAGAAACTTGGTGGTGTGGATCGGCCATCTATATGATGTATTTGAAGATTGTCTTCTACATGAAGATTTCGGGTTACTTCAGAGACATTGGATGGTGGTTAACATAAGATTTACATCTTATGTTAAGAATTCAGGTACATGTTCTCTTTATGCACACAGGTACTACTTGGAGCCTATGGACGCAGTGGCATCCATATCAAGAGAATTCCTATTCGTCATAGGTACAAGAGAATCAGTACGTATATGATTTATGCGTATTTGGATGAGGTGTAAGAGAAGATATGTTCATATGAGTTTGAGGATTTCTGGCAGCAAAATTGCTATCATTCTTTGCTACTTTTGTAAGTATGTGATCTTTTCACACACATGTCTAAATTAGGGTCTTCCATAGCCTAAGGTTAGATGAGGGTTTGTTGATTATCAATTTTAGACTGATCCTTTTGTAATAAAGTAAGTCCATGATCCAAGGGTCTGGCCGGTTCAGATAGATCTGAGATTAGGCATCGTTTGGTCATCCGTGTGTATGACCAAAGATCTCGAGTTTAGACTTACTAGGAGGTGGTGCTTTTGTGAACAAGTGATCCACTTACCGTAGTGGATAAGTCTCAAGGATGTGAAGGAGGAGGTCTTGGGTTCAATCCCCGTGGGGGACATGGGGAGAGTATTTTGCCCAAAGAGATCTAGAGCCTTCTAGAAGCATCCACTTGAGTTAACTCGAGTTGACTAGGACACTTGGTGCACATGCAGTTACAGATGTTCTCTTAGGCAGCGGTGGACGGAATTGGACTTCTGCCTTAGAGAGAGAGAGAGGGGCGTCGTGTATTCTTTTCCTCGGAGGGATTGGTGACATCGAGATGGACGTTTCTCAACAAAAGTAAAATATGGAAGGCACATCTAAAAGAAGGCTTGTTGCTCAAACATTAGCTCTATAGGATTTGAACACGGAACCTCCATGTGCAATAACTCTATCTTATTCATGAGAGCAAAGTGGTTTGATGGTTCTACTAGGAAGGGAAACTATTTTTTCTCTTGTTCTTGATACTGCAGAAGTACATAAGGACGAATAAAAAAGGGAAGAATTTTGTCAATTGCCGACGGGAATCAAACCTTGTTATTCTACTTCAGACCATACTACTCAGCCACTACATTACAAGCATCTTGGTGCCATATTCCACCAAATGCTATTTGTTCTCAGTCTTTGCACATAAATCTCTACTTGACCTGAGCTTTGGAACCATCTCCCATATGAATACTTCTTTTGAGAAGCTATTCCCAATCGAATCCGAATCAAAACTAGTCTTGATTCATGGATTAAGTATGAGAAGAACAGAGGGTGGATGAAGCTATGATCAAAGCTAAGTCTTTTCTAGTTTCTACTTAGCCTTAATGCTTGATTTATCTTGTTTTCATTATTCTACACTTACTCCTAGAAGCACATTGAAATAGCCAAGATTTCAATCAATTAAGTCTAGATTAGGATAATGAAACAATCCATTTCTCATTCCAAGCATTAGTTTGCATTAAGGAAAGACTTGATAAAAAAAAAAGGATCCTTGTGCATCAAAGAATGTATTTTGGTAATTTAATTCCATATTCCTTTCCATTGAGTAAGCTTTTTATTGCACCACAAGGATATGCTTTTATCATAGTGCATTACAATAAAGGAAAGGATATACACGCATCAAGATTGCATGATATATATTCTTAGTACAAGGAAAAATCATACATCAAGCTCATGCATGATTGTTGCATTATTTTTTGGGCATGCAAAGAACATGCATGCATATGCATGTGAGCATATGCATTTGCATGTAGACACATGCATTTGCATGATAAAATGGGATGTTGTTTGCAAGTAGATATGAAAATGTACTCTCTTAGTATTTAGCTTACTTTATAAAGCTCATGGCTTGACATTAGGGAAGACAGAGGACTAGTTAGTTGCAAAGAAATGATAGTTCTAGTTTTGCAACTCAAGTAATTAGTCGATTCCTTCCCAAGTTGATACTTTCTTATCAAAAATAAATACTTAATGACCATTAAGTATGTTTGAAGTCTTACTAGGTATAAGTAAGCACTAAGAGAAAGTTAAGTATTAAATTTTCTTGATGACCAAGAAAATTTAATTACTTGCAAACCTCTTGTGATGTATGATGACTCTAAGTCCCGGATGTACTTAGGGAGTCATGAAGACAAGCTTATAATGATGTTTCTAAGTATAGGTGATATTTAGAAAATCATACGGTTAAGCTTTAGTTGATTAGTTACGTAATTAGCATCCCAAGATTGGATGATAACTTCAAGTTCCATGAGTAATCTTCTATTTAGAAAATCTCGAAAGTTCTAAGAAGTTTCTTTGTGGTTTCAAGATTTGTATCTCACGATGAAACCTCAATAAGTGAATTTTAGGAATTGAGATATTTCCTAAAAGAGAAATACTAAAATAAAATAGTCAAGTCTTCTATTCCACGTGAGATCATTCTCGTACCATGTTCGATATAAATTTATTTTTGGGAAGGAAGTTGTTCCAAGTAGAGGATCTTAATTGATTCATGAACTCTTCCCAAAATACACATAAATTCATACTATATGATAGGACCGAGGAATGATGATGTTCTAAATAAAGGTGCCAAGGAAACCCATGAAGCTTTTATAAGTTTTCATTTGATTTCATCCCAAGGAGTGATGGAAATCAAAGGTTACACCTCAACATCAATTGATCCTTGACGTCAATAAAAGGATGTTAGGTTCTATAGTTTCATCTCTGCTAAATGATGTGACTAGCTAAGCAATCTTTAGGAAATAAGATAAGTTCCTAAGGACTTGAAGCAAGTGCAAACTTTTCATTTAGGAATAGAAAGTTCCAAGAAATGGATCTCTAATCCATGAACTTTTCCTAAATAGGCTATAAACTTCAAAAAGTTATGTGTTCGTAGTAGCATTACTATTGGATCTATCATCAATAGATGCTTGGACTTTAAACATAATTTTGATTGGTGAAATATGTTTAAAAGACTCTAGTAACATCTAAAGATTGAACAATAATAATGCGTCTTGTATCAAACTCAAGAATAGGAGTCAATATCACATAAATGAAAGTTCAAACTTAAACTTTCATAGTGGCATGGGAAACCATATCCAAAAGGTGATATTTAGTGTCTAGTTTGATATTCAGGAAATGAATACAATTGTATCAGTAAACCTTCTTGATATTGTTTGAAAGAATTTCTTTCAAATATCCTTCCAACATTGCAAAAGATTCCAAGATGAATCATTTAATGTTATTTGATTCCCTAGAAGGAATCTGAAGTCTTTGAAGAATAATATTCTCCCAAGTAGTGAGAAGGAAATTCTTTAAAATCTTTAGTCAGTAAGTAGTTCCTTGGATGTCCCAAACCACCATAAGTGGTACTTAAAGTCCAAATTGTGATATAACCTAAAGGTATATCAAAGATTCTTAATTTTGGAATCTAAGAGGCATTAGTGTATGCTTGGACTTAAGTAAGGGAAAGATCTCTTAAAATCCTGCAGGTAAGCAAAGAAGCTTTAGATAGTTCAGAAGATCTTAAAGATAAAGACTAATTCTTTATTCTAGTCGCAAGATCAACCAGACTTGATCAAGCTTGGCCATGATTATCCAAGAACATGCAGCTGGAACTACTCTATATATTCACTCAAGTTCCATTTATCCAATGAAAAGAGTAATCTGTTCCAAGTCTGAATAGAGTAAAGAAATCCCAAGAATGTAGTCTGCAACCGTGAAGATGGTAATTAAGTTTGTGGAAGGTAAAACTTAAGGTTTGCCTATCCTTAAAGGGATTTCAGTACAAATCCAGAAAGCATGAGCGAATGCTTAAGAGTTAAGCAGTAGAAAGACTCCTATATAAAAGTCCCCGGGGTAGGTACCTAAAGCATCAGTAAAGAAAGGAATCTAAAGACAAGAAGTGAAAAACTCTTGTCACTACAAATTGGTTAAGGATAAACCAATTGAAATTGAATCTATGAAAATTCAAGCACTTGGAATTCTGATTGGTTTTCATTTGAAAGCCCTAGCAAAGAAGGATGGATGCTCCATCAAGAGGTTTTCAAGTTCCCAAGATTGTGAGACGATCATGTAAAGGAATCCAAACATAGAAAAACTAAGTTAGAGGTAATGCCTGAAACTTCAAAATTTTTGTAAAAGAACTGAAGAGATAAGGTACTCTATCAAGAGAGGTTTTAACTTTAAGATAAGTATCACCCACACATTAATGTGAATATAAAATAGGATGGTATGGGACACCAAATTTTATACTCAGATTAATGTAGGAAAGATGGTATGGGACATTGGACCATGGGAGGATAATTATCTTTTAGTCCTAAATTAAATCTTGAAGTTAGATGTGATCCTCAAGAAAATGTAAACTTCAAAGAAAGCATTTTATTCAAGAAGGATAAAATTAGTATCCTAAGATACTTCAAGATAACTTCAAGATAAAGATATGAAGTAAGTAATTTCCAAGATCTTCTTAAAACACTTCAAGATAAAGTGTTGTTAATTCGGAAATATTTGATAAATTTCTGAAAAAGTTGGACTTTGACTTTGAAGTGAACCTTTCAAGTAAGGAATAGACTGACTAAGTCAAGCTACAAGTTCCTAGTGTAACTTGGTAAATTCAATCCTTTGACTCAAAGAAATGCACAAGAACTGCATTTCTAGTAAGGAGTCATAAAGATTGAATACAAGCATAAACTAAGTCTCAAGAGAAGCATTGTTTAAGTAACAACTCATCATCAGAACTTCAGTGGGTCGACACATTGATGTTAGTTACCATACTAATATCTTGTGGTTAGATGATGTTTTTGAGTTGCTTTGAATCTTTTTGAGAATCCAGCTTATTTCTCTTAAAGATAAAGAAAATGCTTCAAATCTCATTTGAAACAGATCTTTGAGAAGTTAAAGCCCTGAGTCATCTAGACTTTGACTCATAGCGAGCTTATGTAACTTTGAAGTTTGAATTGGTTGTACTGAGTTTCAGTTATTTCTTTTTGCTTTTCAAATCTTTTGGAATTGGCTCGGATATGGTATCTGATTCCTTTTGCAAAAGACCACAGTTAGCCCATTAGAATTAGATAACTAAATTGAACATCCTAGATAAATGTTATGTACAAGAACCTTTTCAATCTTCAAAAGATAATAAGTCTATAGGGACTTATTCTTGCTTCAAGTTATAGCATAAAAGATTTCCTAGAGTCCATTATACTCTAGAATAGAGAAGTTAGGAATTGCTCATCAGATTGATAATTCCCAAAATAATTTCAGTTAAAGTCTTTGAGAAAAGTGTCCTAAGTTGGACAATTTTCATTTTGAATTTGAATTGGTCAAGTTATTATGGTTGAGTCAACAAAAATGGTAAACTTTCTCCTACAGTTTACATAGGATTATTTAACCTATTTGGACAAAGTAATCCTCTAGCCGCATGAAAAAAATCAAGTAACTGTTGGATCAGAGTTAACCATTGTACAAACATCCAAGTTAGATGTTTGAGAAAACCAAACTTTAAGTGCTCCAAATCAAATTCAAGTGAATCAAGAGTTCTCAAAGTCTTGCAAGGGATAAGAATCCCACCTTGATTACTAAGTCCATGCACCAGTCATGCCCACAAATGGACTAGTAAGTTGAATCCACCCAATTCACATGTTTGTGCCTAGATCGCATATCGAGAAATTGTGAATTGGTTAGGGATGTGTTCAGATCGACCCTTATTATTCTTCACTAGTTTGTACTTTGTCCAGCTCATCAAAATGCAAAAAGAGAAAGTGTTTTGAATCATTTCGGTAGGGACGCCACCACAGAGATGAGACATGTTCTTCTAGTTCTAGAACATGACCATGTTCTTCCAGTTTTAGAACATGAGGCTCAGGGGTTGCCTAGAGTATGTATATAGCTCTATTTTTTAGGATGAAAATATTTTTCCAAGGGGGGAAGAATGTACTAAAGTAAGTCCATGATCCAAGGGTTGGACCGGTTCAGATAGATCTGAAATCGGACATCATTTGGTCATCCATGTGTATGATCAAAGATCTCAAGTTTAGAATTACTAGGGGGTCTTGTGCTCTTGTGAACAAGTGATCCACTTAGCTTAGTGGATAAGTCTCAAGGATGTGAAGAAGGAGGTCTTGGGTTCAATCCCCATGGGAGACATGGGGAGATTTTGTTGCCCAAAGAGATCTAGAGCCTTCTAGAAGCATCCACTTGAGTTAACTCGAGTTGACTGGGACACTTGGGGCATGTTGTAGTTACATGGCCGACACATGGCTGGCTAGTATCCACCTGCCCAAGAAGGCAGTCTCTTGGAGAGAGCTATATATAGAGGCATTTGGTTGGGAGGAGAGTCATCTCACGTGGTGGTCGTAATCCTTGTTCTCTTGCACCTTCCTCTTTTTGTCACTCATATTCACTCTTCTACAACCTATTAGGTGACACATCTCATATATATATTCAGATTTCTATCCATACATCTGAATATGTGTGTTACATTTGTACATTCACTCATCCATCTATTTCTATTCACATAGAGTGGTTGAGAGTTTTGCTCCCACATTGTACATTGAACATTGGTATATATGATAGTGTGAGTAAGCCTTGGCTTACATAACACTTTACACATGTCTAATCTTTCTCTATCTTTAACTCATCATTTATATGATTAAATGTGGTATGTTCATGTTTTGTCAATATTGGAAGATTGTTGGAATCTGTGTTGTAAATGCTAGACCTATGGAACCTTGGACCTCTGATATGGGCTATGGGCCTACTAAATTTCCTAAAGGATTCAATTCATGCATTGACAAAAACAATGCATGAATTGAGTCCTTTCCTAAATGCACATTTTACTTGAGTATGATTAATCAATGGAAATGGCTAGAAATCATGCCAACCAGACAAAGTAATGATTTGACCTCTTAATTCAAAGTTAAAGGCATGTGTATGGTAGTCAATCCGTGGATTATAATGATGATGGAAAGGCATACCAACTATAACATTGTAAAATTGCAAAGGTGCAATTAAAAATGTTCATGCATCTACATATGGGCCTATGCTAATCGTAACATCTTACACTTCTTGTGTTACATTATAATGACTACCTTGAAATGTAGCTTTCACTTTATACAAGGGAGGAGATGTTTTTAATTTAAGTTCTTGCACTAATAAGTGTGAAATGAAATCATGTGAATTACTATCGTCATGTAAAACATTAACTAGCTTGTTATTGATACTACCCTGCATACACAATAATATGAATTGAGATATCGTTACCCAAGATACTTAAGTCCTTGTCCAATGCTTCCTCTATCGAAAGAGGATGAATTTCTTCATTATGGGCCTCCAGGTTATGCAATTGAGGTGAAACTAGTTTCATGTGAAGAGGTCGCAATCCGAACTTTGTTTTTGTATGTCCAAGTTTACCACAATTCTAGCAGGTGATACATGGTCGCTTCTGTTGCGCATCCACCACTCAAGTTTGGAGAGTAGGTGGTTTGTTAGGTTGGAGAGAATAGGTGGAGTTGAGTAATTGGATTGTGGAGGATGAGGAAAACTAGATTAAGATGGGGCATTAAAATTACGCTTCATAGGAAACATGGATTTAAGAAAAAGTGGTCATTGACATGGTTGTTGTAGATGGATCGACTTGATTATGGATTGGAATTCCTTCTCTACATCATAGGAAAAAGAGATAGCCTCGTTGAGGGTTGTAGGCCATAGGGTGCGAAGCTTACCTTGGATTCCCATCTGCAAACCATCTTCGTTCTTCCGTTGCAAGCTATCCTCCGGTACATCTTCTAGCATTCTAACCAATAGTAAATTAATCAAGAACCGCTCCATGTAGGTAGTGACTGTGTCATCCTCCTTCCATGTAAAGGTTGTCCATGCACGTTGTCGCGAGGTTCACAAAAAGGAGGGAGAAATGGAAATAAGATTATAGATGGATAACACGTTAAGTTCCTCGAAAACCATGCTCATCCTTAAAACTAACACAAAGTAATCATTGAATTTCCAATCCTATGCAAACTCAAGACTTTTGAGTGTGGAAAGAGAACCAACAATCCTTAGAGACATTTGGCTCGTTTAACTTTGCACAAATTCACAAGGATTCATGATAAGAATGTGCACATTAGAGTCTCAAGATTTTGTTGTGTACTCTTTTCCAAGTTGAGAGATCTCCCTCTAAGTCCAATGTCAAGCTCTCTGATTTTCTCATCAACACATGCATCACATATTTGGGATTTTGCGAGTAGCTAAACTTTGATAGATGTCCATTATTTCATATGGAAACACACCAAAGCGTATTAATGAGAGAGTCATGGATATAATTATTATCACATAAGTATGTCTCATCAATTAAGTTAGGTTCTCTTTTCACTTTTCTCATGAACAGGATCTAGAACACATAACACCTCTTGCCAGTTCAGTTTTGTATTTCAGTGTTATTTTCAAAGATGTAAGGGGAAGATACTTTTGTGCCCACAATTCTATAAATCCAAACAAAGACATTAATTTAAATAGGTCATATTAGAGTTTTCAGAAAGAAACAAAGTGTCCCCTGTAGTACAGGTTTCCTAATGAGATATATACATGTTAAAAAAAAACAACGCCTAGATTAATAGAAGTTCTGATTCAAGTCATATAAAGGTAGATTTACTTGGAAGAAGACGTCAGAACACCGAACATAAAATCAGAGAAAGCCCTAATCTGCATAATCATCATGCATGGGGGTTCTCCATTCACGTTTATAAGTGAACAAATCATTTCATGAAGGCATTCAAACCTTACAATTACATGCAACAGTATACAAAGTCTTAAATTGTATACTATGAAGTATCCACAACCAAATACTCTTCCGCTTCTCTCTAAGCAACTGAAGCCTTCCTCTCTTTAGGAAGGAAACAATCGAAGATGATTTCTCCCTTCTGCTATCTTCCATCGGATGGAACCTGAAATTCTCTGTAGAAGTATCAACCACTCAGCATTCAGTTTTTCACTCTTTCCAACCAGTTCTTGCTGTCACCCTTAATGAGCAAAGACTTGTCATATAACAGCTTCTATAGTGTATGTTGGGTATAATTGCAAGCCTGCAATCCTCAGTTCCGCATGGAAAACATATCATTGTGCATGTTAGTTTAAGTGTAGTGCATAGGAAGAGACTAGAAGCTTCGTCTCTTGATTTATAGATAGCTTGCTTGCTTCACATTGATTCTCCTTATCTCTGATTCGAATTGTTTTGTGAAATTCCACCATTAATTTCCTTTGGGGCTTGCAGAGCACTGACTTTTGACCTACTCGATATTCTGAGTTTTTTTAGCAAAGAGTACCCACATTCTTTTTGATGCACATATTGTTCAAGAGAGTACCCACATTCTTTTTGAGGCACCTGTAATTATTCTCTTCTCTCCCCTACAATATGAATGTAGGAAAACTCTCTGCTCCATCATGAAACATTGTATATCTCAATCAAGCATAACGTTAACAATCAATATGATTTAGGTGATGCTAACAACCACTTCTCTCTTTCCTTTGTTCCTTAGATTTCATAAACAAGAGTTTGATTGGGCGTCTTTATTGTGCAGTAGGAACATGCTTCTTCTCCTTTCTGTAACAGCAAATCACTTCCTGTCAGCTTCCTTCACCTTCGTGAGAGTAACAGAGAACTACCCAAATTCTTCAGCGAACTCCTCTTCTTGATGTGGTTCACTTCATTCTTCTTCTTGTTCGCATCTGATTCGTTTAGCAAGGAAACAATTACCCTATCTTCTGCCAACAGATCTCTGCATCCATCAGGCCCTTAGGTAATGTCGATCCTATAATTAATGAATGTCTGCTAATGATGCACGTGAATGACATCTTTTGAAGCTCTTCTGGATTCAGCCTGCCACGAGAGATCCCTCCCCAAAGTGCTCTTCTGGATTCGACAGAGGAAATCTGTCCTCCTCATCATATGACAGTTGCTTCGAAGCTTTGTTATTGTTACTCTTTGTGCTAAAATGGCTAGCCTCCACTCTTTGGTATTGAGGCATGTCTGGTGCTAAAGTAGAAGAGGAAACACATTTTTGCACTTGCAGTGATCAAATTAGTTTGACAACTAAATGTCAGAGACAACCGATGAGAGCTCCTCCTTCCGAACATAGTCGCCACATCTTAAAAGAGCACAATCACAACAAACCCTGGAGCCCTTCCAAGTTCCTATCTCCAAAATCTTTTTTTTCCCGTTCAATATGGCAAGGCCTTCCTTTGTGTGCCATTCCACCCCCTTCTTGAAGCGATATTCCCCCCGCTGAAGACACATATTTTTCCTCCATATATTATATCATTATATGATTATATATTAATTCGATTAATATACTTGCTTATTTACAGATATGCATTCACCCACTTACAAGTATGCGCACATTCTAGGACGTACATGCTTATTTTTATATACCTGAACATAGATGCATACCAATTTTTGTTTATGCAAATATTAAACGTTTAAACTTTCTTGTAGGCAACCAAACACAAAGAAATGCTTAAACACATATATGCATGTTTGCATACAAACACAAATATCATGATCCATCAATATTCATAAGTGGTCACATGAATTAACATACATATCTATGATTCTATATACACACATTAAGACTCACTTATGAATAAACATTCACATATGTACTAAATTCCCATGCAAGTATCATATACATATAAAGTTATCAATCTACAATGATTCTAGAATATATATACACATTGAGTCTTTAACACTAGTTCTGTACTAGGACACTTGAGTGTCCTAGGACAATTAAGTGTCCTGCTTTTACACCAAGTTGCTTGATTTTTCTTGAAGATACCCTTGAGCCTTTCATGACATATTCATTTGGATTTGATAGCCCACATCATGTAAGAGAAAAGTATAATCTTTAACATTTTACAACTTCAGATGGGTTATTAAATGAAGAAGAAAATGGGAATTTCTAAAAAGTCAACTTTTAGCATAATTGAAAAAATAACTCAATTCAAACATTTTGACAATTTGGATATGTTTTAGGAAATTTCAAGATATTGATGGATTTTGGCAAGGTAAACCAAGTGTTTGGGGATCTCTGGAGAAGATTGAACACTTCCAAAAGTAATAAACATGGACTCAAAACTTATCTTCTCTAGGTCACTGCCATTTATTGCAACTTTTTAAGAATGGCTCACTATAATTTTTGTGTACGTGAGATTGCATAGAATTGGCTAGTTATCAATGGACAACCTTCATGCTAATTGAATGCACATTTTTATTCAAAGTTAGCAGACCTCCACTTTGAAGTAGTAGCCATTGCATTTGGTGTTTACTTTCATGTTGAATTGACAAAGCACATATTTTCATGTTCATGAAAAGAACATAGTTCCAAAGGTAGAATAAAAAATTATGATGGAAAATAGTAAATATTTATATGCTATTCTAAGTACTAAACATTCCAAAATATGCTTTGATGCCATTTTTCATTCTTAATCTCGTCAAATAATATCTGATTGACAATGGTGATTGTGATAAGAATGAAACAAATTCACATACATATTTTATGTGACAAAAAGAAGATGGCATCCATGATGGAAATGATAAAATGTTTTCAAATGATCCTTATCATTTTATGATATCGAAGATTATGTCAAAGAAATTTCAGTATTATTTTGAGTATGTGTGGGTGTGTGCAAGGGATTGTGTTTATGCATATAACAACTACCAAAAATTTTTTCTAGTAAGTATGTTGAAACTAAATTTTCTTTCGAATATATGTGTACATGACTCTTGTTTCTTGTTAGGAACTAGTTTTTCTTCTTGGATATCAAACTAAATGTTTATAATTTGACATTATTTCAATTGGATGTTCATGTTTATATGTGGATATATTGGTTGGTTTCTACACATATATCTACTTTGTTTGGTGTACATACACTACAAGAAATAGGGGGGTGTAGCGATGCCCCCTAATTGAAAAAAAAACGAGAATCGTCGCTTATGCGATGTTAGTGTCGCATAAGCGACGGTCTTATTTTTGGATTTTTTTAAACAAGCCTTCATTGCATAAGCAATGGTAGTGTCGCTTATGTGATGCTAAAAGTGTGCGTCGCAAATAACATCGCTAACTAGCGACATTATTTGCGATGTTGGCAAACTGACTACAACGTTTAAGTGTCGCATAAGCGACGTCCTGTGTTCCAGAGCATCGCATAAGCGATGCTCTGGAATGTAAAAAAAAAAAAATCGATTTCTCCCGACACATTTGTGCCAGGATTTGGACGTGAGAGAGCAAGAGGATGAGAGAGAGAGAGAGAGCACGAGAGAGAGAGAAAGAGCGAGAGAGCGAGAGAGAGCAAGGATTTATTGTTGAAGCCAAGTATGCATGCACACACACACTTAAACACACATACATATGCATATACACACACACATATACACACATAGACACACACACATACACATAGACACACACACATACACACACATGTACACACATACACTCATAATGTTGCATACACACACATATACATGCATACACACACATATACATGCACACACACATATATGCATACACACACATATGCATACATAATGCACATGCAAACATACACATACATAATGCATACACACACATATGCATACATAATGCATACACACACATATGCATACATAATGCATACACACACATATGCATACATAATACATACACACACATATGCATATATACATGCATACACATACAGACATAGACACATACACACACAGACACATACACACACATAAACACATACACACTCATAGACACACACACACACACATATACACACACTCACATACACACATAGACACGTACACACATAATGATGCATACACACACATACACACACCCATACACACACACACATACACACACGCATACATACACATACACACACATATATGCATACACACACACACACATAGAGAGACATGCACACACATACACATACATGCATACATAATGCATATGCATATGCATACATACATACTTACATGCATACACACACATATGCATACAAAATGCACATGCATACATATACATATATAATGCATATGCAAACATAATGCACATGCATACATACACATACATATTGCATACACACATATGCATACATAATGCATACACACACATACACACACATATGCATACATACATGCATAGACATACACACATAGACACATACACACACATAGACACATACACACACATAATCACATACACACTCATAGACACACACACATGCACATAGACACACACACATACACACATAATGATGCATACACACACATATAGATGCAGACACACATACACACACACATACACACACATATATGCATACACACGCACATAGAGAGACATACACACACATACACATACATTCATACATATGCATACATAATGCATATGCATATGCATACATACATACTTACATGCATATATAATGCACATGCATACATACACATACATAATGCATACACAGAGATATGCATAAATAAAGCATACATACACATATGCATACGTACATGCATACACATACACACATAGACACATACATAGACATAGACACATACACACACATAAACATATGCACACTCATAGATGCACACACATACACATAGACACACACACACATACACACACACATATACACACACACACATACACACATAGGCACATAGACACATAATAATGCATACATACACATACACATGCATACACACATACACACACACATACATGCACACACATACAGAGACACATGCATACACACACATATGCACACATCATGCACATGCATACATACACATACTTAATGCATACACACACATATGCATACATAATGCATAGATACACATATGCATACATAATGCACATTCGTATGCATACATACATGCATAGACATACACACATATAGACACACACACACACACGCATAAACACATACACACTCATAGACACACACACATACACATAGACACACACACACATACACACACACATACACACATAGACACATACACACATAATGATGCATACACATACATACACATGCATACACATATACACACACACACATACATGCACACACATACATGCACACACATACATGCACACACATACACACACACATACACACACATACACATACATGCATACATAATGCATATGCATATGCATACATACATACTTACATGCATACACACACATATGCATACATAATGCACATGCATACATACATATACTTAATGCATACACACACATAGGCATACATAATGCATACACACACATACACACACATATGCATACATAATGCACATGCATATGCATACATACATGCATACACATACACACATAGACACATACACACACATAGACACATACACATGCATAATCACATACACACTCACACACACATATACAGACACACATAGACATGTACACACATAATGAGGCATACACACACATACACATGCATACACACATACATACACACATACACACACACATACACACACATAGAGAGACATACACACACATACACATACATGCATACATATGCATACATAATGCATATGCATATGCATACACACACATATGCATACATAATGCACATGCATACATACACATACTTAATGCATACACAGACATATGCATACATAATGCATACACACACATACACACACATATGCATACATAATGCACATGCATATGCATACATACATGCATACACATACACACATACACACATACACACACATAGACACATATACACACATACACACACATAAACACATACACATTCATAGACACATACACACTTATACACACACATACACATGCACATGGACACATATATATAGATACACACATATATACACATATAGACACACACACATAGACACACACACATACACACATAGACACGCACACATACACATACACACAAATATACACATAGACATAGACACACACACTTACAAGCACACATCCACACACATTTACACACACATACACATGCATACAGACACATATATATAGATACACACATATGCACATACACACATACATGCATATGCATACATACATGCTTACATGCATACACACACATACACATGCATACACACATACACATACACACATAGACACACACACACACATACACACACATATATGCATACACACACATAGAGAGATATACACACACATACACATACATGCATACATATGTATACATAATGCATATACTTATGCATACATACATACTTACATGCATACACACACACATATGTGTACATATGCATACATAGTGCACATGCATATGCATAGATACATGCATACACATACACACACATATGCATACATAATGCACATGCATACACATACACACACATAGACACATACATACACATAGACACATACACACACATATACACATAGATTCACACACACATACACACATAGACACACACACACATACACACACACGTACACATGCATATGCATACATACATGCTGACATGCATACACACATACACACAGATCCATACACTCACATATACACCATACACATATACACACATACATATGTACACACACACACACACACACACACACACACATATATATATATATATATATATATATATATATATATATATATATATATATATATATATATATATATAGAGAGAGAGAGAGAGAGAGAGAGAGAGAGAGAGAGAGATTTCTAATCCATTTTGTTTTATATGTTAGGTATTATGGATCCTAGTAGAGAGAGAAAGGCAAACCTCACTCTCACAAAAAGTCTTATGAGAGCAAGAGTTCCGTCTGATACTCTAGGGGCCATCATGCATGATTCCTTATAGATGCCTGATGATGAGCTTGATTATACGATCCAGATGCTTACCCTACGATCAAAGGAGGGCTCTTCTATGGCTCCACATGTAGGAAGATAGCTATCTGCTAATAGGTATGTGTTTTTTTCATAAACTTTTTTAATGATATTATAATACGTATTTTTATTTATTTTTATCTATCTATTTTCAAGACACCTATACCACCTCCAGATCATGATAGCAGAGAAGAGTTGCCTATGAGGACATGCATAGGCACCTTAGGACTAGAGTCCGATATAGAGCTAGAGGGGAACATTGTGTATATAGGGAATGGATTGGAGTTCAAGAGAAGAATGTGGGTATTATGCGACTCTTACCTGCACCTTGTCCACTTACCGTGGAAGTAAGTATAAATTTTCTATATAAATTGAAATAAATATCTTATGTTTTATTTACATGATTTTTTTATTTTTGTAGTGAGCATGATGAGAGGGATAAAAAAATACGTACTTAGTTCACTTGAGACAGAGTTTGGGACAAGATGGTCGCATAAGTGGTGTCTAAAAGAGATACGGACACTTATGGCTCATCGTCGCGATGATGCACGGTACACATTGCTTTTATGTATATATATGTGGATATGAGTATGTGTGTTTATGTATGTATGCATGTATATGAGAGAGAGAGAGAAAAGAGTGAGAATAGAGGTACAAATACACTCATACACACATATACATCATACATGCACATTTACACACATATACACATACATGCACATTTATACATACACAGACATACATGCACTTTTTTACACACACATACACATGCATGCAGTTACACACATATAATGAATACACATAGACATATACACATACTCACATACACATACACATACTCACATACACATACACATACACATGCATAATCATATGTACACACACATAGACTCATATAATCATATTTACATGCATATATACATATGCACATGCATATATACACACACAACACATGCACATGCACATATAGATACACATACATATGCACAAATAAATAAATAAATAAATAAATCCTATTTCAAAAATCCTAATTTGAAAACACTAATTTTGATATTAGGGTTTTAAAAACCCTAATTTAAAAACTCTAATTCAACCTTTTAGCCATATGATTGAAGTATATGTACACATTGCATCTATTCCTCCGACGTCCTAGTAGAGAGATGTCTCTCCTCCCAACCTTATGCCTCTATATATAGCTACTCGAATCAACGAGGATCATAGTATATATAAGGATATATACACATCATGTAGATACACATACATAAATAAAAAATTGAGTAGATATATTATGCATCACACATACATGCCTAAATGCACACACACACACACACACACATATATATATATATATATATATATATATATATATATATATATATATATATATATATATATATATATATATATATATACATATTTACATGTACACATTTACACATAGACATACATATATACATGTACACATCACATATACATGCCTACGTGCACACATAAATATATATATACATGCATACATATTTACATGTATACATTTACACATAGACACATATACATGTACACAATTATAAACACTTGCATATATTACATGAATACATGAATATTTTACATAAATGCATATGCATATATACACATATGCATACTAACACATGTATACATATATCACACACATACATATACATGAAATACATATATATGCATACTAACATATGTATACATATAATTCACATGAATACACACACATATGCATACATACATGATAAAACTTTGCTCCTCTAAGATAAAGCTATATATAAAATAATTAGGCATACCCCCAAGCTTCATGTTCTAACTTAAAAGAACATGATTTCATCTCTCTAGTAGGATTCATCGTTATTCAAGTTAATAAAAAATCTATTATCTGATATCCATTCAGAAGCTTCAAGTTATTGATCGATAACTAGAGTAGAATTAACTATGCAATCTGCTCATATGTTTTCATTATTGCCATCATTTTGGTAAGACATCAATATAGTCTCATCTTCATTATCCTTATTGATTTCATTTATTTCTTCTATTGTTAAATCTGTGTTCTCATGAGTCACATCATCTATTGACGGATTAATATCGATTTCTGGTAATTCCTCTTCCTCATCAGTAGAATCAACATGTAAAGAATTATCCTCTTCATCAAAAAGATTAGTATCATTATCATGTATAATGATTCTAATTTCTCTTTCAGATGTTGGTGTATCACTATCTGATGTTGAATCATCAAGAAGACTTTCTTCGATCTCTCTAACAATAAACTGCTCAAACAATGACCTACCTCTAAGTTGCACATGAATGACTTGCCACCAAGGGTGAGCATCTGGGTTTTTATAAAAAAATGCTTGTTCAATATGCCTTAGAAGAATATATGGTTCCTTAGTAGATCGCATTACCTTGGAAGAATCAATTGCCCAAAAACCAGATAATTCCTTTCTTAATGTGGAATTACTACCTTTATACTCAGCTCGAAACTAGTCAACCTTCAAAATGACCTATCAAAATATATAAAAACAAAAACCCATTATTAGGTGCTTAAAAAAATAACTAACTCTATCATATAAAATATAAAATTTTTTCTACCTATTTGAATGTATGAAATGAAATTTCATAGATACCAACAATAGTTCCTACGTAACCAAGTTCGCCATCTATAAGGTTCGTGTCTTTTGAGCTAGCACATAATAGTTTCTTGAAAGAAGCAACAATACTAGAATCCTCTGTTTTACGTAAAGAATCAATGGCTTTGATTCTAATATGCTGTCCAAAAGCCCACATATTAGTGAACATGCGAGCTTGCAAAATAAATTCAATTATTAAATAGAAACTAATATACATATATGAAAAAAATAAAATATTATTAAAATAAAATTACCTTTCGTTCACAACCTATCATTAACTCTCTCTGCTCATCTAAGATTTCTTCATTATTTGCATTGGCGCATTGCAAACGACTATATAGCCAATCCGTGAAAGAAGATATATCTATAATCTCATTATTATCGAGATTATGTCTATATCTTTTGTTTTTTCGCCTTTTACTTCGGAGATTTTGAAGTTCCTATTCGTATTCGCTAAGGAATGCCTTCATGCACTCGCTATTATATGCTACAAAATTAGAAACATCATCTTTTTCTTGAAATGTAAATAAGAATGGAACTCCCTTACCTAATAATACTTCGTCTCTTCTTTTTGAAGAAGACTCATTGGTCCATGCACGTGGAGCTTCTTCATGAACTCTTTCAAGGTACTCACTAATGTAATACATGCACTCTTCAAGCATCCAACCCTTTGCCATGGATCCTTCTGGTTTCGCTCTTTGTCGCACATAACCTTTTAATATTCCCATAAATCACTCGACCCAAAACATCCATCGAGTGTTGACAACACCTGCAATCTCTATTTCATCTACAAGATGGACTAATAAATGAAATTGAATATTAAAAAATGAAGTAGGAAGTTCTTTCTCCATCAAACATAGTAGCTCTTTGCATTAACATTTTTTTTGTGGGATCGAGTTTTTGTCAATCTCTTTGGATGTAGTCCACCTATAGATATCATAAAAACAATTATAAATAAGTTAATTAAAAAATAAAAGATATCCAATATTCATATATATTAAATATAAAAGTATCATAATTACCTTATAAGTGATCCAAGACTATAGATCACATCTCGTACTCCTTTCATTGTACATCCATCGATAACCAAAGGTAAAATATGTTTCAAAATGTTATGTCAATCATGGGTCTTTAACTGAGATAAGCTCTTATCATCCATAGTCAACATGTTTTGAAAAGATGCTCCATATCCTGTAGGATTCTTGATCAATTGAATTCTATTGTTGATAGTCTGTATCTCTTTTATTGTAAGTACCCAAGGAGCAGGTGCATAAGTCGTTTCTTGTCGATGTCTATCAAAAACTGGCCATAACTTTGGTTTTGATTTTTGATCTTTCAAATCATTCCTTGATGCTACGGTATCTTTTAGTCCAAGAAGATGTTGCCATAGTGAATAACCAATATTTTTGAATATATGCATAGGATCAAGAAGATGACATATTTTTAACTCTTTCCAATACTCCAAAGAATACCATATTGATATGTTCTCTACGAATGCCAATTTTCCTTTACCTCTCTTCACATATTCATTATCTTCATCATCACTAAAGATTTTTTATTTTGGATCTATTAGAGGTCCAGCTGTCCATTTTTTATACCAATCCATAGGCGTCATAGGTTTTGGACACTGACTTGTTTCAAGATTTCCATTAAAATCAATCCCTTCTCTTTTAGATCTTAATGGATGATCATCAAGCAAGAATCGTCGATGTCGAAGATAAATATTTTTGTTGAGATTCTTACTATAGATTGATCTCAACCAATCACCACAATATGGAGAAGCTTTATAACCCTTAGTAAATATTCCTACATCATGAAGATGATAAAAATATAATTAGATTAAATCATATTTATTTACATGCATACTGAATAAGAAATTACATCAATACCTAAACAAACACCATATCTTGGAAAATCGTGAATAGTCCAAGCCACAATACCACGAACCGTAATATGTCTTTCATTGATACTTTTCAATACATCAATGACATTAATACCTTTCCATAACTCTAGGACATCTTCAATGAGAGGAGCAAGATATATATTCATATCTTAAACTTGTCTTTTGCCTAGGATTAAAAGTGAAAGAATTAAATGTTCCTTTCTAATGCTAAGATATGGCGGAAGATTGTAGTTTATGACTACCACTGGCCATGTTGACCATTTATTGGATTCCATGGAGAATGGATTAACCCCATCTAATGCAACTCCTAACTTTAGATTTTGTGGATTTTGTGCAAATTTAGGCCATGTAGAATCAATATGCTGAAAAGCAACACTATCATGAGGAATTATGATTATTCCATCAGTACTTTTATGATCATGTCCCCAAGTCAGAAGCTTTGATAATTCGGGGCTTTGAAACATATGTCTAATCCATGGAGCCAATGGAAAATGTCTCAATACCTTTCTTGGGATTTTACCTTCTTCGCCCTTATATCGAGGAGATTGACATTTGGGACATGTCAAAGCGTCTGCATATTCACCTCTATATAAAATACAATCGTTAGGACATGCATGTATACATTGATAATCTATACCAAGTTTGTTGATTATCTTCTTCATTTCGTCATGTGAGGTAGGAAGAGTATTCTTACTTGGTAAAAACTTTTCAGATAATAACCTGTAAATTCATAAAAAAAGATATATTAAAAATAGTAAATAAATATATATATATATATATATATATATATATATATATATATATATATATATATATATATATATATATATATATATATATGCATATAATTTTATATATGTGTATGCTTATGTGTATGTGTATGTGGATGTGAATATGCATGTGCATGCATATACATATGTGTATGTGTATATGTATATATGTTTTATAGGTGTATATGTATGTATATATACGTATGCATATATGTATGCATATATGTATATGTATGTGTGTATACATGTGTATGTATGTATGTGTGCGTGTATGAATGTGTATATATGTATGTATATGTATGTATGCATGTGTAGCTGTGTATATTTGATTTCATTTTTAATTGTTTTTTGTATATTGTGGTTTGTAGATTTTCATATTTAGACCATTGAATCGTCTAGCAGTTTCCCATTTTAAAATCAATCTATTACCTATCTTGCTAAGCTATTTACATGTATTAAGTAGCCGTTACCAAGGAAGGTATTAAGTCATACGTAAAATGGGAGGATCAAATTTTTCGTGAATATTTTGAAAGATGCATTAATAGTTTTAAAAGATGGGCGAACAAAAAGTGTCCATTCAATTCAAGTTCTTGTTCTTAACCTATCTAAAGTGAGAACAAAAACCTACATTGAATGGACACTTTTTGTTCGCCCATCCTTTAAAATTATTTTTCCATCCTTAAAAATCTTCAAGATAAATTTGCTCCTACCATTTTACATATGACTTAATACCTTCCTTGGTAATTGCTACTTAATATTTGTATTAAAAACAATTAGCAACGCAGGTATTACGGTAACAAAAATAGGAGAAACATATGTGTCAAGAAGATTCTAAAGGTTGGGTGGACAATTCTAAAGGCTAGGTGGACAAAACATCTTCATTCGATACAGGTATGTATAATTTGACCTTACTCTCATAACATGTGTATGTGTGTATATGTGTGTGTATGTTTATATGTGTGTATGCATTCATGTATATTATGTGTATGATTATATATGCATGTATTTATATATATATATATTTATGCATATATATATATAGATAAAATTCAAAATTATACCTTAATAGTGTCGAAACAGATACATTAATTCATCCACAATGATTCTAAAGATTGAGAATAAGTAAGCTCGGACTTATTCATGTCAAACGACTTCCTTCATATGCATGCTTTAGACATTTCTCTCAAAGATATTTCTTATTTTTAGAAATAGCAATGCTCTCACTATCATTTTGATACCAATCCTCAATAAAATCTACCATGCCATCATCTTCATCATTGTCACACAAATCTTGTACTTTATCGTCTTTTGAATATAGATCTTTCAACCTTGCATATTCCACAAGATTACTTTTGCGTAGCCTCCTCATAGAAGCTTCTAATAAATGAGGTCTTACTGGCAATTGTGAATGGTGCGGAGGAGTATCATCAACATCATACATTGGAATCTACACATATAAATAAAATTCATTAGTATTGCATAAATGAATAAAAAGTAAACTTTAAATATAAAATTAAGTATATAAGTTATTAAATATGGATAGAAAATTTTTATTCTCTCTAGCTAAAAGGTGCTCTTGGAGGTCTATGCCATTCATAATTCACTAATAGTTCATCACCTGCATGTAATGTAGTAATAGCATTGACAAGTATGTATCTTGATACATCTTTACTCATGTATGGTGATTCATGACTATTTTCACGCTCCTCAAATGTGAAATTAGTCCTTGAACTATTATGTAACCCTTGACTACTATTTATTAAACCTGCTATATTTCCATGTGTGTAAGGTCTTCCATCAATATATAATATTTCATTTTTTGCATGTAAAATCCTTCTACTAGTAAGGGATGTTGCGTTCAAGCATATTCCATAAGTACTCATGCTTTGAACATAACGCGAAAGTCGATGCCAATATCCCCATCCATATATAGGACTACAAAATGACATAAGAGTGACTTCAGAGTTCGAAGGCACATACAACTCCTCTACAATAAAGAGACCACGACTAGCATTAGTAATAGTGGATGAAGCAATCATATAGCGATTACCCCAAAAGTTGAAAACCTCTCCATCTACAAGAAGTGGTCCTCTATTCCATCCTCCATATCTTCTTCTATCATATGTTTGTACTAAAGAATGATCACGAGCTGGCAGTGGATAATCTCCAGCCGTTTCAGTCTCTAAACCAAGAGCTAGAGGATTTCTAGAAACATTTGCTTGTAATTGATGAACAACAAGTCCATGACGTGTACGAGGTATATTAACATTATGAGAAAAATTATCATCATCATCATCAAGCAAGTATTCCTGTATATCAATAGTAATTTGATTTTGTATATGGTTTTTAAATAAAATAATGACATTAATTTATATAAAAAATACATACCCAAGCATTATCACGTTGATCAGGTGATGGTGCATGCTCAAAAGTACCGTACTCTACCTCATGTTCAATACATTCCAATTGTGGTCTTCGATGTGTGCCATAACAAGAGTTATACCAACATATAATATGCTCTTGATAGTAAAATTCATCATAATTCCTATCGGAGGACACATGTGAACTCATTGCATGGGTAGGAGGTGGTGGAGTACCCTCTGATTGATCAAAATTTGATTATACTAAGAAACAAAAAAATATATAAGTTATGTATCCATCAAATATATTTAAAATTAAATGTTTGATATAGTTACAGTATATAGTTGTTGCACGATGAGGAGACAGTGGTGGAGTTCCATATAATTGATCAAAATCTACAAATAATGGGATTTGATATTAATAATCTAGTTATTTACATACACAAGAAATTCACATATACATATTTACACATACACACATATTCACATATACAGATTTACACATACACACATATTCACATATACACAAATACACATTATTGTGGGATAAATGCATGTATTTCGTATGAATGAGCATGCATGCATGTGTGTGTATGTATATATGTGGATATGTATATGTGTGTTTATGTTATATGTATGTATATGTGTATATGTATACATATATGTATGCATATATGTTTGCATGTATATGTGTATGTGGGTATGTGTATGTGTATGTGTATGTGTGTGTATATGTGTATGTATTCTGATTTTTTTTCTATTTGGGATTAAATTAATAGGAGATATTGTATGGTGGAAAAAAATAAGAGGTGACCTAACATACCACCTGAGACGTGGCAGTTTTTTCGTAGACAGGTACGTCTTCAGGAGTCATTTCCTTAGTAGAAGGTACATAAATTAATATTTTATATTTATAATTTTCATATATTTTAGTAATTTTTTACATTTAATTTATGTATTTCATTTTTCTTAAATAAACAGGCTGCTGCAAAGAAGAGAGTGGAGTCGGGCCACACATCGCACCTAGGCCAAATGGGCCATCATGGTTTTGTAGCTACATTTGTAAGTATATGTGTTATTATGAATATATTTTTTATTTTAATTAAAATGCAAGCAACTAATCTTTTTTATTTGTTTCAATGCAGCGAAAGGATTATGGCCGATATCCTACAAAACCTGAGATCGAGTATGCTACATATTTTGGATATTGGCGTTTGAGTGAGTATATGCGAGATCATCCCGATGCCTTTGTGAGTATTATTAAATTTTATATAATTATTTTATTTTTATGAATGGTTTAGTTGTTTTACTTATTTATGTTTGTTATATGTAATACAGGAGTATTATGGAGAGGTAGATATGGATGAGGTGGAGAGACGAACACAGGAGGGACGATCTCCATCGTCACAGGGTGATCATGATGATGAGGATGAGGATGATCAAGATGATCATGATGCTCTTGATGATGATGATGATTAGTCTTCTAGTTGATTATGGCATTGGATTATATGTATTGACATTGATATATATATATATATATATATATATATATATATATATATATATATATATATATATATATATATATATATATATATATATATATATATATATATATATATATATAATCTATATATTTTCCATTTCAGTTATGTTTTGAATTGTGTGTATCGTATTGAGTAATGAAGAGTTTTGTTCTATTGATTGTTATTATTGTTTATATTAAGCATGTGTTTTAATACTTTAATTATATAATTCATTCATATGTGTGTACGTAAGTGTATATGTATGTGTGTATATGTATGTATGTGCATGTGTATGTGTGTGTATATGTATGTATGTGCATGTGCATGTGTAAGTGTATATGTGTGTATCAGTATGTGCATGTGCATGTGTGTGTGTGTATATGTATGTGCATGTATATGTGTGTATGTGCATGTATATGTGTATATGTATGTATGTGCATGTGTGTGTTCATGTGTATATGTGTGTGTATGTATGTGCATATATATGTGTATATATATGCATGTGTATGTGTATGAAACATGCATGTGTATGTGGATGTATTTCCATTTGCATCCATGTGCATGCATGTGAATGTGCATGCATGTGGATGTGCATATACATGTATTTATGTATATCTTAATGTGTGTATGTATATATATATATATATATATATATATATATATATATATATATATATATATATATGCGATAATGCATGCATGTAAGTCTTTTTATGTGGCAGTAAAAATGGATGTGCATATGCATGTGTATGTCTAAGTGCATGTGCACATGTATCTGTGTGTATATATGTGTGTGTATGTGCATGTGTATATGTGTGAACATGCATCTTCATCATGTATAAGTGTATATGTGCATATCAATAAGTTTGAGTATGCTTCTAATGAAAATAACACAATTCGAATGATATACAAAGAATAGAAATTGTACTTACAATACTTAGCCATACGTTTTGCTTGGTTAGCTTCTTGAATAACCTTCAATAAAGAGAGAAAGAAGAGAGAGAGAGAGAGAGAGAGAGAGAGAGAGAGATTTCAAAGAGAGAAAGATCTAGAAAGAGAGAAACAAAGACAGAGAGAGACAATAAGATAGAGCTTAGGCAAAACAACAATTCTGCATATACTTGCTTCAACTCGTAAGCATAGCACAATTGCGAACATTGGAGAGCTCTTCGATCAGATGCGTGAAAATGCCGATCGAAGAGCCTCGTGTAAGCGATGGTAACACATCGTAAAAACCATTGGAATTGGCATCGCATAAGCGACATTTTTTAGCATCACTTATGCGATAATTTTTAGTGACGCTTTTTAAAAACGCCGCCTTAGCGGCACTCTATGCGAGCGTTGCACACCCCGTGCACTGTACATCAAAAAAAATGTCATTTTGTTTGTCGTTTAATCGACGATTCACGCGCGACGCTCATTGCGACACATTTTGCAAGTTTATAGCGACGAAATTGTGTCGCCTTAACTGTCGCTATGCGCCTGTATTCCTTGTAGTGATAGATCTAAGAAACTTGGTTGATTTTTGCATATTGGTAGTTCCCTTATGTGTGCACCTTGTTTGATGTATGATTGTCTTGGCTCATGTGAAGAAATTGGATCTTTTCCATAAACATACATTCTTTGTTATATGTCCAGAAAATATTCATGATTGTATCTCTAGAATCTGGTTGATGGCCACACAATAGAAGATTCTTGGTTGTGTACTAATATGTGAAAATTTTGATGGATGTCCATAAATTATTTAGCCTTCTATGTGTAAGCCTTGGTTTGTTATGTCAGACAATTTCTACTTGGTAACTTCAACATGTACACCTTGGATGATGTCCATAAATTATTTTGCATCATATATGTAGGCTTTATTTTTTTTTTTGGAGACTAGAGTCATAGTAGTTGATTTTACATGTGTATAATTTCATTTTTTGTCTTCATACCTTGTTTGCTTCTTGGCATATTTGTACACCTCTACAAATTTTGATAAGTTTTTTTTGAACCATGTTTAGAGCTAGTTATCGTTTTTGGTGTACAAAGTCAAAAACATTCATTTTATTTGATTTGAAATGGTTTTTCTAAGTGCCTTTAAGGTTCATAATATGTGCTCTATGTTTCAAGGAATGTCTATAATTTTTTCTTTCATACAATGGATTTTTTTATTTTGATAAAAATATATTTGATTATGAAGTTTCATCATGTTCACTACCAGAGCATCTTGAGAGGCTATTAACATGAACAAAAAACATGATTTATTGTATGTTCTAATTTTGCATTAACCTTTGAATTATAGTTGATATATGTGTCAAAGGATTTTTTCAAATTCTCTTTGTAGAAGGTGTGTGGTTTTTTGAAAATTTGTCAAAAAAGGACACCTTAAGTGTCTTGTTTTGGTAACAAACTAGTATTAAATACAAAATT
The DNA here is from genome assembly GCA_020310875.1 of Ceratopteris richardii. Taxonomy (NCBI): domain Eukaryota; kingdom Viridiplantae; phylum Streptophyta; class Polypodiopsida; order Polypodiales; family Pteridaceae; genus Ceratopteris; species Ceratopteris richardii. The sequence continues at coordinate 146,038,077 of CM035415.1, forward strand.
GCAATGAAAGTCACAATTCAGGATAGAAATCACTAGACTATAATTATGTTGGTAACATTTCATCTAGGTTGAATGCATCTTGAGAATTGCACTAGTGATTTTTGGTGTAATTAAGCGCAAGCCTACATACTTGATGAATACACATAAGCTTTATGTATTAGCATATCACTTGAGAAGCTTCATATTTACAATCTCTTGTAACTTTGAGTTTAATTACCCATTGTGAAAGGTTAATAAACTCACGAGGAGTTAGGAAGCATCTATCTCCTATCATTTGTTAGTTGAAGTCAAGCCAAAATCAATCCTATACTTTAGGATTAATTTTAGGTGGAGATTTGAATTTGAATTCAAATCCTTGGCTCCAACAAAAAGCTATAAAACATGAGAAGAAAATACCACGTGTATCTTGAGGTTTTGAGATCATTTCCATGTATCTTCATTACGAAGAGGAGCTCACCTCATAGATCTCTCATTCTACACTCATTGAGCAATGCCTTATTGCCAATGACTTTGTAATTCTACATGATTTAGTTGATACATGTTCATTACTTCCTACTCTCATATCTCTGTCACACTCTATCATAATAGTGACGTTGTCTTAGCTAGTTCTCCTTGTGTAGTGCATCATTTTAAATGATTTAAAGCATGACATCTTCCACATACTATCTAATTTGATCCTAAAAGGTGTCATTGATATTGGTTCTTTCAATCGTTGGATGTCATTCAGTTAATGCTTACTAGTCTATGACTACCAAGGCCCATAAAAGTTGGGGTAGTTGCTTAACTTGCTAAACATATTTCGCTGCATATAGTTTATCATTTTAGATTATTACACTCATGAATGGTATCTTGTTAAGCTAATTCAAGTTCCCCAAAAAGAAATTTACTAATTTCTATTGTACTTAGAGAATTGAGTAAAACACTGAGCAAGTATCTCAACCAAAATAGGAAGTTTTGTGCATTGGATCATATGCCTACCTATCTGTTTTGATTCTATCATTTGTGCATCATCTTTCAAGCAACATATATGATCATTTATGCTTATTAGCTAGCTAAGGAGGCCCACAACACTCTCCAACCATCACTTATAGCAGGTGTGAAGCAGGTTCTAGCTACACTAACTCATCTCTTGTGATTATCCACCATCTCTTCCAACAGTGGTATCATAGCAAACACAATCAAGATGGGAGATAGTTTTCCATATTTCATTGAAAAATTGAAAAGGAACAACTACTCAGCATGGTCCCTAATAATGCAAGCATACCTTCAAGGGAGAAGCTTATATGGATACATCTTAGGAGATGAAGACATGACAATCTTCAAGAGCAAGAATCAACCAACAACGGAAGAGCAAGAGAGGCTAACCACATGGTGTTCAAAGGATGCTCTTGCAAGGTCATACTTACTAAAACCAATCTTTGATTTCTTGTTACCACATGTTAGAAATTGTAAGACCTACCAAGAGACTTGGGAAGTTCTTTCATCTTACTTCTCTTCCAACACAAGAGCAAGGAAGAATTAGTTGTGGATGGAATTCACAACTCGCAAGAAGCAATCAAAGCAAGGAATTGTTGACTATGTAACCAAAATGAAGGATGTTGCAAAACAACTTGCAAGCATTGGAGAAGAGATAGAGGAAGAGCACATAGTGAGGCAGATCATAATGGGATAAAAAGAGATGACAAGTTGGAATCCTTCACCACTATAGTGGATCTCTACATGGATATGCAGATACCTGATCTCAACACCTTGATGGTACAACTCTTCACCCATGAAGCAAAGCTCAACTTAAATGGTGACAACTCAAGACGTAAGCAATCTTCTACCCTCTATACAGATAGGAGTAAAGCTAAGGATAAAGGTAAAAGTAAGAAATAAGATGAAGAGGCTAGTACCTCTCAAGCCAATTATGTAGGAAGAGGAAGAGGTGCTAGAGGAAGGGGCAGAGGAGGTAAGCAAGGTAAGGGGAGACCCGAAAATAGTTCACCATGCAACATATGTGGTCTCAACAACCACACTATAGAAGAATGTTACAAAGATACAAGGAATCAAAGGGGAAGAGGCTTCCATAGAGGAAGCTATGGACATACAAGAGGCACGCACAACAATGGTGTTGGCAACTACAACCATAAGTACAATCAAGGCTACAACAACAACAACAATCAAGGAGGCTTTAGAGGAATAAGGGACTTCAATAAATACACTGAAGATCAAAAATATTCTCTACTCATTATGAACATGACATCCAAGCAAGGTAAAGATGATGAGCATCTCTTTTACATTGACTTAGGTTATTCGAATCATGTGGTAGGGAATGTAGCACTCTTATCTTATCTTGAAGAACCAAAGGGAAAGCATGAGGTAAAAAGAGGTGATGACACCAACCATTCAGTTAAGAAAATTGGAAATCTTAAGACATATCATGGTAGTATGAACCTTTTGAGCAAAGTTCTGTATGTGCCTACTATAACCAAAAATTTAATTAGTGTTGGGCAAATAGTAGAGAAAGCTCTACAGGTCAGGTTCACCAAGCATGGAGCATATGTGGAAGACCCTCAACAAGGATTCAAAAGGATTGCTAAAGGTGAGAAGTGAGGTAGATTGTTTACTTTTGAAGTTGAGGACACAAGGAAATAGCACTATTCAGTTATAGAGACCAAACCCTATATGAGTTGGAAATATGGCACAAGAGGCTAGGGCACATAGGAGAAAGAACTCTGAAGCAAATTTGCACGGATCAAAGTGTGCTTGGCATACCCAATGTGACCAAGCAGCACATGATCTACAAATGTGGAGCTTGCCAATTTCGAAAAGCTCATAGGCCACCATTCAGTAGGAAAGGATATATCCATGAATATTCTTTGGAGCTTGTACACATTGATGTGGGGCCTAGCAAAGATCCATCCATCTCACGTTCAAGGTACTATGTCCCTTTTATTGATTATTATAGTAGGTGGACAATTCTCTATTTTATGAAGCATAAGGATGAGTTTTTTACCTGTTTCAAGAAACATTTAGCACTAGTTGAAAACCAAACAGGAAGGAGATTGAAGAGAACTAGGTATGATGGAGGTGGTGAGTACTTTTCACATGACTTTGATCTATTTCTATAGGACAGAGGCATAAAGAGGGAAGTAACAACCAGGTATACCCCTGAATTGAATGGGGTGACAAAGAGAGGGAAATGTTAATTGTTGAGGCAGCTAGGTCTATGTTAAATGAGAAAAAATTACCTAATTATTTATGGGCAGAGGCTGTTTCTACAGCTACCTATTTGGTCAATAGGCTTACATCCAATTCATTGGATGGTATGACACCATATGAAGCTTGGAATGGAAAGAGACCCTTATTGGATCATTGCAAGATATTTGGATGCATTGCCTATGCACATATCCCCTCACAAATTAGAGGGAAACTCGACCCTACGGCTGAGAAGTGCATATTCATTGGGTATGATCAGAATCAAAAGGGATATAGACTTTATAATCCAACTAACAAGGCACTCATAGTTAGCAGGGATGTAGTCTTTGATGAGAATAATTCTTGGTTTGAAGATGATTGTAGGAAAGGCAAATTACCATATGATTTGGAAAATGCTTTTCCAACCCTAACTCAAGAAGACCAAGAGCAAGCAGAGGACATCAACTCAGAAGATGAAGAGCATATTGACTTCAAATCTTGGAAGTCAAGAGGCAAGTTCAAATACAAGCAATTAGAGGATCAACCTGAGTCTTCGAATCAAGCTTTAAGGAGCTAAGAAGAAGAAAGAGTAGATAGAAGCCATGCAGAAGGAAGTGGAAGCATTGCAGAAAAACCACACTTGGGATATAGTTGCCACGAAACTAGATATGAAGGTAATTGGTTCAAGATGGATATACAAAGCTCAAAAGAACTCTAATGGTTCTATAAACAAGTACAAGGCAAGATTAGCGGCAAATGGATTTGCCCAAAACACATGGAGTAGATTATGAAGAGCCATTTTCACCTTTGCAAAGATGACAATAATCAGGGTATTGGTAAGTCTTGCTGCATCAAAAAATTAGAATTTATATCAGTTAGATGTCAAGAATGCATTTTTAAATGGTTGGATATCAGAGGAAGTGTATATGGCACAACCACCATGTTTTGAAGATGAAGAAAAATTAGGATATGTATGCAAGCTTAGAAAAGCACTCTATGGTCTCAAGCAAACTCGTCGAGCTCGAAACCATAGACTTGTTACCTATTTGCAAGATCAAGGCTTTGTAGCAAGCAAGGTAGATTCTTCTTTATTTGTGAAAAGAATAAATCAGAGATCATCTACTTGTGTGTCTATGTAGATGATATCATTATTACATGTAATGATTCTGATGGTATAAAGCAGGTCAAGGTTCAATTGATGAAGGAATTCAAAATCAGTGATCTAGGGTTGCTAACCTATTACCTTGGCTTAGAATTTTTGTATATAGATTCAGGTATATTCATCACACAAAGGAAGTATATACATGATATGTTGGTAAAGTCTAAGATGGAGAACACTAAAGATGTAGGTGTTCCTATGGAGATCAATCACAAGCTAAGTTCACATAAAGGTGAACTACTTGAAGATATTACAGGGTATCAACAACTTGTGGGTATTCTTAATTATGCTACTTTGACAAGAGTAGATATTGCATGTGTTGTGAGTACATTGAGTCAATTCATGCATGTACCAAGGAAGCCACATATGGAATCTGCAAAGAGGGTGCTTAAGTACCTAAAGGGTACAATGAATGAGGGGTTATTCTATCCCTTCACTTCTAACATAGATATAAAGTTATATTTCAATGCAGATTGGGATGGCTCCAACGATGATAGGAGGAGAACTTCAGGGTACCTATATTTTGGAGGTTCAAAACTCATATCATGGTCATCCAAGAAGCAACCAACTATGGCCTTATCTTCCACAAAAGCAGAGTATAGAGGTTTGGCCCATGCAACTTAGAAGGCTATGTTACTTAAGCAATTGTATGCATATTTGGAGATACATTCCTACACTCCAATTATTTTTGGAGATAATACTAGCTCACTTCATTTGGCTGCTAATCTTTTGTACCATGTGCAAACTAAGCACATTGAAGTGCATTATCATTATCTTAGAGAGAAATTTCTTAGCAAGGATATCCAATTATCCTATGTGTCAACTCATTTGCACTGTGCAGATTTACTTACCAAATCATTGGATGAAACAAAGATGAACAAGTTCAAATTGATGACTGGGCTGCAACAGATCAAGGAACAATGAAGATCAAGCATGTTACGTTTTTCAGCGGGATTTTTTGGTGCAATTAAGCTCAAGCCTACATACTTGATGAATACACATAATCTTGATGTATTAGCATATCACTTGAGAAGATTCATATGTACAATCCCTTGTAACTTTGAGTTTAATTACCATTGTAAAAGGTCAATAAACCCATGAGGAGTTAGAAAGAATCTATCTCATATCATTTGGTAGTTAAAGTCAAGAGAGAATCAATCCTATACTGTAGGATTACTTTAAGGTGGAGATTTGAATTTGAATTCAAATGCTTGGCTCCAACAAAAAGTTATAAAACATGAGAAGAAAAACTTGCCTGTATCTTGAGGTTATGAGATCATTTCCATGTACATTCGTTGACAAGAGGAGCTCACCTCATAGCTCTCTCATTCTAAACTCATTGAGAAATGCCTTATTTCCAATGACTTTATAATTCTACATGATTTAGTTAATATATGATCATTACTTCCTACTCTCATATATCTATCACACTCTATCAAAACAGTGACTTTGTCTGAGCTGGTTCTCAATATGTAGTGAATCATTTTACATGATTTAAAGCATTACATTTCATCATACTGTCTACTTTCATCGTACAAAGTTTCATTGATATTGGTTCTCGCAATCGTTGGATATCATTCAATTAATGCTCACTGGTCTGTGACTATCAAGACCCATAAAAGTCGGGGTAGTTGCTTAACTTGCTAAACATATTTCTCTGCATTGAGTGTATCATTTTAGATAATTCCACTCATGAATGGTAGATTGGTAAGCTAATTGAAGTTCCCCAAAAGTAATTTTACTAAATGTTGTTGTACTCAAAGAATTGAGTATAACACTACACAAGTGTCTCAACCAAAATAGCAAGTTTTGTGCATTCCATCATTTGCCTACCTATCTATTTTGATTCTATCATTTGTGCATCATCTTCCAAGCAACATATATGATCATTTATGATTATTAGCTAGCTAAGAAGGCCCACAACACTCTCGATCCATAACTTATAGTAGGTGTGAAGTAGGTTTTAGCTACACTAACTCATCTCTTGTGATTATTCACGATCTCTTCCAATAGTGATCACATTCAAGTGGTTCGCAGGACTTCACTTCAATTCTTCACCACAAGATGGAACATGTAGATGATATTGGCGAGGAAGAAAAAGATCCTTCACTTTATCTTGGAAATCCTTCCACATTGTTGGAAGATCTATATTGTGGGGTAGGACATTCCACCAGAGCTGAGCTTTTCTGACTAAATAGTTAGTGGAAAATTTTACGTTTTTACTTTCAGCATATGTTTCATTAGTATAAAAATCCTCAAATTGTGACAACCATGAAAGAACTAAAGGGCCATCCTAATTAGGGCCATCAAACCATAGAAACTGGTAAATTTTAACACCAATCTTGGAATGCATGCCATCTGATTGGGTAGAGATAATAGCTTTGACCATCCTCGTCAGGTTATCTTCACCAGTTTGCATCTTCTGGCGTACTTGTGTTGTCGGATCTCATTCATGCCACAGGAGCTCGACTTGTTGCTCAAGTGTTACCTTGGATAGATGTGACTCATTGAAATCCTCCATGATGTTCGTAGGGTCCATGAGTATGTAGAGAAAAAAACCCTCTTGCTACATATGTAAAATTTTTTTTTGAGATTGCTTGAATTAAAATGTAAAAGGAAGGGTTGTTCTTGGGAATTGAAAAAGTAAGAAAGAGATGAAAGTTGTGTTTAATATAAGAAAAGAGAACTAGAGTGACAACACAAAGAGATAGTGTAGTGGCAAAACACTTCCCTTGTGTGAGTGAGGTTATGGGTTCAAATCCTTCAACCTTGGTGAATATAAAACTCCTTATTTCCACTCATAAATTAAAATTTCTTAGCATGTAGCCAACGCTTGCCAATGGAGCCTTGGGTGCCAAAGATGCCAAAGTAATGCCTTAGTTATGCCTTAAGTTATGCCTACGTTCTATGCGTTAGTCGATGCCTTGGAGTAAGCCGAATGAGTAAGCATAAGTGTAAACATAGATTTTGGTTCTCGAACTAGAACAAAAACAAAAACCAAAAACTAAAATAGGAACAAGAACCAAAACCAAAACTAGAAACAAAAATGGGAATGAGAATTGGAATTGGAAATAGAAACAGAAATCAAAACCGAAATCGAAATCAGAATTGGAAATGAAAACAAAAATAGAAAAAGAAATCGAAATCGGAATCGGAATCAGAATCAGACCATGAATAGAGAACAGTGAAATAGAGATCCATCACCAAAACAAACAGAAATAGACCCCTCCGTAGTGACACGTGCAGGGCTTTGATACCACTGTTACTAGGGTCTTGCTCATGCCCACACAGAGGTTACATATGCAAAAAAGACATTAAAAAAAAACACGCAAGGAGATGAGATAGAATGCAGTATTGGGTGTAATCTCCCCCCATGCACTCTATTTTGATAGTCCATAGAGTGCATGCATTTATAGGAATTTTTAATTATGTTGAAATAGTGGTTACATGAGAGTGGCTTCAAAAAGCATGCATGAAAGTAAAAGATGGTAACTTTTGCAAAAAGCCTTTGCTTTTAATATCAGAAACTATGGTCTACAATGACCTTTATTCTAACCAGTACATTACTAACTATTTCTAAAAATAGTGCCCTCTATGTGCATTGATTTACAAACTATATAAATTATAAATCAGATTAATAATGTCTACCCTTTCACGCCTTTCATGTCCTCACGAACCTTCGGTTGCCATATCAAAAACACCAAAACACATTAATACATTAATAAATTAACACTCCAACAATGACTTGTTCAACACATCCATAATTCATAATAGGTGATATAGCCCTAGTGAAGTTGAATGTTCAGACGTTAATCAATAGAATGCTGTAAATATTCCCATTTTTGCACACTTGTAATATATCACATAATGATCTCCATCTAGGTAACATATTAGATCATCATTACATCTGATTGTATGACTTTGGTAGAGAAACATGTTTGCTGATTAAAAGAAAAATCATTCCAAAGTTACCAAGCCTCAAGATATCAAGAAGGAATGAGTGGAGTCAAAAGTATTGATGGATATTGCACCAGATTGCATATCAACTTTCCAGTTGCCATTTAATAATAGTCAAAAGACATGTACCATTGTGATACTTATTTTTGAACTTTTCAACTATGTAGATACTTATGCATTGATAAAAATGGGGTTTATAAACTCAAGTTTTCATTAGAACTAACTATCAATAACGATGTATTGAAAAGAGTAGGCACATATGATTTTCTTAGAGTATTTTTGAGCCTCGTTCATTATGTCTTGAAGATATCCAATAGAGATAGTTTAGGACCAGATTGAAGTGGATTTTTCTCAAGGAAGAAGTAGACTTTAACTCACAATGATATATGCACATACACATACACATATTATTGTGAAGTAAGAAATCAATATTGAATTAAACGATCATAATAGATTTTAACTAAAATCATACACACACATACACATACACATACTATTGTGAAGTAGGAATCAATGTTGAGTGAGAAAATCACAATAGATTTTAACTCACAATCATACACAAACACATACTATTGTGAAGTGAGAATCAATGTTGAATCAGGTAATCAAAATTGATTTTTGGGCATGTTGTGCGAGTGGTGTGTCAAGAAGATCTTGCATAAAGCCCTTCACCTTCACATTTCAAGGGATTTGAGAAGGTGTTGATAAGTCTAGAAAAGAAATCCATCTAGCTACCTAGAAATCTCCACTTGGCCTATCAACACCTTCTACATACGCATAGTATTGTGTAGTAAGAATCAATGTTGATTTACATAGTCACAATATATTTGAACTCACAATTATACACACATATACACATATGCATACCTTTGCGAAATATGAATCAATGTTGAGTTAGACAATCACAGTAGTTTTAACTCACAGTTTTAAACACACAAGTCTATAATTTTCTTTACTTTTATAATCGTAAAATACTACAAAATTTTGAAAAGAATTTATACCTTGTTTTCTTCATGATACTGTAAGTTCTTAGAAACAAGGTAACTATGAATCAAGTACACTTTGGGCCATTATTTTATGGAGAAATTTTCGACAGAAATAGACTTTGACCAAAACAATTTTGATCGATAATTTTTTCGATTGAAACCTTTTCGATAAAAAAGCATCCAAATTACCTCTTATTCAAATATTTGAAGAAGCTGACATGACAACAGCTAATGTAGTCAAATGATTAATATGTACTGTAACATTTCATAATTATTTATAATTTGAATTATCGAATAACAAATAATACAACCTAGTCGAAGACCATTTATAACATTTGTAATCTTCACGGTCTTTTGGTTTAGTTACATCAACCATACTTTTGTTAAAATAGCTACAATATCATCAACTTATAAAACATCTAAAGAACAGTGCCTTTTCTAAATCACTTTACCTTAATGGAAATCTATCGGGATGGACTTGGACCTTCTATTCCACAAAGTGAAGATGGGAAATTAATAGATGAAGGTCAACCATTGTACCACCTCCTTTTGAGGAGTTAAACAAAGTTTATCTAACCAAGATTTTTATAGAAGAAATATTATTTCCTTTAATCTTTAGATCCTCTTAAGATAGATGTGGATCAAAAGTAGCCATGTCTACTCAATCAATAAACAATGTTGTTTAAGCAATCCTTGATCATAATGCACAATCCTTGCTCAAGAAATGAAGGTTTATATTATAGAAGTACATCAATATTACCAAAATCCCACCATTCAAAGTGGCATTCGGGATATCTTTAGGCTGCATTCACACAAACTCGTGGGAAACTTTTTGCTTTCACGTGCATATTTTTTATTTGTCCATTAAAAGCATCAAGTGTTTTGGGTCCACCAGAAAATGAGCCTAACTCCCCTCTCAGAACAATGTACTCGACTGACAATACTCGTTGGTTATTTAAAACACCACCAATAATTATATAGATTTGATTTACTTTTTGAGCATAGCCGCTGCTCTCTGTGAACAGGAGATGGTAGAGCTCAACATGACTCAGTAGAAGTGTGCCACTCAGTGTGAATTGATCCTTAGTGAACATTGATTTACTTTTTGAGCATAGCCACTGCTCTCTGTGAACAGGAGATGGTAGAGCTCAACATGACTCAGCAGAAGTGTGCCACTCACTATGAGTTGACCCTTAGTGAACATTGTATACCCTAAAAAAATAGGGCGTTGACTTTGGGACGAAAGGTCCACGCCTTCAATTCACGAGTCAAGAAATCCTCATCATTTCGTTTCTTTTCTCTTTGTGTTTCTCACATAGGAAATTCCTCGTCGAACTTCCTGTGCAATTAAGATTCAAGAACTATTGAGTGGACTCGAAATTATCGCTAGATCGCGAAAAATAAAAGTGCTTGATGACTTCAAAGTTCACTCTCCAAAAGGAAGAGTGAGATATAAAAATAGATTGTAACGCGTATATTTCAAGCTGATCTATCGTTACCAGCAAGTCAAGTTCTTCTCCGTGACCCTTCCTGCAAGGCATGTTCTCCTTATATAACACACAGCAATGGGTTCCCGAGTCACAACACAAGGTTTTTCCCCCGCCCTATCACGTTCAACAATGTCAATAGCTTCTGCAATCACTGATGAGCAGAGGCCCATTCCTTTGTCGGGCCTCTTCTGTATTTTGCACGGTTTCCGCCCCAGCTATCAGCAGTTACCACTCCAAAACGTTCATATAGAAGCTACGGTGTACGACCTGTGCGCGGAGGTTAAGATTCAGCAGACCTTTGTCAACTGTCTGTCCGTGCTCCCTCTCGAATGCATCTATGTCTTCCCTCTCGACGAGGATAGCGCTGTGTTCTCATTCGAGGCGAAGCTTGATGGCATCGTCGTGAAGGGCTGCATCCGAGAGAAGTCGGCTGCCCGATCGGAGTACCTTGCCTCTATCGCAGCCCAACGATCGGCTATGCTACTGGAGCAGTCGTCAGACAACATCTTCGAGTGCAAGGTCGGAAATCTTAATCATGGGAGCGTCTGCACCATAACCCTCAAATATCTAACTCTACTTGATCAAGAAGGCCGTCACAACCGCCTTACTCTACCGATGAGTATTGCCCCCAAGTACACTCCGCAGAATCCTGGACCAACTCCGGGCTTCCCAAGTTTCCATGAGGCTGCGCCGAGGAATGCCGTGCACACGGGCTACTACTGCCATGCTTGTCTATGCTCGCCTATCGTCGGAGCTCGCCATCGCTGCGATACCTGCTGTGTTGACTTCTGTGATGGATGTCATGCCAAACATGCCGCTGAATATCATCATAATTTGAACGAAACCCTAGGGCCGACACTTATGCGTTCCTGTGTCCAGGCGGAAATGAGAAAAATTTCCATCATGGTCGACATCATCATGCCCTCGCCTATAATCTCTATCCAATGTCCTAGCCATACCAGCGAGGCGAAGATTTCGAAGTCCGATTCTCCCAGCTATCATGCTGTGGTGGTTTTCGAATCCACGTCTACTTCCTCCCTTTCCAAGGACTTCATTCTCTTGATTGAGCAGCAGCAGTGCTTCGACCCGCGGGCCCTTTGTGAGCTGGATATGACGAACGGTATTGCAGCGATCAGCCTTGCGTTTGTGCCTCCGCCGATAGACATGCTTTCAGCAAGCCAGATTAAATGTGAGCTGATTTTCTTGATAGATTGCTCTGGGAGTATGGAAGGTCCTTCCATAGCATGCGTCCGTGACTGTATGCAGATCTTGTTACGCTCCTTGCCAGTGAATTCACGTTTCAACATCATCAAGTTCGGCAGCAGATGGTCGTCATTGTTCCCTGATAGCCAACAATACAACGACGCCTCCCTGTGGCAAGCCTCACGTCATATCTCTATGCTGAAAGCAGATTTAGGTGGTACAGAGATCTATCCCCCCCTTCATCATGCGCTTTCTAGTAAAGGTGAAGAAACGCATCCACGACAGGTCTTTCTCTTCACAGATGGTCAGGTGACTAACGTCAAACAGCTAGCCTTACTGGTATCCGAACATACAGCCAGAACAAGGCTTTTCACCTTTGGAATTGGCAAGGACGTTGATAGGTTACTCTGCAAGAAGCTTGCACAGGCAGGCCATGGTAAGTGTGAGTTTGTGACAGTGGAAGACAAAGGAGGATCACTGATGAGGGAGAAGGTTGTAAGGCAAATAGCAAGAGCAATGCAACCGGTGCTCAATGATGTTACCGTGGACTGGGGAATATTGAGGCAGACGATCAATCCAGTTGAAGCGGATGATGTGCTGCCACATTCAGGCATGCCTCGGACCGTCGCTCCACATGACTCCTTCATGCAGTGCCCATCCGTCGCACCTGCGATTTTCATGAGCAGCAGATACATGCTGCATGCTCTGAATGTTTTCTTGCCAGATCAGGTGTGGCAGCAAGCCAAAGAAGGCAAGGAAGTCGACTTTCAGTGTGAGATTGGCTTCACCGCATGCAGCAATCATCCTCTCGAGAAAGAACGTATGCAGTACTCAGTAACCCTAACAGGAAGGCAGATTACTCTCGCTGGAGTCATTCATACGTTGGCGGCGAAGGAGAGAATCAGAGAACTCGAGGATAAATTTCTATCCTGCCGCCCTGCTTTTAAAGAAAGAAAAAAGATAGAGGAAGAGATCTTACAGCTGGCTATGAAGTACACTCTCACTTCGACCAAGACCAGCTTTGTGGTAACTTACATGGATACGGGGTCGGAAGGAACTGAAGAAGTTGCGCTTTCACCTGACGCACACAGAGATTTTGTGGCGCCTCATTTACTGTCACAGACGCTGTTTGGAGGCGTCAACAAACAAGATGGTTTTACAAGCGCATCTCCTTTCACCGTAGGAAACCTGTCAACGGCCAAGCCTTTCCAAAGGATGAACAGTGCATCAGTACCGATGTTCGGTTCATCAGTTCCACAGTCGCCGATGGTTATTCAGCCACAGTTGCTGTTGGGAAGCGTCGACAAACAACGTGGTTTAACAAGCGCATCTCTTTTCACCGTGGGAAACCTGTCAACGGCCAAGCCTTTTCCATCGATGAATAGTGCATCAGTAACGATGTTCGGTTCATCTGTTCCACAGTGTGGAAGCGTCGACAAACAACATGACTTTACAAGCGCATCTCCTACCACCGGTGTATGCCAGTCAAGAACCAAGCCTTTTCCATCGGTCGAGGCTTTTCCAAAGAAAGATGTACAGATCAGTCTATCAGCAACGATGTACAGTCCATCAGTTCCACAGCCGCTGTTTGGAAGCGTCGACGAACAACATGGTTTTACAAGCGCATCTCCTTTTACCTTCGTATCTCAGTTAGCGGCCATGCCTTTTCCATCAGTCGGTGATTTTCCAAAGAAAGACGTACCGATGTACAATTCATCTGTACCAATGTACAGTCCCTCATCACCGATGTACAGTCCTGTCTATCCAGGTTCCTCAATTCCAGTGGATCTCCCAGTTAATCCTCAAAGTGATGATCTGTCGGAAGCATTCACAGACCTTATCTCGCTGCAATCGGCTAATGGGTCTTGGCAGCTAACACCGGAGCTGATAAATATATCTGTTTCTATCATCAGCCGTGCAAGTTCCTATGTGCCGCGAGCGCTTACAATTGAATCCTTGCACGCCATAAGCAAAGAGTATGCAATTGACGACGTTTCTATCGCAGTAATTGTGTCGTTGGAGATCCTTAAGAAGTACTTCCAACAGAGGCAAGTGGAGTGGGAAATGCTGGCAGCGAAAGCAGCTTTCTTCTTAAAAAACACATGTAATATCAATGCAAATATACAACAGAAGGTCGTGGAGAGCGTCGCGAAGCTGCTTGGAACGTGAGAACGCACAAATACACGTATAAAAACAAATAGTCTCTCAAATCTCAGAACTTCCATATTGTAGTTATAATTGATCGTCCTTCGCATTCCTACCTTCCATGCTGCATTTCTTCTTGTTTTATTCTTACATTCCATTATGCCTTCTTAAAAAAATTTCATTCCATCCAATGTTGAACATCTAATAGCCTCATAAAGATGACCCTCATTCCAAATTATAAATTTCTAGATTCTAAGTATGCTTTATATGCATTTCTCCAAGTTTGGAGTGCTATCTGCGTCTCGTAGGGAAGGTGATTGAGCTTTGGCCTTTTGAGGCAGATCTCCAAGGTTCAAGCCCCGGGTTGGACATGTATGGCTTATGCCAGTTAAGCTATTTGTAATGTTGTAGCCTTGTCTAACTCTTGCTTTGTGGGATATGGGGGGTCCCACGAGTACTATGCCCATTCACTTGTATAGTTGCACTTTCAAAGTTAAAAGCTTTAGGGAGTAGGCTTTCGCTGAACCTCCATTTTTGTAAAAAAAAAGTTTGGAGTGCTCTTTAGATGTCTTAAAAAGAGGGTTAGTTCTAAAGCTGTATCATTGAAGTGCAATCCGAAACTCTTAAATCTTTGATCGGTAAAATCTCTAGTGCATAAAGATAAAGTTTATATTTTATGGCTTAGTTTCAACTAGCAGGTGTCCAAATTGATGGAAAGTAACCAAAGATTAAATATAATTAAGTTTAAATGAATTCCTCATTAATTTTAGCATAACATGTATCAGTCTTATTTACAAAAGGAAAGCCCTTCGCAATGGAGATGCAAGTTGATTTCTTGACATACAATAAATATACTCTTTTCCCCCGTTCTCCGATCTTTTTTCATATGACCATCCTATCTCACATACTAGTTTGCATTCTATAATGTTCCTTCTTAAAAGAATACATTTAATCCTCACATTCTTCAAGAAATTCAAACATGATTTTCTCCATTCATCGTACGATTTTCTCTTACTTTATGCTCCTCTATTGCAAAAGTTTGGGCAATAATGATAAGGCGAAATGATGCATGATATTTACTCTCATATTCTTCCATGGATGATCTAAGCCTCTTGAATCCACTTTCAACGCAGAAAGAATGGGTCTAGAACTAAACTCTCAAAGGACCTCTTTTGTTTTAAATATTAATATATATTTCATTCTAATGGTGTGTTCTCCATGGTCGACTATATCCTTAAGTTTCATTTATTGATATTGTATACTTCTTTTTTTTGGCTAGAGAAAACTATAATCAACATCATACATACCCATATCACACCATATGGGCATTAAGATGGGATATGCTCTTTTTATTATAGCAATGATGTATGCATGATTCGAGAAAAGATATCCACATGTCATATGTGCAAACTAAATGATATTTTCATGATACATGCGATATCTTGATGAGTATTTCTTGAATTACTTATAAATTCAAAAAATCCACTTTAGTAGATATATTATGTGATTCGGTTATTAGATCTTTGAATTCATAGAGATTTGATCTGTTTCTCTAGTCAAGAGGTGAAAGAAAAAAATAGTTATCGTCTCTTTCCTTGTGTTTTCAGATATTACTCTACCATTGTTTCAACAAATTGACATTTTTGCTCAAAATTCTTGAAGATGGATCTATTGCCATTTGGACTAGAGATATGGGATCTTTTTCTCTCACTCTACTTAAGAATAAGGATTGCATGTCCATTTTTGGATTCCTCTTCATTTATAGAAGCAAACAAGGCAAGTTGATTGATTGAGTTCTGAGGGTTAGAAGGGCCTAGATATATCATTACCTTTTACATCAACATCAATGTGGGTATTATTGAGATATCAAGCTGAACATGTGATAATTGAGGATGACACATATCACTTTTTCATTTCTCTCACATGTATAGTGGTCATGCCGATATATGTCAAGGAAACTTTAATGATCTTTACTAGATTTATCTATCGAGAGTGATGGTACATTTGTTTCTTGTTAGGTCACTCTTTTGCAGACATTAGGATTTTCCTTATGTACTATGCTTTATATATTCCACTAGTGATATTGTTGTATTACATCATTCTTGTACATTTTTCTTTATGTAATAGAAGAAGAAGAAGAAGAATATCATTCTCCCTTGCCTCAATTTGTCTGTGCTCCTCTCTTTGTGTGTGAGAGTTTGCAAGATATTTATTCCTTATCTCCTTTCTATCGACATGGTATCAGAGCCAGTGTCGCTGTGGAGAGCTCGTGGAGAAGGCCGAGTGCAAAGAGTAAATGAGAAAGCATGGATGAATGCATGCTTCACAAATGATCTCACATTGCTACAATATTTGGTGTGATAGTAGAAGGCTTCTCCGATTGTTGACTCTTCTTCTCCTTCTTTGTCTCCTTCTTCTTCTTTCCCTTTAATGATGATAACATGGATTCATCATTCTCTAACATATCCTTTTGTTGATCTTCATCTTTAAGTAATAGGAACTGTAGCTCTTCAAATGAAAGTTCTCTATCTCTTGTAGAGTGAGATAAAGAAGTAACAAAAGCATGATAGGTAGATGGAAGTGAGTTTAGAATTGTGTTTACCATTTTCATGGACAAAGGAAACCATCATGAATCTTTGATTCCATGTGAATTCTATATCTCATGATTGGTTCAAAATTTGGGGAAACTAGTGCTTCCATTGCGTCCGAAATGTGCCAAAATCACAAGATCGATTGTCTATTTGCCTCATTCGGATATCCAGACCTCATGTTTTAAATTGATGACATCATTGATGACATCATCAATTCATAACTGCCTTTCATGAACTGTTGTCGGGTCGTGAGAGATGCGCGGATGGTGGATCAAGTCATCCGCCAAGATCGTTCGGCACACGCAGGGTATCTGTAGCAGACTTAGCCTAAGGACCATAAGGATGCGCTGCTCTATATCTGGCAATAGCTTGCTGATAGGATGGTAAAATCAATGATTCTTCGGTTATCTAATTTTTAATTACTTCCTCTACTTCGGTTTCAATTGGTTTCGGATGAGTATGTCTAACTAGAGGTGGCGGAAATAAGGTTTCACTATTATGCGATTCAGGAGATGCAATGGAAAATAAAGTTAAGAACTTAGTTAAACAATGATCATAGGATATGGAAACTAAGGATTCTGAAGTAATTTGATCTTTAATAACTTCTTCTATTACTACTTCTATAGACTTTGTTCTAGTATCAATGTTATCAAAACAACTATGTTCAGACTCATTGGATAACTCAGAAGACATTAAAGAATTCAATGGAATATGATATTAATGCAAAATCTACTTGAACAAATGAGTTGACAAAGCTAATCAATTTTGCTAATACAAATATAAGGTCTAAATGATAGGATAAATGTCTAAAACAAATGGGTAAATGGCTAAATGAAATGTAAGGTAGATGGAATGCCTTCAATTTTTCACTTCACGGATCTTCACTTCAACTGCTCTTTAATCTTCAATGTTTGTCTGCAAGAAAACATTCGTAACGTAAGTAAAGTTACAAGAAATCATAAACCTACAAGACATATACATATAACATTTTCATACTCATGCATATGTTTATGCATACATGAAAACATTTATATGCACTTTAAAACATACAATCACACACATGCTCATTCACTCACTTACATACATATGCACATACATGCATACTATCCATGCACACACTTCCCTGCATATGCATATACACTAACACACATGCACATACTTTTATATGCTCATACATGACCACATGCACCTATTCCTATTAAAATGCATTCTTTCACAAGTAGGCTTCCACATTAATTATTCAAACACATGCATTCATACACATGATCATGCATGCTAACATACATTCATGCACATGCTAACACTTACTGATATACATGCATATGCACATACTTATCTATACTATCATGCTAATACACACACTCATATATGCATATATTAACATACCTTCTTACTTATGCTAACACACTTTTAATGCAAAATCATATGCATACGAGCACTTAGATGTATGCATGCACACACATCCATGAGCTTTTTTATATAGACACACTCACTAAATACTTCTAATAAATGTAGGCATACCCCATATATATGCTTCTAACTCATGCATTTATAAATAACTAGCTAGAAAATTTAATGTATTCATGATCTCTATGTACACACATTAAAGCTTAAATCATTACTCCATATTAATGAGTACATTAAATACCTAAAAAAATGATTATGCAATGAAATAATTAAATTACTTAATTAATTAACTTATTAATTTAACTCTGTCCTCCTCTCTTTCTCTCTCTCTTCCTCTCTCGTTCTCCCTTTCTTACTCCTAAGCATTTATGATGACTTTAATCCATCTGTTTCTCTCTCTCTCTCTCTCTCTCTGCCTTTCTCTCTCTCTCACTCTCTCTCTCTCTCTCTGTCTCTCTCTCTCTCCCTCTCTCTCTCTCTCTCTATCTCTGTGGTGCTGCCGCGCACAGTCTGCAGGGAGGGAAAGAGAAATAATTTTCTCTCTCTTAAACTCTCTATCTTTTGTGGGTTGCGCCTGCCAGGCTACCGCCAAGAGACCTCTACTCCCTCTCTCACAAGAATCTGCTATGCGCTAGAGCACAATCCGTATGCCACTCTCACTATATCTCCTCAGTCCGCATGATCTTCTACATCACAATGCCCCACCAGTTTTGCTGAAAAGAAATCTCTCTCTTGCGTGGTATCATCAGCGATGTGCAATCCAAACTTGTACTTATCTCTCTGTTGTCTATGTAGCAATTGTCAGAGCAGCCAAAAGCATCTGCAGCTTTTCTTGTCTCCTCTCGACCGCATCATATCCCTCAATTCACTTCACGAATTTACTATTGCATTCCTTACACCTGCTTTCGCCTGCATCAACCATAGACTATGCCTAACTTCAATCATTCATTTATTCAATTCAGTAGCATAGACTGTTCTCATGATCCATCAGACATAAAATGTTGATGTCATAGTAATGTTTTTCTCTGAGAGTTCCTACAATCTTTCTGTGTAGAAAACCTCGTTCAGATGCATAATTGCATAATATTAGAATTTCTATGCATACACCATGAACCATAGCATGTGATGTAAGTCCTACCATTGACAACTGCTACAGAAGACAAATGTGAAATTATGAAAGCATGGAAGAAGAAATTGTGGTTGATAAAGGTGGGGAAAACAAAATAGGGAACCAACTATGAAAAGAAGTGTTATGACGGGAAAGAAAAAGAAAGCTCGCTCTACAATGCCAATATTAGAAGACCAAGACTATAATATTACCTACAAGAAAACATTAGAGAGAATGACACACACACATATATATATACACACATAGACTCCTATGCCTATCACTCTTTTAGATTTTACTTTATCCTACAACCACACTTTTGCCTACACTTAAATCACCACACTTTCAAATTAGCTTTAATTCCACAACTCACCCTCATCACTCTTTAACCCTTTTTCATATATAGCTCTCATTTAAAATTTGACTTTTTAGGTTCTAGATGCATGTACAAGAAAGACCTAGGTTTTCATAGACAAGGATCATGCATCAATATGCTCCTACACATATACAACTACTTTCCTTATCTGAAATGAACTACAAATCCTTCTATTCATCACAAATCTCACTCAATCGATAAATTTAGAAATATAAATCATGCCTTTTTTCTTAGTATGGTTAATTAATAGATTCCTTTATAAAATAATATACTTCATCCCAGATTTTATAATTTAATTTTATATGAATGCAAATAAAATACATAAATCAAAATTTTAAGACATAGAAAAATACGACCTAAAATCAACTTCATCTTCAATGTGCTTCATCTTCATTTTCTAAATTCATCTTAATTTGATCTTCAAAGACCTGTTAAAAATAAAACAGCAACAGCTAGAAATACAAAATTATTTAGTTTCATAATCAAATATTCTTCTTCTTTCCTGCAAAAGAAACACACATTAAAGAAATTCATTCATACATAGATTAATCATGCTCTTCATCATACATTACTTCATAAGTTTCATCATCTCTTTATTTAAATAATTTAATTCTTTTACCGGCCATTAAGTTCTTAAGAGGAGTACCATCTAATTCACGTAAGGCATACATTCCATTATCATAAACTTTGACCACCACATAAGGTCCAAACCAACGCCTTTTTAGTTTCCTACTAGCATCATACTAAGAATCAAACGTACTATCATAAATTAAAACCCAATCATTAATTTGTATTGGCTTTGGCCTTAACCTATGTGACTTATCAAAATATTTGTTGTTCTTAAGTCTAGAATCTTTCAATTTAGCTATAGCTTCTTCTAATGTTTCATTCCCTTGCTCAAGTTGCTGAATTCTTAGAGCTAATAAATCTTCAGTCGAGAGATTATGTTCCCATGGAAGAGTAGTCCAAGTAAGGATTTGAGTATGCATAGGGAAAATTGGTTTCTGGCAATACATCAACTCTACCGGCATATACCCCGTCATTCTAGTGTAGGTCATTCTATGAGCCCACAATGCAAATGGAAGAAATTTAGGCCAATTCTTAAGTTCTCCATTGCAAGCTTTAGAAATCGCTTTAATAATAGGAGAATGCCCTCGTTCTATGTTCCCGTTAGCTTCACGGTTATAAGCAGTAGTAAGGGCTAAACGAATTCCATGCCTAGCAAAGAAATCTCTAGCCTCTTGCACATCTAATTCTCTCCTATCAGCCACTACCTTTTCTATATAACCAAATCTTGAAATGACATCTTCAAGAAGAAATTTGCATACATTAAAAGTTGTCTTAGATCTTAGAAATCAATCTAAGCATGGCAATGTCGGGTGATGAACAATTTGTAATCATTCCGATCAGAGGTAGGCAATATGTCTCTACAATTACATTTGCACCTATAAAGTATTCCTTATCAGACATTAATGCAGTGACTAAACCCGAGAGTTCTCGTTTAATTTGCGGATAGTTTCTTTGCATATCATGTGAAATCTTAGCTCCAAATCTCACAGCATACCTTTTTCCCTCTTCATCATTTTGACCAATAACCCATCCTATACCTATGGGACTTGTATCAATAGTTAAAATAATAGGCTTTTGATCAGAATAATCTACTCGTTTTAAAACAGGAGCTTGAAGAAGTAATTACTTTAACTTTTTCATAGCTTTTGAGTGTTCTTCAATCCAAAGAAACTTTTGATTCTTCCTTAGCAAAGCATAAAGACAGTTAGCAACATGTGCATAGTGTGGAATCCAAATGGAATAAAACACACAAGCACCAAGAAATCGTCTTACCTCACTAATATTGCTACATGTCGTAGAAATCTTGTTTATGGCATCAACCTTAGGTGGATATGGCCTCTGGCCGTAATGTCCACATAAATGGCCAACTATAAGTACCTTATTAACACCAAAAACAAATTTCTCAATGGAGAATGTGAGACCAACCTCTTCAAATCGCTGGAAAATTCTTTCATAGTCACAGATATGGTCTACAACAAATTTCCTAGAGCCAAAAGAATCTAAAGTCTCATCTTTCACATTCTCAACACATCCTTTAATAGGAATATCGTCTATAAATGGCATGGATATATTAGGAATGAATTCATGTAATACAAAATTCGTGGCGTTCATCATATGTGCTAGTGAATTAGTAGCTCCTTGCAGCAAAGTGCACATGCGGACTAAGCCTAAAGGAGTTTTCATGGTCGTAATGTCTCTACTTTCAATAGCAAGCTGAAATTGATCATAGCTAGAATACAAGTCTCCTATTGAGTAAATGCCATGACCAGCAAAGGCTTTAGCGAATTCTCCTACAATGTGGCTAGTACCTACATTCCTAATAGTAACCTTATTCACGGGCTGTAAATCCTGTATGAATCCTAATTTTCCATTTTTCTTGGGAACAATAAACCACCTATTTGAGTAGGGTGCAGATGAGGGCTCAAGAATTCACATGTGAATCTTTTCCTTAAGAAGCCTCATTAACTCTGGTAAATGGGCTTTTGGAACACGTATGGGACGAAGATTCCATGGAATGTGAGGCAGTGTAAAGATAATCATTGGTGGAACAATTTGTGGGTCTGCACAGCCTATCTCATGGGGATGTAAAGAAAATGCCTTTCCATGCTTTCTAATCACTCTTTGAAAAAAATCTCGTTCAGCGGGTAATAAAAAATTATCATCATTCCCTATCTTGATTAGTTTTAAAGTTTTGTCTGTGAAGGTATGACCTATATTTGTGCGCTCTCTTAAATAAGGATCTTTTGAAACTTGTCTAAACTTCTCTTCACTTTCTTTCGGTAAAGGCTGGGCAATGAGTTTAACTTTTTTATCAACAGTTTTATATTTTGTATTTACTTTCGCTTCTTTACTTTCATTACTCATAACAAATTTAATAATAAGATCATATTCTTCAATAGAATTTAAAAGTAAAAATCTAAAAGTTTCTTTTTTATGCAAAATATTTTGAAGTTCCTCAATCAATGAGTATGAAGATAAAGTTTCAATTACATTTTCAATGTGTTCATCAAAATAAATGAGTCCTTTATCTTTATAAATTTTTTCATAATGTTTTATAATTTTTTTAGGAATTTTTTAATAATGATTGAATTGTAAATATGATGAAGGGAAATATAAAGCAAAACTATCTAAAGTATTTACAGATGGGTGCGAGACATCAATCCAAGAACCATCATTGTCTCGCTCAACAGTGGCATCTAGGCAAAATTTTGATCATAATAAGTTCCGAACTCACGAAGAGGCATATGATCTTCACGTATCTTTTCATGAGAACGGATGGGCATCTTTCTAATTTTCTCCCTATTTCGTACATTGTTAAGGCTGACTATCATAACTTGGAGTGATTGTAGATAATCTTTAGATCTAATTCTTGCGTATGTTGAGCCGTCATCCATTACTTTAGTCTCCATTCTAGCTTCGCATATAAATGGTTGACCTAAGATAATTTCATAGGAACAATTGTCCTAAATGAAAAAGTGGAATGTCTCTAAGATTCCACCTATCATTAGAGGTATGTTGGCACATGCTCCTAGAAGTGATCCACAACCATTATCTGTTGTTCTCATTATCTAGCCATGATTCTTATCAATAGGCCATTTAAAATTATCATATAATTCTTTCGAGATCACATTGATTTTGGACCGAGAATCAATTAGGGCTAAAGCAGAATATGACCTCTTCTGATCTCCTAAGTTAATTTTTATCTCAGGTGTGCCTCTCGCCCAAAAACGTTTTCTAAAATCACTCTCTGAGTTTTTGTTTTCATCGTGTGGTACAATCGGCCCTAAGAAATTTTTGTTAACATTAAAAGTATTTTTTTCTTCATCCTCTAAGTCAGAAGAAGGAGATTCATGCATTAACTGAGTTACATCGGCAACATCCTGCATCTCGACCTCTTGTGAAAGAGGGAATCTCTTTCTTTTAATTAGTTTAATAAAATTTTCTTTAAAGTCAATTTTTGCTATTGAAAAGATTTGTTCTAATGTCATTGTTACTGCACTTTTTAATAAAATGTCATACAATATTTCCTTTGAATCAACTTTTTGTTCTAGTTCTAAAATAAGAACAATTTTTGGAACTCGTTTTGGTTTCTTCTCTAGTTTCTCTTCAGTTTTTGTTTCAGTTCTAGGAACTTCCTCTACTTTGTCTGATGTTTGAATCGGCTCATTATTCACAGGTTGTTTACCCTCCCTAATTTCTTTTCTTCGTTGTTCATTTGTTTTAGAACTTTTGCCTTGTTCAAACTGAACTTTCTTAGGCTTAGGCTCATCTCTCATCTTACTTCTAGTCATTCGTCTGCCTGATTCATTTGTATCTTGCTCATCATCCATCTTTCTCTTCTCTTCAACATTCGCAATATGCGAATATATCGAGAATTGATCAATAGGAGAGTTCCATGCAGTTTTTTGCATAATGTCATCTCTAGCCTTTATTAAAGCTTCAATTGAGTAGTTCCTCCTTTCTCTCATTTGCTCAGAATCAGGATCACTATCTACATATTCTAGTTTAATAGCAGAAGATGTTTTCTTAGAGTCAAAAAGGTTTTCATACAGCTTCCACATCCCTCCTTTTCCCAAATTTGCAGCTAAGGGTAAATGTGTTCTATAGTCGCACAATCACTTGTCAATATCAATTACAAGTCTTTTTTCTTTCACATCTTTCAAAGCTTCGCATGTATAGGTAAGATGATCTGTGGCATCACATCAGATACATCTCCTCACATTGGAATTTCTCCTTTCATTGAAATTCCTTTGGTTAAATGCTTGAGGAATCGGTTGAAGTACAATTAGAGGATTAGCAAGTACTAAAGGTGGATTAGGAGGTACTAATGGATTATTAAGAGGTACTAATGGTGGATTAGGAGCACTTACAGGTTGACAATATATAGTCGGATGAGCTTGCATTGCAGGTTTATCGTGTAAGTTTAAAGCATACACCACATTCTGCAAAGCCGATACCTCTTTAGACATATTCTCGTGCATATGCATCATATTGTCCAACTTGTTAAACAAAATCTCAATTTGTAACTCGACTGGAACTTTAGATGCGGAGGTTGTGGGCTCAACTTTTGAATCTATATGTGTATCCCTAGTTGCATGAATAGGAGGAAAACTGGAAGATGGTTGAGACATCGAATCATAAAGGAGTGTTTTACGTTGCTTCATGTGAGCAACCGCCTCAACCACTGTTTTCACTACACCCCAGTAATCTGTAAGCCCATATTTCTTTCCCGGTTCTTCAAGTCTATGCTCAACTTCTACCCTTATACCTGGAGTCAAGATTTTAAGAAAATATAAAACTATATCTGGGGTAAGGGCAACCCTATCCTGTTCAGCTAATTGAGAGAATCTTTTCATAAATTCTCTATGGAGTTGAGTTAAAGAAATGTGAGGCTTAGGAGAACTAATCCATTTCATAAATCCCTCTCTACTGTGTTGACTATAGTCCTCTAAGTAAAATTCCTTATGTAACTCTTTTCGAAACTCATCCCATTCTTGATTGTCATGAAGTTCCATAATAACCTTAACCATACCTATAGCAAGTCGTCCAAGATAGGATTTCCATTTTGTATCAGGCAAGCCATGTAGCTTGGCTAATTCCTCAAATGTGTCTAACTAATTTGTAACATTCATACCAGTGAATTTCCCTTTATCTTTTAATAACGTTTCAACTATTTTCTGACCCTGCGTCTCATGCATCATATTTTGAAATAGTTCATCTATTTTTGTAGTTTGATTTGATCTAGCTTGAACAATCCTAACTATATCCTGAACTTCTTTCGTTACTCTTTCCTTATGCTCAGCTACTAATTCTAAAATTCCATTAGACTCCAGTTTGATATGCTTTTAATTATTCCAATATTTTGCAATTAAACCTATGATTTAAACAAAAAATTACCTTTAACCTATACCAATAATTTACCCTTAAACAAAATTTTGCACGCAAGAATTTGAGAGTAAAAGAAATTATACCAACTGCTTGAAGAAGAGGCTCAAAATAGTGCTTTGTGAACTTTAATACATTTATTGATTTTAATCAAAACCTAAACTCGCTCTTCAATTGTTGATGAAAGGGGTGGCGAGAGGAGGTCCGCCTACTTGCCAATCTTTGTGGAGGCACTCAGATCGACAAACCAGCCCTCGACACCGAGAAGATTGCAAGTTCACGAGATTGTCATAGCTTCCAGGGATGAAGACACAGTTGCACCAATTGTAGAATCGTACAAATGTATATGCAATGCAAACTGAAAATATCTGTCTACGTGTTTGATTCACGTCGGGTTCACCAATGTCGGGTCGTGAGAGATGTTCGGATGGTGGATCAAGTAATCCGCCAAAATTGTTCCACACACGTAGGGTGTCTGTAGCGGACTCAGCCTAAGGACCATAAGGACCCGTTGCTCTATATCTGGCAATAGCTTCCTGATAGGATGGTAAAATCAATGATTCTTCGGTTATCTAAGTTTTAATTACTTCCTTTGCTTTGGTTTCAATTGGTTTCCGATGAGTATCTCTAACTAGAGGTGGCGGGAATAAGGTTTCACTATTATGCGATTCAGGAGATGCAATGGAAAATAAAGTTAAGAACTTATTTAAACAATGATCATAGGATATGGAAACTAAGGATTCTGAAGTAATTTGATCTTTAATAACTTCTTCTATTACTACTTCTATAGACTCTGTTCTAGTATCAATGTTATCAAAACAACTATGTCCAGACTCATGGGATAACTCAGAAGACATTAAAGAACTCAATGGAATATGATATTAATGCAAAATCTGCTTGAACAAATGAGTTGACAAAGCTAATCAATTTCTCTAATACAAATATAAGGTCTAAATGATAGGATAAATGTCTAAAACAAATGGGTAAATGGCTAAATGAAATATAAGGTAGATGGAATGTCTTCAATTTGTCACTTCACGGATCTTCACTTCAACTGCTCTTTAATTCTTCAATGTTTGTCTGCAAGAAAACATTCGTAATGTAAGTAAAGTTACAAGAAATCATAAACTTACAAGACATATACACATAACATTTTCATACTCATGCATATGTTTGTGCAGACATGAAAACATTTATATTCACTTTAAAACATACATTCACACACATGCTCATTCATTCACTTACATACATATGCACATACATGCATACTATCCATGCACACACTTCCCTGCATATGCATATACACTAACACACATGCACATACTTTTATATGCTCATACATGACCACATGCACCTATTCCCATTAAAATGCATTATTTCACAAGTATGCTTCGACATTAATTATTCAAACACATGCATTCATACACATGCCCATGCATGCTAACATACATTCATGCACATGCTAACACTTATTGATATACGTGCATATGCACATACTTATGTATACTATCATGCTATTACACAAACTCATATATGCATATATTAACATACCTTCTTACTTATGCTAACACACTTTCAATGCAAAATCATATGCATACGAGCACTTAGATGTATGCATGCACACACATCCATGAGCTTTTTTATATAGACACACTCACTAAATACTTCTAATAAATGTAGGCATATCCCATATATATGCTTATAACTCATGCATTTATAAATAACTAGCTAGACAATTTAATGCATTCATGCTCTCTACGTATTCACATTAAAGCTTGAATCACTACTCCATATTAATCAGTACATTAAATACCTAAAAGAATGATTATGCAATGAAATAATTAAATTACTTAACTAATTAACTTATTAATTTAATTCTCTCCTCCTCTCTTTCTCTCTCTCTTCCTCTCTTGTTCTCCCTTTCTTACTCCTAAGCATTTCTGCCGACTTTAATCCATCTCTTTCTCTCTCTCTGCCTCTCTCTCTATCTCTCTCTCTCTCTCTCTCTCTCTCTCTCTCTCTCTCTCTCTCTCTCTCTCTCTCTCTCTCTCTCTCTCTCTCTCTCTCTCTCCCTCCCTCCCTCCCTCCCTCCCTCCCTCTCTCTCTCTCTCTCTCTCTCTCTCTGTGGCACTGCCACACACAGTCTACCTGGGGGGGAAAGAGAAATACTTTTCTCTCTCTTAAACTCTCTATCTTCCATGCGTTGGGACTGCCACGCCGCTGCCAGGATACCTTTACTCCCTCTCTCACAAGAATCTGCTATGCACTAGAGCACAACTAGTATGCCACTCTCACTATATCTCCTCAATCCACATGATCTTGTGCATCAACGCCCCACCGGCAGTTCTGCCAAAAAGAGATCTCTCTCTTGTGTGGCATGGTCAGTGATGTGCAGTCCAAGGCTGTACTTATCTCTCTGCTCTGTGTGCAGCAATTGTCATAGCATCCAAAAGCATCTACAACTTTTCCTGTCTCCTCTCGATCACGTCATATCCCTCAATTCACTTCACAAATTTACTATTGCATTCCTCACACCTGTTGTCGCCTGCATCAACCATAGACTACACCTAACTTCAATTATTCATTTGTTCAATTCAGTAGCACGGACTCTTCTCACGATCCATCAGACATATGATGTCCTTATAAAACGATGACATCATAGTAATGTTTTTCTCAGAGAGTTCCTATTATCTTTCTGCGTAGAAAACCTCGTTCAGATGCATAATTTCATAATATTAGAATTTCTACGCATACACCATGAACCATAGCACGTGATGTAAGTCCTACCATTGACAACTGCTACAGAAGACAAATGTGAAATTATGAAAGCATGGAAGAAGAAATTGTGGTTGATAAAGGCAGGGAAAACAAAATGGGGAACCAACTATGAAAAGAAGCATTGTGAGGGGAAAGAAAAAGAAAGCTCGCCCTACAATGCACAATATTAGAAGAGCAAGATTATAATATTACCTGCAAGAAAGCATTAAAGAGAATAGAACAACACACACACATATATATACACACATAGACTCCTATGCCTATCACTCTTTTAGATTTTACTTTATCCTACAACCACAACCCATTGAAACTTAAATTAACCCTAGCATTAACCCATTGGATTCTTTTGAGACCATTTGGATTACTCCTACCGACATAAAATCATATGAACTTATGAAACCCTAGGGTTTTATACCCATACATCTTGCTTGTATGAATAAAAAAACTCATTAAATGTGCAATTAGGGTAAAACCTAATATTAACACATTTTCTTCTTCATCAGGTAGGGTGGTTACCTTGACGTAGCTTTTGAAGCTTTGTTTTTGCCACTCGACTCGTGTCTACATCTCCAAATGTGGCGATGTGCTCTCTAAGAAACCCCTCATAGTCATGAAGTACGGCTATATCCTTCTCCAAGATTGGGGCAAACCATGATAATGCTCGACCATAGAGTAAAGTTCCAATAAAACTGACCTTGGATGCATCATTAGGATATCTATCAGGCTACATGCGAATGTACAATTTGACTTGTTTCAAGAATCCTCGGAACTTTCTGCGATCACCATCGAACTTTTTTGGCATGCAGATATTGGGTTCTCTCATGAAGCATGTACTAGGTCGTTGATCTTCTTGCATACTCCCTTGATTTGTCTGAGGACTACCGATTCATTCTTGTAATTCTTGGAGGAGTGCACCTACCTGCACTGGATGTCCCATCTCAACTTGCATCTGTCGATGAGTTAGGTCTTCGACTTGTTGTTGGAGACTCTGAAGTAATGCTACAATCTGTTCATAAGAATTCTCCATGATGATTGGTCTTGGATAGAATATAGTCTTGCCAAAATTTCAGGGGAGCACTAGATTGTGCTCCCTGACTTCACTAGACAAGATTTTGGAAATACACTTATGATTACAAGAACACCCACCAGTTTAGATGGGGCTTAAGAGATAATGTGAAGGACCTTCTACTCACGATAGGTTAAGACATTGAACGAATACATCAACCAAGCTATTCAATGTGATAACCGCCTTTTTGAAAGGAAACAAGAAAAAACAAGTAGAAGGAAGACCTTGCGAATGGAAACCCTTCTAACCCACTCCTAGAGATGAGTCTATGCCCGAACCTATGCAGATAGATGTAACTAGGTTCCAACCTCTAACCCCACAAGAGAAACAAAGAAGGAGGGATAACAAGTTATGCCTATATTGTGGAAACCCTAGACATATTGCAATTAATTGTCCGAACAAGAGAACAAACTCTAGAGTCGCATCCACCCTTGTAGAGTAGGGAAACGACAAAGTCCAGTTGTAAAAGAGACAGTGCAGCCACACCATGATATAAGAAAGGGTCTCATAATTCTAGCTACACCCTTAGAAACATGTCTTGCACCTATCAAGTTAATCATGCCCAAGAAGACCCTTTCCCTTACAGCCCTAGTAGATTCAGGAGCATCCTCATGTTTCATTGATGAAGGATTGGTTAAGAAACATGGAATTCCTATACTTCGGAAGAACAAATCAGTAATAGCTGAAGTAGTAGATGGATGACCTCTAGCATCTGGGAATATAACCATGGAAACCACACCATTAAGAGTACACCTTGGTGACCATGAATCCCACATATGTTTCAATGTAATATCGAGCCCAGTACATCTAGTTATCATTGGAATGCCCTGGTTAAAGAAGCATAATCCAGACATTAATTGGGAAAAGAATAAAATCACCCGTCGAGATATGCAGAACAATCCAACATATGTCGGAGCCAAAGCCTTCATACATGCACTAAGGAAGGAGCCTACATATATGATCTATGTCATACTAGCTCAATAATCCAAGAAAGATGATCTAGTACAACTACCCAATCAGTACAAAGGCTTTGCAAATGTTTCTGAAAAGAAGAGTGTAGATATCCTCCCAGAGCATAGACCTTACGATTGCCCCATATATCTTCAAGAGGGAGCACAACCACTGTTGTCAGGATCTTGCTCACGTGCACATAGAGGTTACGAATGCAAAAAACACACAGAGGAATAGAGACAACAAGAGACGAGACCAAACACAGTATTGGGTGCAATCTCCCCCCATGCACTCTGTTTTGACAGTCCACAGAGTGCATGTATTTATAGGAATTTTGATTACGTCGAAAAGAGTGGTTACATGAGAGCGGCTTCGGAAAGCAAGCATGAAACTAAAAGTTGCTAACTCTTACAGAAAGCCATTGGTTTCAATAACAGAAACTACGGTCTACAACGACCCTTATTCTAACCATTACTTTTCTAGCTGTTTCTAACAATAGAACCTTCTACGAGGGTTTATTTGCAAAGTAAATAATAATCATTCGGATTATTGATAACCGCTCTTTCACGCCTTGCATGCTCCTCACGAACCTTCAGCTGCTATATCAAAAACATCAAAAACACATTAATACATTAATAATTTAACACTCCAACAATGCATTGTTCAACATATTCCATAATTCATAACAACCACCCTTTGGACCAATCTACAAACTATCACTAGAGGAACTCACAGAACTACGCAAGAACATTGATGAGAATCTAGCAAAGGGGTTTATCAAACACTCAAAGTCTCCAGGAGGAGCTCCTATTTTATTGTAAAGAAGAAGGATGGGACTCTCCGGATGTGTGTAGACTATCGTGGATTGAATAAGGTCACTATAAAGAATAGATACCCATTACCGCTTATATCAAAGCTCTTGGAACGCCTTGGAAAAGCAAAATTCTTCACAAAAATCGACCTTTGAGGGCCTTACAACCTTTTTAGGATCAGAGAAGGAGACGAATGGAAGACAGCATTTCGAACAAGGTATGGCCATTTTGAATATGTAGTTATGCCATTCAGTCTTACAATATTGGAGAAGTGCTCTTTCCATAAGACAAAAGTGGAATTCTTAGGGTACATTGTATCAGATAAAGGAATTTTTATGGACCCTAAGAAGATTCAGACAATCCTTGATTGGCAACCCCCTTCACGTGTTTGAGATGTACAATGTTTTCTGGGGTTTACCAACTTCTATAGGATATTCATCAGAGATTACTCCAAGATAGTGACACCTCTTACCAAGCTTACAGGGAACTCCAAATTCTCATGGACTGAAGAAGCAGAAAAAGCATTTCAGGCCTTGAAATCAACATTCACTACTGCTCCAATTCTAGTTCATCATGACTCTACTAAGCCCTTCTTCCTAGAGACAGATGCATCAGACTTTGCCCTAGGGACCATTCTTTCCCAATATGGAGATGATGGACACCTACATCCAGTTGCATATCATTCAACGAAATTTTCTCCCCCAGAAATTAATTATGAAATTCATGACAAAGAACTCCTTGCCATAGTGGACACCTTTGATACTTGGCGCCACCATCTAGAAGGAGCATCTCATAAAGTTATCGTGTATACAGACCAGAAGAACCTAGAGTATTTTATGGCCACCCGCATCCTCAGTAGAAGGCAATCTCGATGGAGTAACTTTTTATCCAGGTTCGACTTTGTCATCACAGATCGTCCAGGAAGGCAACAATGTCAGTCACATGCCTTGTCAAGAAGATCTTACCTTGCACCAAAGAAGGGTGAAGAGGCCTTTGATCAGCAGGAGAGTGTATTACTCAAGCCTCAACATCTCCAGTTAGTAGCTATCTCTTCAACCCATCGTGAAGATTCAGCCTTGAATCATTTGATTTGTGAGAATCTACCACAAGATGAATTATTTTGTAATGCTAAGCAAAAAACTCAAGAAGGAAAATTCCAAGAAGTAAATGAATTCTTGGAAAAGGACGGGTTACTATTCTATAAGAACCTATTGTATGTCCCTCCAGGAAAGCCCAGGATCCAAGTACTTCAACAACATCATGACAACCTTGCAGCAGGACATTTTGGAGTAAATAAAACAATAGAACTCATATCCAGGGATTTTTGGTGGCCTCAAATGTTGAAGGAAGTCAAAGAATATATCCAAACCTATGACACTTGCAATAGATCTAAGGTACCACGACATAAGCCTCATGGCCTCTTGCAACCTTTATATCAAATCTCATTATTTGTAGATTTTGATCAATCAGATGGAACTCCACTACCATCTCCTAATCGTGCAAGGACTATATACTATAAGTATATCAAACTTTTAATTTTAAATATATTTGATAGATACATAGATGATATATTTTTTTGTTTCTTGTCATAGTCAGATTCTGATCAATCAGAAGGAACTCCATCAACTCCTACCCATGCAATGACTTCACATGTTCCTCCGATAGGAATTATGATGAATTTTACTATCAAGAGCATATTATATGTTGGTGTAACTCTTGCTATGGCACATATCGAAGACCACGATTGGAATGTATTGAACATGAGGTAGATGATGGGGGAAGTATCTCAACCCCTAAGCAACGACGAAGCGTGAATGACCTCCACAGGTATCCTTCTTTGACCTCTACACACCAAAAATGCTCTTACTCAGATCATATGCAAAGAACTCCAGTGAGCTTTTGTATATCTGTAGTAGACACCAAGAGCTTTCCAACAAAACAAATTTCACTTCAAATGGATGCTTACACAAGGAGAAACAATGTCTACAACATGAGTTAGTTGAATGCTCACAACTGCCAGTCAAGCAGATACCTCACTTCACTCCAGCAAGCTTTTCTCAGAGATTATACAGAGAATGAATCTCAAACTTAAGTCAACTTTAGAGGACTTTAATAGCTACCCAATGACACCAAAATCATAGCAAATGGATACATAGAGAAGGAGAACCAGCCCTTACAACAGAGAGCAAAATATTTCCAACAGAGCCTACACACCAAGAGAGATATCAATCACACAACTTCACTAAAATGAATTTTGCTCCTTGATTACTCAGAGAATGATCCAGAGACTTTGTGAGCATAAATTAGACTCTAATAGCTATGCAATGAGACAAGAATTACATCAAATGGATACAATATGAGGGAGAACCAATGCTAACAACTCAGGGGTAGAGAGTTGCAACACTGCCTGCGCACACACATAGATATGCCTACTAAAAGAAAACAAACAAGCAAGCAAGGGGCTAGCTTAAGCAAGGGGCTTTCTTATCAAAACTCCAGAACTTAGTGCTCACTTTACATGAGGTAAAACTCCAATAAGATGGGCCAAAAGAAGTCGGGATACATGCTCCTTTTATAGTGAGAAGTGTGCCCCTAAAATCTAGGAACTACCTTTCCAAATCAGCCTCCTAACTTGGAGGAATTAGTTGAGATGACTTGGGGAGTGGTTGAGTGACTTTTCTTGATGGAATCTCGTGGCTTTTGGCTTCCTTTGATTGCTCCACATGTCCATAAAAGATTCCCCACGAATTTGTAGCTTGAAGCTTGACTTTTAACACTCCCCCTCAAGCTTCAATTATTCGTCCTCATCCAAGCTCCTTCATGTTGATGCATTGCTTGAATTTTGAAATCTTCATCCCATCCAAAGCCTTTGTAAACATGTCGGAAACTTGGTCCTTGGTACCAATATGATGTACTGAAACTTCCTTGGATATCACCTTTTCCCTTATGAAGTGATAGTGCACTTCAATATGCTTGGTTCTAGCATGATAGATAGGATTTGATGCTAGATGAATGCTACTCATGTTGTCACAACAAATTGGATATGTGTCAACCTGCAAATTAAGCTCCATAAATAACTTCTTAATCCACATTAGCTCACATGTGACTTGAGCCAAAGCTCTATACTCAGCCTCGGTGGAAGATAATGCCACCGTGGGTTGCTTCTTTGAAATCCATGAGATGATCTTGCTACCTAGCATGACTAGGTAACCACTTGTACTTCTTCTATCCTCCTTGGAACCGGCCCAATCGGCATCAGAATAAGCTTTGACCTGCATATCATCATCAAATGAATAGAACAATCCTTCATTTATAGTGGCCTTGAGATATCGTAACATTCTTCTTGCAGCTTGCAAGTGTGTAGTCCTTGGACTATGCATAAATTGTGATAACACTCCAACTCCATATGCTATGTCGGGCCTAGTTATTGTGGCATAATTGAAAGATCCTACAATAGATCGATACAAGGTTACATCCTCTAATGGCTCTCCATCAATGGAGCTTAGCTTTACATTAACTTCCATGGGATTTGAAATAGGCTTGCAATGTAGCATCCCAAACCTCTCAAGTAGGTCTAGAATATACTTCCTTTGTATGAGCATAATACCTTCTTCTTGGTATACAACTTCAATGCCAAGAAAATACCTAAGATCTCCAAGATCAGAGATCCTAAACTCCTTTCCAAGCTTTGCCTTGATCTCCTCAATGCCCTTTGTATCATTACCTGTAATGATAAGATCATCTACATACACACACATGTAGACTACAAGTTCTCCTCTTTGTTTGATGAAGAGAGATGGATCCGCCTTGCATTGATTGTAACCACATTTGATCAAATAGTCCACCAATCTTTGGTTCCAAGCCCTTGGAGCTTGTTTTAGGCCATAAAGTGCCTTCTTCAACCTACAAACATGATGTGGAAACTCTTTATGAACAAAACCTAGTGGTTGCTCCATGTATACCTCTTCTTCCAAGTCTCCATTGAGAAAGGCATTCTTGATATCCAAATGGAAAAGCTTCCATCCTTTGCTAGCATCCATTGCAATGAGTGTCCTAATGGTGCTCATCTTTGCCACGGGGCTGAATGTCTCTTCAAAGTCCACTCCATAGGTTTGTGCAAAACCCTTGGCCACCAATCTTGCTTTGAACCTAGAAATAGATCCATCTGAATTCCTCTTTACTTTATACACCCACTTATTACCTATTACCTTCATGTTATCCTTCTTGGGCACTAGAGTCCATTTTTTATTCTCCTCAAGTGCATCGATCTCTTCTTGCATTGCCTCTTTCCATTCGGTGTACCTGCTTGCATCTTCACAGCAATCGGGCTCATGATCTTCTACTACTTTGTTCATATATGCATAATGAGTTGCCATGTATGAATCAAAAGTAAACCTTTGAGTTGGATACTTAACTCTAGAAGACTTCCTTTCTTCACCTTTTGGAGGAACAAATCTCCTTTGCCTTGGGAACTTGATCTCTTTCTTTGACATGGCTTCTTTCTCCATCATGTGTCCTTCATCATCTTCAACTTCATTACCTTCTTCATCCAACTCCACCAATGTTGCTTTGCCTTTTTTGATTGATTGTGCTTCATAGCTTGATGAAGATCTCCCCCTCCATGGTGAGTTCATGCTTGACCTATCTTCATTGATGGAACACCTTGGGCCGCTTAGCTCTAGGTCGATTTGTTCTTCATCATGTCCATGCTTTTCTTCTTCATAGTCCTGCATACAATCATACTTCTTATACCAAGGGAGTATCTCATCAAATGCTACATCCCTTGATATCCTCAAGTCCTTTGTGTTTGGGTTGAAGAACCTGTAACCTTTATGATCATTTGAATATCCTAAAAACACACACTTTTCTGCCTTTGGTTGTAGCTTGTGCCTCAATTCACTTGGCACATGTACATAACAAGTACATCCAAATATCTTCAAGTGGGAAAGATCAGGTTTCTTACCAAAATAGGCTTGATATGTTGTCAAGCCATGGATCCCTGAGGTAGGAGCCCTATTCATAAGATACACGGCAGTATTTGCTGCATCACTCCAAAACATGTTAGGTACATTCATCTCATTAAGCATTGCTCTAGCGATCTCGGCAATGTATCTATTCTTTCTCTCTGCTACTCCATTTTGTTGGGGTGTGTACCTGCATGTTACTTGCCTCTTGATGCCTTGATCCATTAAAAAATCAAAAAACTCATTGGATAAATATTCTCCCCCTCCATCGGACCTTAGCTTCTTGATATATGTACCTGTTTCCTTTTCTACCGTTGCCTTGAATGCTTTGAAACATGTAAACACATCTGATTTGTTTTTTATGAAATAAACCCAAACCATCCTTGTGAAATCATCTATAAAAGTGACAAAGCACTTGTTACCTCCAATGGATTGCTCTTTGGTTGGCCCCCACACATCTGTATGTATCAACTCCAATGGATGTTGGCTTATGTAGCCACTCTTCTTGAATGGAAGTCTCGCTTGCTTCCCTAGTTGACAAGATTCACATAAATGCTTCATACCTTGTCCTTGGAAGTTGGGAAGACCTTCAACTAGCCTCTTGAATTGAATTTCCTTCATTCTTTGTATGTTGATGTGACCTATCCTCTTGTGCCACAAGTCCAACTCCGAAATCCTCTTGTTTCCATATGTGAAGTAGACATGTTGAGTGGAATGAGAATTTACCTCCAAAGTGAAGAGTCTCCCTTGCTTCTTTCCTCTTGCTATGACCTTTTAACCTTGCTTAGGGTTCTCCACAAAGCATCCACCTTTGTTGAATACTTGATAGCCTCTTTCAACCATTTGCCCAACGGACACCAAGTTCTTTGTGATAGTAGGTACATGCAAGACATCCTTGAGACATCTTCCTTCCTCCTTGTCATCCAAAGCTACATCTCCAACATGGGAGATCTCATGGGCTGTATCATCACCTGTTTCTACATGTCCTTTACCTTTGGGAACATGTAGATTAGTAAACCAAGAAGCATTGCAACTCATATGGTTGCTACATCCACTATCAATATACCAAGTGTTATCTACTTTTCTTGAATTCCCATTCATGTGCATCATCAAGAGATTGTCATTTTCTGAACTTGTAGAAGCATAATTACCTTAGCCTTTGTATGAAGAACCTTGATTATAGCTCCTTTGGTTTCCTCCTTGGTAGCAATCTCTAGCATAGTGGCCAAACTTGCCACATATGTAACATCCTTCACCATCTTGATTCCTGTTTTGTTGATGTCGTCCTCCTCTTCCTCTTGTTCTTCCTCTCCCTCTTTGTGATGAGGTGCCTTGGTCATGTCCATGATTGCTTGAGTGGCCTTGCCTTCCTCCAAACCTTCCTTTGCCCCTTCCTTGTCCTCGTCTTCCTTTGCCCCTTTGATTACCTGCATAGAAAACTTGTGCATCCTTGCTTTTAGTTGAACTTCCACCTATGTTCATTTCTTCAGTGACCATGAGAGCAACCAATTGCTCAAAATCGGGTAGATTATCCCTTACATATACTGAAGTGGTAAAGGGTTTCCACTTCTCATCATCTCTCAAACCATTGAGAGTATAAGCCACAAGATCGTCATCGTCTACGTGGCTTCCAATGGATCCCAATGCATCTGATAACTCCTTCACCTTAAGTATGTAGTCATTTATGCTACTCCCTGAGCTCTTCCTAAGGTTGTTGAGCTCATTCTTGAGTTGGATCTTCCTTGCTTTGGTGCTTGTTGAATAAAGCCTTTCAAGTGTCTCCCATACCTTCATGCTTGAATCCAAGTCTTCGATATGGCCGATCATGCTATTGCTAATGTGTTGGGAAAGGATAAAGATAACCCTCTTGTCTCTTTCATTCCATTCCCTAAAGGCCCTTCTCTGGTCATTGGTTGGATTCTCAGCCAACCTAGGTCTTGGTTCACTTCCACTAATCAACCCCCAAAGGCCCTTGCCCATAAGATAGTTGGAGACCCTAAATCTCCATGGTTGATTGTTCCCTTTGTCTAGCTTTTCAATTTGAGTGTTGAAGTCTCCCATATCTACTCTTTGATACTTGACCTAGCCCTTGGCTAATGCTCCAATGTGTGTAAAATAAAAATGAGGCTCTGAGGTTACCTCAATCCAAAGCTTTCCTTAGATGGACACCTTGTGCTCTTGAAACTTTGAGTAGAATAGCTCCCCCTTGATGTGAGTATCTCAACCCCTAAGCAACGACGAAGCATGAATGACCTCCACAGGTATCCTTCTTTGACCTCTACACACCAAAAATGCTCTTACTCAGAGCATATGCAGAGAACTCCAGTGGGCTTTTGTATACCTGTAGTAGACACCAAGATCTTTCCAACAAAATAAATTTCACTTCAAATGGATGCTTACACAAGGAGAAACAATGTCTACAACATGAGCTAGTTGAATGCTCACAACTGCTAGTCAAGCAGATACCTCACTTCACTCCAGCAAGCTTTTCTCAGAGATTATACTGAGAATGAATCTCAAACTTGAGTCAACTTTAGAGGACTCTAATAGCTACCCAATGACACCAAAATCATAGCGAATGGATACATAGATAAGGAGAACCAGCCCTTAAATAGAGAGCAAAATATTTCCAACAGAGCCTACACACCAAGAGAGATATCAATCACACAACTTCACTAAAAGGAATGTTGCTCCCAGATTACTAAGAGAATGATCCAGAGACTTTGCGAGCATAAGATAGACTCTAATAGCTATCCAATGAGACAAGAATTACATCAAATGGATACAATATGAGGGAGAACCAATGCTAACAACTCAGGGGTAGAGAGTTGCAACACTGCCTGCGCACACACATAGATATGCCTACTAAAAGAAAACAAACAAGCAAGCAAGGGGCTAGCTTAAGCAAGGGGCTTTCTTATCAAAACTCCAGCACTTAGTGCTCACTTTACATGAGCTAAAACTCCAATAAGATGGGCCAAAAGAAGTCGGGATACATGCTCCTTTTATAGTGAGAAGTGTGCCCCTGAAATCTAGGAACTACCTTTCCAAATCAGCCGCCTAACTTGGAGGAATTAGTTGAGATGACTTGGG
Source organism: Ceratopteris richardii (assembly GCA_020310875.1). Classification (NCBI taxonomy): domain Eukaryota; kingdom Viridiplantae; phylum Streptophyta; class Polypodiopsida; order Polypodiales; family Pteridaceae; genus Ceratopteris; species Ceratopteris richardii. The sequence continues at coordinate 146,077,298 of CM035415.1, forward strand.
GAGTGGTTGAGTGAATTTTCTTGATGGAATCTCGTGGCTTTTGGCTTACTTTGATTGCTCCACATGTCCATAAGAGATTCCCCAGGAATTTGTAGCTTGAAGCTTGACTTTTAACAGTAGAGTATGGTACTTTTGAGCATGCACCATCACTTGGTCAATGTGATAATGCTTGGGTATGTATCTTCTCTATAAATTAATGTGATTATTTTATTTAAAAACCATATAGAAAATCGAACTATTCTTGATAAATAGGAATACTTGCTCGATGATGATGATGATCATGATGATAATTCTCATAATGTTAATATACCTCATACACATCATGAACTTGTTTTTCATCAATTACAAGTAGAGGTTTCTATAAATCCTCTACCTCCTCGTTTAGAGACTGAAATGGCTGGAGATTATCCGTTGCCAGCTTATGATCGTTCTCTAGTACAAACATATGATAGAAGAAGATATGGAGGATGGAATAGAGGACCACTTCTTTTAGATGGAGAGGTTTTCAACTTTTGAGGTAATCGCTATATGATTGCTCCATCCACTATTACTAATGCTAGTCATGGTCTCTTTATTGTAGGGGATTTTTATGTGCCTCCAAACTCTGAAGTCACTCTTAGTCATTTTGTGGTCCTATATATGGATGGGGAGATTGGCATCGACTTGCACGTTATGTTCAAAGCATGAGTACTTATGGAATATGCTTGAATGCAACATCTATTACTAGTAGAAGGATTTCACATGCAAAAAATGAAAGATTATATATTGATGCAACACCTTACACACATGGAAATATAGCATGTTTAATAAATAGTAGTCGAGGTTTTTATATAATAGTTTAAGGACTAATTGCACAATTGAGGAGCATGAAAATATTCATGAATCACCATACATGAGTAGAGATGTATCAAGATTCATAGTTGTCAATGTTATTACTACATTACATGCTGGTGATGAATTATTAGTGAATTATGGATGGTGTAGACCTCCATGAGCACCTTTTAGCTAGAGAGAGAATGAAAATTTTCTATCCATATTTAATAACTTATATATTTAATTTTATGTTTAAAGTTTACTTTTTATTCATTTATGGAATACTAATGATTTTTATTCATGTGTGTAGATTCCAATGTATGATGTTGATGTTATTCCTCCAGAGCATTCACAATTACCAGTAAGACCTCATTTATTAGAAGCTTCTATGAGGAGGCTAGACAAAAGTGATCCTATGGAATATGCAAGGTTGAAAGATCTATATTCAAAAGAAGATAAAGTACAAGATTTATGTGACAATGATGAAGATGATGGCATGGCAGATTTTATTGAGGATTCGTATCAAAATGACAGTGAGAGCGTTGATATTTTAAAAATGAGAAATATCTTCGAGAGGAATGTCTAATGCACGTATATGAAGGAAGTCGTTTGACACGACTAAGTGCAATCTTACTTATTCTCAATCTTCAAAATCATTTTGGATGGAGTAATGTAGCTTTTTTTGCAGTATTAAGGTATAATTTTAAATTTTCTATTTATTTATATATATACATGCATAAATATATACGTATAAATACACGCATATATAGACATACACATAATTATACATGAATGCATACACACATATAAACATATACACACATATACACATAACACATGTTATGAGAGTAAGTTCAAATTATACATATCTGTATTGAATGAAGATGTTTTGACCATCTAGCATTTAGAATTGTCCATGCAACCTTTAGAATCTTCTTGACACATCTGTTTGTCCTATTCTAGTCGACCTAATACCTATGCTGCTAACTCTTTTAATAACTTTGCATACAAATATTAAGTATCATTTAGCAATGGAGTATTAGGTCATTAGGAAAATGGGAGGACCAAATTTATCTCGAAGATTTTGAAGGATGGAAAAATAATTTTAAAGGATGGGCAGAAAGAAAGCGTCCATTCAATGCAGCTTCTTATTCTTACTTTAGCTAAGGTAAGAACACGAACTTGCATTGAATGGAGACTTTCTCTGCGCCCCTCCTTTAAAACTATTCGTGCATCTTTCAAAATCTTTGAGAGAAATTTTGTTCCTTCTATTTTCCAAATGACCTAATACCTCCATAGCTAACTAATACTTTATATTTGTAAACAAATATGTAAGCCTTAGTTAGCAATGCAAGTAATAGATGGACTATAAAATGGGAGACAGCCTGACGATTCACTGGTCTAGATATCTATATGAAAGTCTACAAACCACAATAAACGAAAAGAAAATTAGACATGAAATCAAATATACACAGCTACACATGCATACATGCACATACATACATACATATATATATACACATAAACATACATATACACATGTTATGAGAGTAAAGTCAAATTTTACATACCTGTATCAAATGAAGATATTTTGTCGATCTAACCTTTGGAATTTTCCATCCAACCTTTAGAATCTTCCTAACCCATCTGCTTCTATTTTAGTCAATCTATTATGTGTGCTACTAACTCTTTTATGAACTTCGCATACAAATATTAAGTATGAGTTAGCTATGGAGGTATTGAGTCGTTTGAAAAATAGGAGAAGTAAATTTACCTTGAAGAATTTAAAGGATGGAAGAATAATTTTAAAGGATGGGCGGACACAAAGCATTCATTTAGTGCAGGTTTTTGTTTGTACCTTAGCTATGGTAAGAAAAAGAACTTGCATTGAATGAACACTTAATGTCCACCCATACTTTAGAAGTATTCATCCATTTTCCAAAATCATCGAGAGAAATTTGCTTGTCTTATTTCCAAACAACCTAATACCTCCATAGTTAACTGATACTTAATCCTTGTAAACAAATATGTAAGTCTTAGTTAGCAAGGGAGGTAATAGATTGACTATAAGATGGGAGACAACCAAATGATTCAATGGTCTAGATATGAAAGTCTACAAACCACAATATACAAAAACAAAATTAAAAACAAAATCAAATATACACAGCTACACATGCATACATATCATACATATACATATATACATACACATTCATACATACATACATACGTACATACATACATACATACATACATACATACATACATACATACATACATACATACATACATACATACATATATATACACACATACACATACATATATGCATACACATTGTCAGGGGAGCACTAGATTGTTCTCTCTAACTACAATAGACAAGATTCCAGAAATATAATTTCGATTACAAGAACACCCACGTAGGGAGAACAATACAAGGATATGCGATTGATACAAGATGTCCGACAACTCGAGACTGATAGGTATGGAAAAATGGACTAGAGATGATATAGGAGATCCCACAACTCGGGCTTGTAGGTAGGAAACAAGATATCTCAATTACAAGAATTCAGTTCAGGGATATGAACTAGATACAAGAAATAACTAGAAAGGATCTCGTACTATGAGATTACAACAAGACAAGAAGGGATGTCCATGATACAAGACTAGACAAGACTAGAGCAAGGAACAAGGCTGTGAGCTAAGATAAAATTTTGGGCAACCAAGGGTTTCTCCTTAAGGGAAATATTTTCCTTGCATGCATTGGCATTATCACCTTTCTTCTACCTTTGGTTAGCACTACCACATTCAAGTTGTTAATGTGCACTTTTACCTTACAGGCATTTTAAGTTCTTTCGGGTTCTTGGGAGTGGTAGGGGTCTGATAAATCAGAGGCCCTGTAACTTGATTTTCCCAATTAATTTATCCAAACCGCAATACGTTAACATTCAACACTCTGTTTTATCTGAATGACTGTCAAGACTTTGGTTAGTCTTCTCACAGATTTACTGTGCATACTCAGGTTAATACTGTTCACAGTGTGTCACATAGCAATTACTGATTACCTTCGCACAGACGAATATCGACAACAGAACCTTATGTGTTAATCACAAATTGATGAAATTGAACAAAGGTAAGGACGACAATACTCAGACTTCAGGAACAATGCACTACGGCTTCTCCACAGACCGTAATCGCCCAGACAGACAGTCTAGCGATCCCGCTTGTCGTTACCGGAGCGTCACCGCAATGCCTTTTTATTAGTTGATAAGCTGATACATCTCTTCACACGACCTTTTGGTTCGTGCGGAATATGAAACCTTTCAGTTCGTGCGGGATAGGAAAATACAAGAACAATGAAAATACAAAATTCCAATCCGGCGGCTTACACTGGCACGCACAGTGGACTTGAACCCCCAATGGAACAAAAGTTAGGGCTCATCTACTATACCCTGTAGATACATGGCGCGAGCTAATTTAAAAGTTCGAGAAATCTTCTGCTTCAGAGAATCCAACATCAATTTTAAAGTGTCTGGTTCGACTAACTGTGCGTCAATACGAACAGAGCTTGCGGTAATCACTTGACTCATTAATATGTCAGCTTGTGTCTGCAAAAAGGCCTCTTGCAGGTAGAAAGGCAGCGTCACGACTCAATTTCATGTCTTCAATATGTTTGTCGATTCTGGATAAACGTTCTACTTGAACACCTAACTGTTTCTCTCTTCTCTCTAACTCCTGAGACTGATATTGAATGGTCATGTAATAAGCATCTCTTTCCTTTCGAATTTCGGTTGCCTTGAGCTGTTAAAGTCATCTAGGTTTTAAGAGCAAAATTTGCCTCAAACAAATTGGCATTTGCTCTCTGGAGTTCTTCATTAGTCCGCTTGGCTAAATCCGCCATCTCCTGTCCTTTTTGCACAACTTCATCAAGCTGTACTCACGTTTCTTCCAATAAATTTCCAAGTGCTACGCGAGCATCCTCTTTATCCTGAACTAAGTGTTTCAACTGGATAATCTCTACATCACAAGCACCTAATAAATCATCTTTGGCTCTTAACTCAGCCAACGCCGCATCTCTTTGAGCAACCAATGAATCCTGTTCGGCAATCTGTGCTTGAAGGTGCTGAATCTGTACGTGCAGGGCATGATTTTCTGCTTTAACTGCATCCGCTTCTTCTTGCAATGGAGTAATACCTGCTTCTAGTAGATCAACTTTATGCTGCAATTCTTGACGAATGTTATCAGTGAGCATTCTGAGTTGTGTCGGTAGCTGCTGTGAGAATTGGATCAACATACGACTCATCGATTCTAATTCTGTAAACATGGGAATCGGAGGAAGAAGAGGAGGAGGAAGTGGTTGGGATGAAGAAGCTAACAAGAGGTGATGGGAAGATGGTGGAGAATATTTAGGTGAAGAGGATGACGTAGCAGTTTCATCAGGAACAATCAGCTGAACAGGGATAATGGGCTTAATCGGAGGCATTGGTGGAGGAGTGGGCATAAGAGTGTTGGGCACCAACACTATTCCAGCAGGTTGCTGCGTAGTCACTTCAGTCCGGTCAATTACAGCATCGACGAAGGTAATGATTTCATTTATTATTTTTGCAACAATGGCTTGCACATCCACCTGAGTCTGCTGTTGAGATTCCTCCTTAGAAGAAATTGCATCAGATGCGGTGGCGGATGTACTTTGTTCCTACTGCTTATGCACAGAAGATGGACCAGAAGATTCCACATGGATTGGAGTGGTAGTGTCATGGAAAACTTCTTCCTCATGTCCAGTGGTGGAGGCTTGTACTTGACTCTCAGAAGGGCTTATCCTTCTGCATTTCCAGTGAAGGAGTTGGAAGAGATCTTCATCATCTTCTTCTGTATCTTCAAGCACTTGGGCATATTCTTCATGATACAAAATTGGAGCTCTTGGCGGGGGTTGCGCGGCTTGAATGGTTGGGAACAGAAAGGTAATGATATGTGGTAAACGCAAACGCGGAAGCTCTCCCTTGTTAACATGCTTAATAACCATAACACATTCATGGTGAATGCGCTGAAAATAGAACGAGGCAAAATTAACATGCTCACGGGAAGCCATGTCAATCATTGAATAAAACGGGTGAGAAATGTCGTAAGTGCATTTCTGTAAATTAAGGATAGCAACAAGAAATTGTAAGGCGGTACATTCAGGGTCAGGGCGACACAAAATGGCGTATTCATTCGATGAGGACCATGGGAATAATTCGACCATGGTGGCAATAGGAAGGAGAGGACCATTCTCCACGCCTTCTATGGGCAAACAGAATGCTGCAGCGAATGATGCTAATGTAATTACGACGCGAGATGGTAAACATGTAATCGACCAACTCTGCTCGGTAGTAGGAGTGGCGGCAATGGCTGCAATAATTTGTGCATAATAAGGGTGACACTCCATTGAATGCCAAGGCAATTCAGTGAAGTTTACCAGGCCACGAATACGTAAGAACTCACTCATGTCATGAGGGAGTCCGTCATGGAATTTAGCAAAATTAGCTAAAGCTTCCATGATGCACACATGAAATCACAAGAACACGAATACACGGCAAACACAGGAAACACAACGCACAGAACACACAGACACAATAGCGATTAACATGGAAAAGAAGAGGATTAAGTAGACACTCCACAATGGGAAGCATTCGGAAATACTTAATCATCGCGCGATGTTGAGATGATAACCTTCATAATTACGGCGGGCATGCATGAGCAGAATCGATAACACAAGGCGGCGATTAATTATGATTATGTATCAAAACGAGGAGCTTTACAGTCTTATTCAATTAACATGCAAAAATAAAAAGAAAGTAAACAACACGCAGAAAAACGAAGGACACGTCAGCGAGAATTGGGCGCTTGGTGATACAGCCGCAACTTTGAACCATTGATCACTTTAGGAAGAGGAACTCCAGTCAAGGTAGTCAACCAAAAAGTAGCTGGTCCCACTTGTTCACTAATTTGGTAAGGACGGAACCACCATAATTTAAATTTCCCAGCAGCACGATTTGATTTAGCATTGTAAAATAGCACAAGTTGACCCACTGTAAACACAGGAGACTTGAGGAAACGATCATGAGTCCGGGCTTGCCGCAACTGAACTTCTTGAAGAGTTAGAAAAGGTAATCCATAACGCGGAAAAACATCCTTCATTAGGCATTTTGCCACCGAAACAGCTATAGCGGACCGCAAGGACCAAGCTTCAGCCCACCTGGTAGCGTAATCTGTACAGGTCAAGATGTAATGATTATTGCTAAGGGTTGCTGGTGATGTGATAGGTCCAATAAAATGAAGGCCCCACTTCTGAAAAGGTTCCCAAGGTAATACAGGTTGTAGAGGAAAAAAGTGTCTCAGTAATGGATGTCCAGCCCGTTGACAAGTGTCGCAGTGCTGTACAAACTGAAGTACATCTTTATACATGGTTGGCCACCAAAGTCCACTTTGCAAAATCTTTCGATGAGTGAGATCTGCTGCAAAATGTCCATCGGAGGGTATCGAATATGCCATAGTGATGACTGAGTTTGCTTCATGTGGCGGAATGCAGCGAAGTAATACACCAGTGTGGTCCATATAGTACAACTATCCTACCAGCAACCAAAATCGGCGACTATAAACTGCAATCTTCCGTCGCATAGCAGGAGGTGTATGAAGAGGAAGACATCCATCAATTAGGAAAGTTAACAACATATCATAATAGGTAGGCTGCTCAGGATGTTCGGGAGATTCGTCACGAGCTGGTTCAGCAGCATAAATTGCTGGTGTGGTATTGTCAATGCCCACCGGAGCTTCATCGGAATCCAACCAAGAGAGGAAGTCTGCTAAGGCATGGGTTGTACCTAGTCGATGAATCACTTCGTAGTCGAACTCTTGTAACAATAAGACCCAACGAGCCAAGCCACCTCCTAAATGTTGCTGTCGGACCAGATATACAAGTGCAACATGATCCACATGAAAAGTGAATTTTCGGCCTAGCAAATAATGCCTGAATTTCTTTACAGAATATACCAATCCAAGGCATTCTCATTCAGTCATAGAATAATTCCTTTCCGCAGGAGCGAGTCGGCGACTTGCATAGTAAACAAGCCGAAACCATTTGTTCGTTTGCTGCATTAAAACACTGCCAATGGCTATATTCAATGCATCTACAAAGACATGGAATGGGCGTTCCCAATCAGGAGGTTGCAAAATGGGAGCCTGCATCAATAATCCTTTTAGACGATCGAATGCAGTTTGGCATTCTGGAGTCCATTCGCAATGTCGATGATCTTCATGATCAATTTCCCCAAGACATTCCATCCATTTACGGAGATCAAGTGGAGCAACAATAAGACGAAAGGTTGGATTTTGAATCTAATACCTTAGAAGAACTGCCTCAATTTCCAGGCCCATGGGAATCTAAATCTCTTCAGATTAGAGCTCCCACAATACTGGTCATACATGAAGACTCAGTGGTCCCAAGGAACACTGATGTCGTGAAGAACACTAAGGTTCAATGTCATATCACTGTAGAAGAGTTGCTAAAAGCAAAACCCGAGCTATGGAATCATGTCAAGGATCAAGTTCCAGAACTTGATTCCAATATGCCAAAAGGAGGCTCCAAATAGAAAGTACGAGAGATACCTCTAGACAAAATAGGGGACATGTGTGAGGGTGAAGAAGGTAATACTTATCTTCCAATCACCTACCAAGGTTACACAACCAAAGCAATCATAGATTCAGGTGCTGGTGTTGCTATTGTGACCACCTCCTTGTGGAAGCAATGGGGCGAACCCACATTAAGACCAACTAGAATGAAGCTTCAAATGACAGACGGTCATTTTGAAAGACCTCTAGGATTGCTCGAAGGAATAACTCTAACCACTTGTGGCATAGAGTTTGAGCACACATTTGCTCTATGTGACTTTGAGAAAAATGATGTTTATGAGATGATCCTAGGAAGACCCTTCTTATGACAATTGCAAATAGTACAGGATTGGGGAACCAATTCCTTGTACTTACAACACTTAGGGGTCACCACCAAGGTCAATTTGAAGGATTACACCTTTAGAGATGTACCACCCCTACAGTGGAATCCTATCCACAAAGAAAAAAAAGATTCAATCTCTGTGCATTCTGGAAGTTCTCCTGACCCATCCTGGTTGGATGAAGATACTCATTTGTGGATGTGCAAGGTCGTAGAGAAAGAGGAAAAACGCTTGAAGGCAAGAGAAGAAGGAACTTCACCGGGAGATAGACGAGTAAGAGACCTGGCCTACACACCAATGATCTTTCCGGATGAGGGATTTTGTGGAGAATGAGTTCTCCTATGCGCAACGGAAATGTGTAGTGAACCACCCTTGTATGTCCAACACTTAGACAAATAGCTGCACCTTAGATAGCTTTCTGCTCTTAACACAAAACTCAAATGGACTTGAGTTTTTAATCAATCAAAGTAGACATAGTGAGCTTTCCAACAAGCTATAAAAAACTTAATTTGGACAAGTTTTGATTAGGAAACACAACTGACAAAGATGAACAACCTGTCCACACAGGTATGCTGAAGAACTAAGCTTCACTCTCAGACTGATAACTCTCTGAATATATATCCTTTGACAAAGATATTTGGTACAGAGAAAGTAGACACAAATAGCTTTCCAACAAGCTAAAAAACAAGTAGTTTGGATGCGTTTTGGTCAGGGAACTCAACTGACCAAAATAGAGCACCTGTACATATAAGTACACTATAAACCTAGACTTTACTCTTTGACAGCTATCTCAGAGAATATAACTAATCTCAGTGAGATATTTGGGACAGTGAAAGTAGATGTCAAGATCTTTCCAATAAGACCAAAATCATGAAATTTGGATATGTTTTGGTTGGAAAACTTAACCAACCAAAATAGACTACCTATCTACATAGGTATGCTAAAAACTTTGACTTCACTCTTTCACTAATATCTCACAAATTACATAAGATTTCAAAGAGATATTTGATATCCAAAAAGTACCACAAGATAAGCTTTCCAATGAATGTTTAAACACAAAAAATGGTTACATATGCACTGAGATATGAGCTTTGCAACAAAGCTGTATACAAATTGATGTGCGGCTGGAAGGAGTCTAAGAGAAGACAAAAAAGACAAAACGGCTAGATCCGACTACTAGGAGCTCTTGTCTCTTTCTCTCCTTATTTTGAATGAGCTCCCACTTCAATTTTATAACCAATGAGCATGTGAATAAGTTTGTGCGTCCTTCTTAACTCACCACTTTCTCCACTACATGCTACTAACTACAAGGCAAGATATTGTATCTCTTACTCATCATGCATTTTGACTAGAATTTTTCTTTTATTATTTTTTCCTTTTTTCCTCAAATTTTCCTTTATCTTTATATTTGGTAAATTTATCCAAGCATGGCTCATATGAAAATGAGCTTGTACATTTATCTTCAACACTCCCCCTCAAGCTCATTTGGGAGTTATCTTCATCCTTGTCCTGCAAATTTATCACATCCTTGAAGCCTTTGAGTTTAGAAGCATCCAAGAACTTTGTAAACATATCTGCAACGTGCTCTTTGGTTCTAATGAACTTTATCTCCACATCTTTGCTCAACACCTTCTCCCTTACATAATGGTAGTGGACTTCTATGTGCTTGCTCCTTGCATGAAACATAGGATTGCTTGCCAAGTAGATACTTGACATGTTATCACCATATATAGGGATGGTTCCAACTTGCACTCCAAGATCAGTCAAAAGATTTTTAATCCACATTGCTTCACATGTGGCAAATACTAATCCTCTATATTCAGCCTCCATAGATGAAAGTGCAACAATAGGTTGTTTCGTTGAGCTCCATGTGATATGTTTGCTTCCTATCATGAACACATAACCTGAGGTTGATCTTCTATCTTCCTTTGAGCCTACCCAATCATTATCACTAAAGTCTTTGACCTGCAGGTCTTCATCAAACTTGTAAAACAAAGCATGATTAATTTTATGCTTTATGTATCTCAACACTCTCTGGGCTGAATTTAAGTGTTCACTTGTCGGGGCTTGCATAAACTGAGAAAGTACACCGACAACATAAGACAAATCAGGTCTTGTAATGTTTGCATAGATCAATGATCCTAAAATGCTTCTGTATGTCGTTACATCTTCCAATGGTTCTCCATCATTTGAACAAATCTTTGTATTTGTGTCCATGGGTTGAGTGAGTAGTTTGCATTCACTCATTCCAAATCTGAAAAGAACATCCAACAAGTACTTCCTTTGCATCAAGTAGATGCCACTCTTTCCATAAACAACTTCAATTCCTAAAAAATATTTCAGCTCTCCAAGATCTGAAATTTTAAACTCCTTACCAAGCTTCCTTTTGATATCTTTAATCCCTATAACATCATTTCCTATTATGATGAGGTCATCGACGTATATGCAAATATATACCTCTCTATTTTCTTCCTTCTTCATGTACAACAAAGGATCTGCACTACTTGGGTTGTATCCACACTTAGTTAGATACTCTACCAATCTCTGATTCCATGCTCTTGGTGCTTGCTTCAAGCCATAAAGTGCCTTCTTCAACCTGCAAACAAAATCTGGATGGTTTTCATCTTCAAATCCAACCGGTTGACTCATGTATACCTCTTCTTGTAGTTCTCCATTGAGAAAGGCATTTTTTATGTCGAGTTGATATAATGGCCATCTCCTTGAAGCACCAATTGCTATTAAGGTTCTGATAGTTCCCATCTTTGCAACGGGGCTGAAAACTTCATCATAATCTATGCCTTGTATTTTTTTAAATCCTTTGGAAACTAATCTAGCTTTACATCTAGCTAGTGAACCATCAGCATTCCTCTTTACTTTAAACACCCATTTGTTTGGAACAATCTTCATACCTTCTTTCTTTGGCACTAGCTCCCATGTGTGATTATCTTTGAGAGCTTTGATCTCCTCTTTCATAGGTTGCTTCCATTCCTTTTGTGTGCAAGCTTCTTCATATGTCTCAGGCTCTTTATCTTTGATAACCTGCATCATGTATGCAAAATGTGTCGCCATTAAACTATCATAACTCAACCTTTGAGTTGGATACCTTGTCCTTGAAGATCTTCTTTCATTGCCTTTCGAAAGTTGCTTCTTTAACCTATTCAACTTTACCATCGGAGTGATTACCTCTTCATATTCTTCTTCACTTGCATCTACCTCACTGTTTGGAGTAGCACTTGCTTCTTCAGCTCTACTATGAGCTGAATTTGGAGACAAAGAATGACTCCCCCTCCATGTTGAACATTCTTCATTTGATGTGGATGCCTCTGGACCTCAACGCTTTGTGCTTGATTGTTGAACTTCTCTTTGATTTGTTCTTGCATAATCATCATAATCTTCTTCAAGAATCTTTTCCTTTCCTTTATCTTCATACCATGGTCTTAGTTCATCAAAGACCACATCTCACGAGACTCTTAATTCCTTTGTTCTAGGGTTGTAACACTTGTATCCTTTTTGCTCCGTCCAGTGGCCGATGAAAATGCATTTTTCTGATCTTGGTTCCATCTTTGTTCTAACTTCTTGCGGAATATGAACAAAGCAAACACATCCAAACACTTTGAGGTGTGTAAGATCAGGTTTCTTACCGGAATATACCTCTTCTGGAGTCAAGTGATGTATTCCCAATGTTGTGCACCTATTCATCAAGTAAATGGCGGTTGCGGTAGCTTCAGCCCAATAGTACAATGGTACCTTCATCTCATTGAGCATTCATCTTGCAATTTCAGCAATTTTCCTATTTTTCCTCTCAGCTACTCCATTTTGTTGTGGTGTATACCTACAAGTGAATTGTCTTTTGATCCCATTCTCTTGTAGAAAATCTGAAAATTCTTTGGAGAAGTATTCTCCTCCACCATCGGACCTTAAGGTTTTGATAGACCTTCTTGTTTCCTTTGCAACTTCAGCTTTGAATCTTTTGAGTATAGAAAACACCTCTGATTTTTGCTTCATACAAAACAGCCATACCTTTCTTGAGTGATCATCAATGAAGGTGACAAAAAATCTATTACCAGCCATTGATGCCTCTTGGGTTGGCCCCATACATCTGTATGTATCAAGTCCAAGACATTTGGAGCCACATAATTTCTCCTTTTGAATGGCTGCCTCGTTTGCTTTCCTAGTTGACAAGCTTCACATAACTCATGTAGTCCAATGCTATTAAATTTTGGAAAACCTCTTACCACTTCATGTTTGCTCATGTCCTTCAGCTTTGGAATGTTGATGTGTCCTAATCTTTTGTGCCATAAGTCCAGCTCTGAAATCTTCTTGTTCCCACATTGAATGTACATGACCTTTCCATGTGGATGTTGGACATCCAAAGTGAACATCCTTCCTTCTCTTCTACCTCGAGCAATGACCTTGAAGTCTTCCTTTGGATTCTTTATGAAGCACCCATTCTCATTTAATATGACATGATAACACTTCTCTACCATTTGTCCTACTGAAATCAAGTTATTTGAAATTGTAAGAACATGAAGAACATTAGATAGTACCTTTGCTCTACTTGTATCTCCAAGCCTTATATCTCCAATATGTTCAATCATGTGTTGAGTATCATCACCTGTTTCAACACATCCTTTTCCACTTGGTACCTGTAGATTAGTGAACAAACTTCCTTGGCATGACATATGGTTACTACAACCTGAATCAATGTACCATTTTTTTTATCTTCACAAGAGCTTCTATACTCATGTCTCATTGCAAGTAGTATGTCCTTGCTTCCTTCACTTGAGGTGCTTGCATAGTTGCTTTGGTTCCTTTGATTGCCTCCATTTGGTCTTCCATTCTTGAGCCAACAATCACTAGCATAGTGTCCTACTTTACCACAATGATAGCATGTTATACCTTTATGAGAATTGTAGGAGCTTCGGCCTCTTCCTCTACTTCTACCTTGACCTCTTCCTTGTGCATTGGCATTTTATGCATCCTTGTTGTCTTCCGAATTTTTTTGATTGTAGTTGGAGTGGTTGTGACCTCTTCCTTTTCCTCTTGAGCCTCCTCTTGAGTTTCTTCCTTTACCTCGACCCGCATATAACATTTGGTCCTTTCCTTTGGGACCACCGAAGCTAAGCTCTTTTGTGACAAGATGAGGGATTAGTTGTTCAAAACCTGGATATGCATCTTTCAAGTTAATGGAAGTTATAAAAGGCTTCCATCTTTCATCTTCTCTCAAGCCATTGAGAGTATAACACACAAGATCTTCGTCTTCAACCATTCTGCCAATAGAAGGTAAAGCATCGCTTAGCTCCTTAATCTTCAAAGTATATTCAGCTATGGATTGACTTGAACTTTTCTTGATTGTGTTCAACTTGTTAAACGTTGTATTCTAGCTGTCAGAAGTGCGTTTAAACGATTATTGGGTTCTTGGGAGTGGAAGGGGTCTGTTAGACAGAGGCCCTATACTTAGTTCCCAAACTAACCACTTACACACAGCAATATACTGATGCTGAGAGCTCTATCAAGATTCTGTTGTACTTAGACATTTACAGTTCACTGTTTAGCTCAGCCAACATGTACCGAATACACTAAGATGTTATATTGCATCTGCACATAAACTTGCTGAAAATACCAGAGACAAGAGTAATCGTTCAACCTCTACCGAATAGGTACCACCATCCGATCAACATCCGAAGACACAGAGAATTCGAGTGTCTTAGATACAACGTACTGAAGGTTCAGTACACAACCCAAGAAATCCTTACTGTAGCTTAACCCTTATCGTATGATGACAGATCTCAATGCTAAAGACAACACGATCCCGCACAGTGTTAGAAACACTGCCATAGTTACACAGACTTCAACAAACAACTGGCAGAACATTTCATGAACGAGTACTATCGCAATACGCGAACTTAACACAACAATCGCAATAAGGATTCACAGATGATTCACTTCAGACAACAGACCGAATGATCTACTGGATGTAGATGATACTCACAACCGCAATAGATACCAATAGACAACAGACAAGACGAGACACAGATACGCGCAGAATACTCACAAAACTCCAAACACTTGGAATTAGACAAACCAACACTACAATAGCGCTCCGTTCAATCACCTAGACAGACAGTCTGGTGATCTCTCGAACGTCACTAAGCATCTCTTTTCATTGCTTTATATAAAAGAATACAACGTGTCTGTGTAACAACCTTTCACACGTGTGAAACAAGATTTCAATTATACACTTCCAATTTGGCGGCCAATAACACTCTGGCACGCACGGTGGACTCGAACCCGCAGGTTTTACAAAACTACTGTTCATCTATAATGCCTTCTAAGTACATATTTCTGGCTAATCTAAAGGTGCGGGCGATCTTTTTCTTTAGAGTTTCTAACATTTGTTTGAGGGTGTCCGGTTCTACTAGCTGTGCATCTACTCTTACAGAACTTAAAGCTATGGCTTCGGTGAGCAAAATCTATGCTTGCGTCTGCAGAAAAGCTTCTCTGGAAAACGTCGCATCTCTGGATATCTTCATTTCTGCAACCTGCTTTTCCATACTGATTACTCTTTCTTTTTTATTTTCCAGCTGATTTTCCCTTCTTTCGATCTCTTGATTCTGGAACTGTATAGTTCTGGAGTATGCGTCCCTTTCTCTGCGGAGCTCTGTTATTACCTTCTGTGTTTGAGCTTCTTTTGGCAAATAACATTTGAGCATATTATTTACATCAGCTAATTGATCCTTGTATCTTTGTAGTTTTTCTGCTGTCTTCATTGCCAGATCGTGCTGTTCTTGGCCTTTTTATACCACTTCATCGAGCTGCACTCTAGTCTCTTCTAATAAATTACCTAAGGCTACTCTGGCATCTTCTTTATCCTGTAGATCTAGCTTTAACTGACTGATTTCGGCCTGTGCTTCGCTTAGTAACTTGTCCTTTTGGTTGAGATCTGCCAGTGTTGTATCTCTCTGATTGGCAATTGTCTGCTGTTCTGCAAGCTGGGCTTGGAGATGGGTAATTTGGGATTGCAGCTAATGGTTTTCTGCTTTGACCACATCTATCTCTTCCTGTAGAGGCATGATATCTGCTTCTAAGACATCCACCTTGTGTTGTAACTCATTTCGAATATTATCAGTGACTTCTCTCATCTGGATTGGCAATTGCTGTGATAACTGAATTAACAATTGGCCCATGTTTGCAAGTTCAGAGATCGTAGGGATTGAAGGGAGTGGTAGCTGAGGTCGAGGTTGGGATGAGGACGCGGTGAGCAGCTGCTGGGGAGTTCGGTGGAGAGTAGTTGGGGGATGAGGAAGAAGAGACAGTGGTTTCATTGGAGTGGATGGGCTGGATAGGGATAATGGGGTTGAGTGGCGGCTCCGATGGGGGAGTGGGAAGGACAGAGTGAGACTGCGTTACCTTGTCTACGGTTTGTTGTGCAGTGTTGGCGGTATCAGCAATTGTGGATTCTACTGCTCTAAGCAATTCGTCGAAAATATCCTTAATGGCCTGTTCTTCATCTCTTTGTTTTTCCGGCTTTGATTGTTGTTGTGATGCCTCTTCTGACGAGCTTGTGTTGGCTTCAGTGTGATCCTCTTGTTCTTGTTGCCCTTCTGAAGATGACTGCGCGGATGATTCGTGCTGCATAGATGTGGCGGTATCATGGAAGGTTTCTTCATCTTGCTTTTCTTGTTCCTTGTTATCTTCTTTGTTTCCTTCGGTTGATCCCTGGGCTTCACTTTCAGATGAACTGATCTTGATTCTCTTCCGGCGGAAGAGTTGATTTAGTTCTTCTTCGTCTTCTTCATCATCCTCCAATAATTGCACAGACTCTTCATGGCGTAGGACCGGGCCTCTAGGTGGTGGTTGTGCTGCAAGAATGGCCGGAAACAGGAAGGATAGGATATGAGGGAGTCTTGATCTTGGCATTCCTCCCTTGTTTACCTATTTGATGATTGCCACGCATTCTTTGTGAATGCGGTGGAAGAAATAGGATGCAAAATTCACTGGTTCTCGGGCGGCTAAGCCTATGGTGGAGTAGAAGGGACGAGATATTCCATAAGTACGTTTTTGTAGGTTCAGGATAGATACTAAGAATTGAAGGGCGGATCTTTCAGGTTCTGGTCGACAAAGGATCGTGTATTCGTTTGATGAATACCTAGGAAATAATTGTGTCATTGTTGCTATGGGGAGGTTCGGTCCATTTTCTCGACCTTGCGAAGGGAGTCGAAATGACTCAGTGAAAGTTTGGAAGGTGATCAGTGTACGGGATGGTAGGGAGGTGATTGGCCAACTCTGCTCGGTGGCAGGTGTGTTGGCGATGGCGGAGATGATCTGGGCAAAGAAGGGGTGGGATTCCACTGAATGCCAAGGCAGTTCAGCAAAATTGGATAGCCCACGGATGCACAAGAACTCTCCTACGTCGGTAGGGAGTCCATCACGGAAAGCGGCATAGTTAGCCAAAGCTTCCATGGCGCAAACAGAGAAAGCAATCACAAGTACACACAACACAGGGTATGCACAATGACACAAATCACACAAACACAATAGCGATTTTCGGCGAAACGGAAAAGGTTAAGTAGATGCGCTGTAGTGGAGAGCAATCAAGAATGACTAATCATCGCGCGGTATTGAGATGATAATTCTTAACTTCGGTGTGCATGCATGAGTAGTTGGAAAGGGCAAGGCGGCTTTTGACATAATTAGGTATCAAAACGCAAATATTTATAGACTTATTGTATTAAGCACGCAAAAAAGAAAAGAAAAGAAAATAAAAGAAAAGAGAACGCCAAAAGACGTGGCCAACCGCGAAACGTTTCAGTGTGGATTAGATGCTTGTTGATACGACCGCAGCTTTGATCCATTTATCACCTTTGGAAGAGGAATTCCGATCAAAGTGGTCAATCGAAAAGTTCCTGGGCCCACTTGTTCAGCAATCCGATAGGGACCAAACCATTGTAACTTGAATTTGCCAACAGAGCAATTCGACTTTGCACTGTAAAAGAGTACAAGTTGTCCCACCGAAAAAATTGGAGTCTTTAGATATCGATCATGTGTTCAAGCTTGTCTTAGTTGTACTTCCTGAATAGTCAAAAAACTGTGCCATCGATACTCGTCTAATTCTCTGAGTGTATCCAACCGAAATGACAGAGATTCTTCAGGTAACAGTTTCTCAGTGATTGCTACTCGTAAACTTGGCACAACTATCTCCATCGGTGCTATGGCTTCCAATCCATAAACTAGTTTGAAAGGGGTTAATCCTGTTGCTACCTTGTATGTAGTCCAGTATGCCCATAATACTATAGGTAACAGTTGATCCCATCTTTCTGGTGCTTCCAAAATGAGTTTTGAAGCATATTCAACAAAGTCTTGTTTGTACTCTCAGCCAAACCATTTGCACGAGGATAATATGGTGAACTGAATTTATGCGTTACCTGAAACGAATGTGTGAGTACTTTCATTAAATTGTTGACAAAATGAGTGCCTTGATCTGTAACAAGTTCCAGCGGTAAGCCAAAACGTGGAAAGACATCTTTCAGTAGACACTTGGCTACCGCAACAGCTGTGGCAAACCGTAAAGCCCAGGCTTCTGCCCATCTAGTAGCATAATCAGTACATGTCAAAATATAGCGATTATTACTGAGGATTGCTGGTGGTGTAATAGGGCCAATGAAATCTAGACCCCACTTCTGAAAAGGATCTAATGGCAAGACAGGTTGTAGAGGGAAAAGATGACATTGCAGGGGCTGTCCAGATCTCTGACAATTATCACATTGTTTGAAAACTGTGATACATCCCTGTACATAGTAGGCCACCAAAGACCACTTTGCAGAATTTTCCGGTGTGTTAAGTCTGCAGCAAAATGGCCACCGGAAGGAATTGAGTGAGCCAAATTAATGACTGAGTTAATTTCATGTGGTGGAATACAACAAAGTAAAACTCCACTGTGATCCATATAGTATAATTCCCCAGCAATCAACCAAAATCGGCGACTGAAAACTGAAACTTTTCTTCGTATTGCAGGAGAAATCTGAGGGGGTAGGCATCCATCAGTGAGGAAGGTCAAGATCTGATCATAATATGTAGATGGCATAGATGGTTCTGTAATTTCATCATTAGTTGGTTCAGAAACATAAATTGCTGGCGTTGTGTCATCTATACCAACTAGAGCTTCACCGGAATCTAAACGAGAAAGGAAATCTGCTAAGGCATGTGAACTGCTTAGCTGATGAATAACTTCGTAATCAAATTCTTGTAAAAGTAGAACCCATCGTGCTAATCGACCACCTAGATGCTATTGTCGAA
The DNA here is from genome assembly GCA_020310875.1 of Ceratopteris richardii. Taxonomy (NCBI): domain Eukaryota; kingdom Viridiplantae; phylum Streptophyta; class Polypodiopsida; order Polypodiales; family Pteridaceae; genus Ceratopteris; species Ceratopteris richardii. The sequence continues at coordinate 146,096,395 of CM035415.1, forward strand.
CTATATAGACAAGTGCAGCATGATCTACATGAAAAGTAAATTTACGGCCCAGCAAATAATGCCTGAATTTCTTGACAGAATATACTAGACCTAGACATTCTCTTTCTGTTACAGAGTAATTCTTTTCAGCAGGGGCCAATCTTCGACTTGCATAGTACACTGGTCTGAACCACTTATCGGTCAGTTGCATTAGAACGCTCCCTATTGCTATATCTGAAGCATCAACAAATACATGAAATGGGCGATCCCAGTCAGGAGGCTATAAGATTGGAACCTGTGTTAGTAATCCCTTTAGATGATCAAAAGCAATTTGACAGTCCGGGGTCCATTCAAATTGTCGAGGATTCTTGGTTATTAATTTGTTCAGTGGTATTGCCAAATGAGAAAGCCACCGTAAGTGCCGACCATGCCATCTTATTTGGCCCATGAAGCGCATCACTTCCTTAGGTGTAGTGGGCACAGGTGCTTCTAACACAATTGTAATTTTATCTAGATCCACCTGTACACCTTGTGCAGATACAATGTGGCCAAGTAGCCTTCCACATGAAACCGCAAACACAAATTTGTTTGGGTTCAAACAGAGTCTGTATTCTCTGCACTTTTCAAAGCAACACCGTAAATGGAACAGGTGTGCTACCATTTTTCCAAATAACAAAAAATCATCAAGATAAACTTGCATAAACGAGGTAAGGTAAGGGGAGAATATTTCCTACATACACCTCTGAAAAGTATTTGGGGCATTTCTTAATCCAAACCACATTACGGTACAAGCAAAAACACCCCAATTGATAATGAAAGCGGTCTTTGGTATATCCTGTTCAGCCATTCTAACTTGATTATACCCACTATATCCATCTAGGAATGAATACATTTCATGTCCTGCTACTCTATCAAGCATCGTGTCAAGAAAAGGTAGCAGAAATGGATCGGGCACCGTAGCTGCATTCAGTTTCCGGTAATCCACACATATTCGTAACTGCTTATTCTTTTTAGGGACAATGACAATTGGTGAGATCCATTCAGCATGCTCTATTGGTACAATGAATCCGGCTCTGAGTAGTCTATCAAGCTCCACCTTTACCTGCGATGCATAGTTCCGATTCATCCGGTAGCTGGGTTGCTTAAGTGGTTTTGCTTCCAACTTCAGCATGACCCTGTGTTGATAGATGCGTGGGTCCAGACCCTTCATATCTTTGTAATCCCATGCAAATACATCAGAAAATTCTCGAAGTAGTTGGATTAAATCTGCTTGAAATAACTCAGGTAAGCTTTCCTTTATCTTAACAGGACGTGGATTTTCTTCATCCCCTAAATTGTAGGTGGTCAGCTGATCTTCTGGAACATAGAATTGTCGAGGCTTCTCTGTATCCTCAGCTGGCTTAAAGAGCTGTTGTAGATCAGCGTCATCTATGGTAGCCTTGTCTTCTTTCGTATCTTTTTCTGTTACAGACATCACCGTACAAACTGCAGGATTCCAATTATCTACAACAGATTGTAGATCAACAGTTCCTAGGGAGATCAAATCAATGTTGTTTTTCAGAAACTCTTCTTCTTCATCATCTGACAACCCATCTAGCATATGGACTGGTTCTGCAAAATACGGTCTAGCATGCAACTCGCAAGGTTGTATAGCATCTAATTTTACAACGTATTTACGATTATTATCTTTGAAAGTGAGTTCCTGTGCAGACCAATCTTGTATCACCTTAGCGTGCTTCAGCCAAGGACGGCCGAAAAGGAGATTATAATCAAGGGTGGATTTCGGTAATTCTAGTACGACAAAGGTCATTTTAAATGTTGTACCTTGTAAAGTTATTGGTACATTTCGCACAAGTCCTACTGGATGAACTCTTGATTGGTCGGCCATTCTCATAAAAAACTGAACTGGTTCGATTTTGGTCCACCCTAACTTTTTACACAGTGCAGCAGTAGCAATTTTGACACCAGATCCTCCATCAATTAGTACCTGTGTGATTTTATGATTTTTATACCATACCGTAATTAAAGGAACCGAATGATCGACCGTAGAATCAGGTTTTGGTTGCACTGTTGTTGTTGCTGGAATGCAAGAAGGCACAGGACTGAACTGTTGTTGGAATTGTTGTTGAACTCCCGGTACTAGTGCAAGTAATTAGCCCAGAGGAAGACTGATGGATGCTTTAGATAAAATTTCCCAGGCCTTTTGTGATTGGATTGTATTTTCCACAGATTCTAAAGATGATGCGCCTGCTGAAGATGATGTGCTTGCTGCTGAATTAGAATCCTGTTTTGGTGTTCCTTCCTCGGTTAACGGAGCCTGGGTCACCGAAATAGGATCTGGGAACACTAGAGGTTCGGCGGTGGTCCATTGACTAGCCTTATCATGCATCCTTTATTGTTCACGTACGCCTGGTTCAAATATTTCTGCTGCTGATTGCAGTTGTTTACCGGATCGGGTCTGAATTACTGCAGCGTGCATTTCTACTGGTGTGATTTGTACCATATTAGTCATTGGGTTTTGACGTTCTTTCTTCCTCTGATCATACTCAGCTGCATCCTTACAAAATCTTCTAATGTGACCAAATTCACCACAAAAATGACAGCGCGGTGGTGGCAAATTCGGATTTTCCGGTGCTGGTCCGGCCTACCAGCGGTTTGCATTGTAGTTATTATTTCTCTGTCCTCTATAATTTCGATAACCTTGTTGCTGGTTGTTTCTAATTTGTGGTGGTACGTAGTGATTGGCTGGCTATCCTGGTTCCTGTATAATTGCATTGATAGTTGCTGGTCCCTGTACTTTGGCGTTATATGCGCAGTTTTTGGTGGTGTGTCCAGTAGTGTTGCAGATAGCACAAAACAACTGATTAAGTGCACAAGTGGCACTAGTATGGCCTGAGTTCTTGCATGTAGCGTAGTACATCTGTCTGGTCGGGTCTTCGACGACATTTCTATTTTCTTTTAACCACTCCAGATCTTCTGTAAATCCGCCAACCTTGTTTTCAAGTTGCAAAGCCATTGCGATCACGACATCTAGCATCATAGCTCCTACACAGCGTATGATCATAATCTGTTTAAGTTGCGGAGTCAATCCATTGATAAACCATTGCGTGATAACATCATCCGGCAGGTTAGCATGTGCTGGTGGTAATTGCCTCAAATGAGTTCTGAATAGAGTGGCATACTCCTGCACTGTTTGATTTATCTTCTGTCTATTATTTTGCAAGTAGTCAAAAATTTCGGCTCGATTCTTCTTGAGCCTGAATCTTTGCAAAAATGCATCCCTTACTGCTTCATAGGTGTCGAAATGGTTAATATCATATTCTGTAAGCCATCTAGCTGCTTCATTAACCAATGTAGATTGGAAGACAATAGCTTTATACGCCGGATCAGGTGGATGATTGAGCACTGCGTAACTTATCTCAAATGTGCGTACATGAGCATCTGGGTCATCACCTAGAAATCCACCAAATTTGGTGTACGTCACTCCTGTTGGAGTCGGCCTGGGAGGGCATAGTTGTTGTTGTTGCTGATGCTGCTACTGTTGTTGTTGTTGTTGTTGTTGTTGTTGCCCGTTCATCGTGCTGATGGTTGTATTGTGACTATCTTCTGTATCCCGAGGCTGAGTATCTAGACCGTCGGAATCTGTATCGTCAGCTGGTGCACTTTCTGGGTGGATAATCTTGTTCAGTATGTTTCGAATCTCAGCTTCGAACAAGCTACCTTCCTGCTTGATGTCAAATGTATGAAAGCTTACTCCCAATAGCGGTGATTGGGCTGAAGATTCACCAAAAAATGGTAAACCGTCGTCAGAAAACTGTGATCTTTCAGCAACTGTTACCGAAATATCACCGGAATGTGTCAATTTTTCACCAATACAGGGTGTTTTTTTCTCCCTTACTGATTTCTTTGGCTAAAGCATTTCTATTCGTAAACAAATTGGAATCCTTACCCAAGTTGTTAAACTAACCTCACGCTGCGTCCTGGTAGATTCTGGAGTTACTATCTCTTTGACAGACTGGGCCGAAATTGTATCGGAATCTACCAAAGATGTAGTACGTTCCACCGGAATATGACCGGAATCACTACTAACGTTCTTTACTTTCTTGACAACTGGGTTAGACCTATCTGCGCTTTTACCTCCTAGAGGCGTCCTTAGCAAATTAGGTACCCAAGGCTGTCTATTCTTTGGATACATTTCACCGGATCGAGTAACTGGCATGTATCATCTTTTGGTACTAATCGCGTACTAGTAATGTCGATTCACAATCTACAACCACGTTTCCACAACTGATTTGCAACAATCTGATCTGTTGCCACCTTCCCACAGACGGCACCAGTGTTAAACGTTGTATTCTAACTGTCAGAAGTGTGTTTAAACAATTATTGGGTTCTTGGGAGTGGAAGGGGTCTGTTAGACAGAGGCCCTATACTTAGTTCCCAAACTAACCACTTACACACAGCAATATACTGATGCTGAGAGCTCTATCAAGATTCTATTGTACTTAGACATTTACAGTTCACGGTTTAGCTCAGCCAACGTGTACCAAATACGCTAAGATGTTATATTGCATCTGCACATAAACTTGCTAAAAATACCAGAGACAAGAGTAATCGTTCAACCTTTACCGAATAGGTACCACCATCCGATCAACATCCGAAGACACAGAGAATTCGAGTGTCTTAGATACAACGTACTGAAGGTTCAGTATACAACCCAAGAAATCCTTACTGTAGCTTAACCCTTACCGTATGATGAAAGATCTCAATGCTGAAGACAACACGATCCCGCACAGTGTTAGAAACACTACCACAGTTACACAGACTTCAAGAAACAACTGGCAAAACATTTCAAGAACGAGTACTACCGCAATACGCAAACTTAACACAACAATTGCAATAAGGATTCGTAGATGATTCACTTCAGACAACAGACCAAATGATCTACTGGATGTAGATGATACTCACAACCGCAATAGATACCAATAGACAACAGACAAGACAAGACATAGATACGTGCAGAATACTCAGAAAACTCCAAACACTTGGAATTAGACAAATCAACACTACAGTAGCGCTCCGTTCAATCACCCAGACAGACAGTCTGGTGATCTCTCGAACGTCATTGAGCATCTCTTTTCATTGCTTTATATAAAAGAATACAACGTGTCTACATAACAACCTTTCGCACGTGTGAAACAAGATTTCAGTTATACGCTTCCAATCTGGCGGCCGATAACAAACTCATTCTTGAGTTGAAGTTTCCTAGATTTGGTATTTGTTGAATACATCCTTTTAAGATCTTCCCAAGCATCCTTAGCTTTCTCTACATGTTGAATATGCCCTACCATGGCATTAGTAATGACTTGCGAAATGAGGAACATGACTCTCCTATTCCTCTCTTCCCATTCTTTTGCTTGCCTTCTTTGGACTTCGGTGGCCATAGCTTGATTGATTTGAGGTTGAGCATCATCGCCGCTCATAATACCCCATAAGCCTTTGCCCATTAGGTAGTTGGTCATTCTAAACCTCCACACGGGATAGTTATCCTTATCCAACTTCTCTACTTGTTGACCCAAGTCAGCCATTGAAGAGTATCAAAGACTTTGAGAGTTACCTCGAATACTTATAGTCCTTTGCTCTTGCATTTGTGAAGCTCCCTCTTGTTTTGTAGCTCCTCTTTTGCTTTGCTTCAACTCCAACTCTGATGATGAAGCTTCAGCACCAAGTTCGCTCTGATAACAACTGTGGAGAATGAGTTCTCCTATGCGCAACGGAAACGTGTAGTGAACCACCCTTGTATGTCCAGCACTTGGACAAATAGCTGCACCTTAGATAGCTTTCTACTCTTAATACAAAACTCAAATGGACTTGAGCCTTTAGTCAATCAAAGTAGACATAAAGAGCTTTCTAACAAGCTATAAATAACTTAATTTGGACAAGTTTTGATTAGGAAACACAACTGACAAAGATGAACTACTTGTCCACACAGGTATGCTGAAGAACTAAGCTTCACTCTCGGACTGATAACTCTCTGAATATATATCCTTTGAGGAAGATGTTTGGTACAAGGAAGTTAGACACAAATAGCTTTCCAACAAGCTAAAACACAAGTAATTTGGATGAGTTTTGGTCAGAGAACTCAACTGACCAAAATAGACCACCTGCACACATAAGTACACTATAAAACTGGACTTTACTCTCTGACAGATATCTCACAGAATATAAACGATCTCAATGAGATATTTGGGACACTGAAAGTAGATGGCAAGAGCTTTCCAACAAGACAGAAAACACGCAATGTGGATATGTTTTGGTTGGAAAACTTAACCAACCAAAATAGACTACCTATCTACATAGGTATACTAAACAACTAGACTTCACTCTTTCAGTGATATCTCACAAATTACATAAGATTTCAAAGAGATATTTGATATCCACAAATTACACAAGATAAGCTTTCCAATGAGTATTTAAACACACAAGATGGTTACATATGCACTGAGATATGAACTTTGCAAGAGAGTTGTGCACAAACTGATGTGCGGCTGGAAGGAGTCTAAGAGAAGACAAAAATGACAAAATGGCTAGATTCGACTACTGGGAGCTCTTGCCTCTTTCTCTCCTTGTTTTGAATGTGCTCCCACTTCCATTTTATAACCAATGAGCATGTGAAGAAGTTTTTGCGTCCTTTTTAACTCAACACTTTCTCCACTACATGCTACTAACTACAAGGCAAGATATTGTATCTCTTACTCATCATGAATTTTGACTAGAATTTTTCTTTTATTATTTTTTCCACATTGCTTTTTAATCCACATTGCTTCACATGTGGCAAATCCTAATCCTCTATATTCAGCCTCCATAGATGAAAGTACAACAGTAGGTTGTTTCTTTGAGCTCCATGTCATAGGTTTGCTTTCTATCATGAACACATAACCTGAGGTTGATCTTCTATCTTCCTTTGAGCCTGCCCAATTAGCATCACTAAAGCCTTTGACCTGCAGTTCTTCATCAAACTTGTAAAACAAAGCATGATTAATTGTATGCTTTATGTATCTCAACACTCTCTCGGCTGAATTTAAGTGTTCACTTATCGGGGCTTGCATAAATTGAGAAAGTACACCGACAACATAAGACAAATCAGGTCTTGTAATGTTTGCATAGATCAATGATCCTACAATGCTTCTGTATGTCGTTACATCTTCCAATGGTTCTCCATCATTTGAACAAATCTTTGTATTTGTGTCCATGGGTTGAGTGAGTGGTTTGCATTCACTCATTCCAAATCTGAAAAGAACATCCAACAAGTACTTCCTTTGCATCAAGTAGATGCCACTCTTTCCATAAACAACTTCAATTCCTAAAAAATATTTTAGTTTACATATGCACTGAGATATGAGCTCTGCAATAGAGCTATGTACAAACTGATGTGTGGCTGGAAGGAGTCTAAGAGAAGACAAAAATGACAAAATGGCTAGATCCGACTACTGGGAGCTCTTGCCTCTTTCTCTCCTTGTTTTGAATGTGCTGCCACTTCACTTTTATAACCAATGAGCATGTGAAGAAGTTTGTGCCTCCTTCTTAACTCACCACTTTCTCCACTACATGCTACTAACTACAAGGCAAGATATTGTATCTCTTACTCATCATGAATTTTGACTAGACTTTTTCTTTTATTATTGTTTCCTTTTTTCTCCACTTTTCCTTTATCTTTATATTTGGTAAATTTATCCAAGCATGGCTCATATGAAAATGAGCTTGTACATTTATTTTCAACACATTTGGGCCTCATGGTTGGCCAGAAATCTTAGCCACCATGGACATTGTTGTCAACGAGGAACAGTGGACACCTCATTGTGATGATGAGGGTTATGATATCTAAGTGTTCATGTGTCAGCCCTTCCTAGAAGAATGTAACCCTAGTGATGTCATAGAAGAAGAGAAGAATGACGATGATATAGAGTCCATTGTGATGGATAGTTGCTTTAACTCAGAGTAGCACTATCTAAAAGATGTAGGAGTGTTCACCCAGAAAGAAGAAGAGCCTCTCACAAGTATTAAAATGGTAAATTCACAGGATGGAAGTGAGAGCAGTCAAAAGAAAAATAAAAGAAAAGCAGTGAAACAAGAAGAGGAGGAATCATTGTTTGAAGTACCAGAAAACTTCAAGAAATATGAAGTTGACGACCACAAGATTTTGGTACGAATGCCTGAGAGAGGCCATCATAGGAGAATCATATGATAATAAAGAAAAGACCAAGAAAATTGTAGTGACCATTGAGGAGAACGAAGAGAGATTCACATATATGGGAGATGACCTAAGTGCAAGAGAAGAAATGGAGCTCGTAGCTCTATTAAGGGAATATAGGGATGTGTTTGCATGGCACTATAGAGACTTGAAAGGGGTAGATCAAAGAATTTGCTCTCATACTATCCCCATGACTACTGATGCCAAGCTCACCAAACAGAAGCCCTACACATATAATGATACATATGCAGCCAAAATAAAAGAAGAAATTGATAGGTTGATTGAAGCTCGATTCATCTATGAGATTGAGCATACTGAATGGGTGTATCAGAGATAGTTATCCACTTCCAATCATGGAACACCTATTGGAGCGTGTTGCACGCAAGGAAGTTTATAGCTTCCTTGATGGATTTTCAGGTTACAATCAAGTAGTCGTTGCCCCAGAAGATTAACACAAAACAGCTTTTGCCACAGAGTGGGGAATCTTTGCATTTCATGAGATGCCATTTGGGCTCACAAATGCACCTGCCACATTCCAAAGGCTCATGTGTCATGTTTTCAAAGAGTTCTTGCGGAAGAGCTTAGAAGTATATATGGATGATTTATGTGCTCATTCCCAAGAAAGAAGATACCACATCCCTGAGCTCAGACAAATCTTCAACAAGTGTAGAGAATATCGAGTGTGTCTGAACCCAGAAAAGTGTGTGTTCATGGTGCGTCAAGGTAAAATCTTAGGTCATATTGTTTCTAAAAATGGAATCTCAATAGATGAAGATAAGTACGAGCCATAGCGGAGCTGCCAAGGCCAAGGAATGTTAAAGAGGTACAAGCCTTTATGGACCATTAAGGATACTACCGTAGATTTATCCACATGTACGCGATCATAGCTAGACCCCTTTATGCCTTGTTGTCTAATTTTGAGTGGAACGACGAATGCGAGAATTCTTTCAATGAACTGAAGAAACGTTTGTGCACAACACCAATACTGACCACTCTTGATTGGAATAAACCATTCCATGTCCATTTGGATGCATCCAATCACGCCATAGGATGTGTGCTAGCACAACCCACAGGTCAAGGAAACTTAGATTTGCCCATAGCATATGCTACTAGATAGCTCACCGCAGCTGAACGAAACTATACCACAACTGAGCGAGAGGGCTTAGGCATGGTATATGCTGTGAAGAAGTTTAGACACTATTTATTGGCCAACAAGTTCAAGTCTTTCACTCATCATCAAGCTTTGTTATATTTGGTCAATAAACCTTGCAATAGTGGACGCTTAGTAAGATGTTTCCTCTTACTAATGGAATATGACTTTGAAATTGTTGTCAGGAAAGGTAGAACCCACCTTCGGGCAGATCACCTTTCTCACATCACTTTAGGAGAGTCACCGCAAGGAGTGTCTGATGAATTACCCAATGCTTATCTATTCAATTTAGAAGTTGTTCCTAAATGGGCAAATAAGTTGGTACCAGTCCTAACCTTCGGCCCTGCAAATAAGAATGTGAAAACATCACAAGAAGAAATTATAAAATCACAAAAATATCACATATTGGTAGGAAGCATGTACAAACAAGATACTAAGGGTGTATTAGCTTGTTGTGTTGAGGACGATGAACACAGTGGTTGGTTGCAACAAGCTCATGAAGGATTGCTAGGAAATCATTATTCAATACAGCACACATTACAAAATTTGAAACGTTTAGGAGTGTATTGGCCTAGCATGGACAAAGAAATACATGAGTGGATTAAGAATTGTCCAATGTGCAGAGAGAGACCACCAGTGGAGCATGCCACCCTTTATCAAGTGTCATTAATTCCTGATTGAAGTGCTCCATTGGTAGAGTTTATGAGATCGGGAACCTTACCCAAAGAGGCTAGTCTAGCAAGAAGACGAAGCATGGAGCAAGAGGCTTGTAGCTCAGTGATGAGTAGCACCTCCTTTAATGTCAATCCGGGAAGATGTGAGGATGGTATGAAGACCTCGAGCAAGTGGAAGCACAAGTGCGTGAGTGAGAAGCACACAAACATGCACACACATACACACACACGCGCACACACGGCAAGACAAAGAGTGAGGAGCAATGGAGTTCTTAGATTCCTTTCAAAAAGCTCTTACAAGTTTGTTTCAATTACAATCTAACCCCAAAAATGAGCTCTCTAGCTCCTTTTATAGTTTTCGACTAGCTTTGGCCCTGTCCAGACCTAGTGTCCGGCCTAGTTAAAAATTAGGTTCTAGGGCCAATTTGAGGGCTTAAACGGAGTCTAAAAAATACAAAAATTGATATGTAGGTACTTCTAAGGCTCCTCAAGCTCGAGGACTCCTCGGCTTGCACAAAATGGAGCCACAAAAATATGAAATGGTATTTACAATGATTGTTAGTGATAAGAATCACTTTTGATTGGTGTAAGGTTTTGAAAAATTAAAGGTTGCCTTAGTGCTAGATCTGCTTGAATGCTCGTACTTGCTTCTCCATGAAGAAAATTATTGGCCTACTTGCCAAATCTTCTTTGACTGCCCTATCTGCTTGTGCTATCCCTTCGCTCTGACTCTCTTCGTCTTGTGGCTCCTTCGGTTCCCCGACTGCTACCAACACCCCCCCCACTCTCGCGTGTGTCGCCCCTGACAGACCCTTGTCTAGAGGATTTTTGAACATAATATTGGACGACATCGGAGGCTAGGTGGTGTTCTTCTAGTCGTAAGCCGCGTGCTAGATCCGTGAGCAAATCATCCCAATTCACAGGTCCGGGAACGTCTGGATGAGGCACCCTCAATTGTTCTGCGTAAATAGTTCTCTCCACAGCAAATAATTGGAGGAGATGTGATGGTCTGGGTATAAAGATTTCGGAGTGATATTCCCAGAATCCTGTGATGAACATCTCCTCAAATGTTTGTTTAAAGCAGGGTGGGAGGTACTTGATTCTGGCGTGCCAAGCATATATTACTTCAATTGATGGGGTGGTACTCATATCGTATACCAGATCCTGGTTTCCTGTTACGAAGCCTGCTCCTGAGAAGTGAGGGTCCTTAATGTTCTTAAACGTCCTGAAAGTGATCAGCATTAATTCAAATATTTTCATACACATCTGGGCCATCACATCGGGATTATTGCGTAGCCGAATGCTCCAGTGACGGATTGTAGAAATCATGTAGTTCACCGTGGGGGGTCCTCGTGGAGGCGCGAGATAAACGTAATTTAACCATTTTGCACAGGCTTTGATGTCTCTGACAGCAATAGTGAATTCAGGCCAGGTGCATCTTCGAAGAACTGGAATGTAACAAGGATTATATTTAATAAACAATGGCATATTATTCCAGGTTCGGACCATTTCAGGATATGTTTCCAAAAGCCTGATCCTCCAGGTGGATTGATGGATGGACCCACGCCTAGCACTCTCTGGTATATCATCTGGGCCAAATTGTGTAGCAAATGTGGGAGGCTTGCCGCATCGTCGTTGAATCTCGACGTTGTAATCGGCCAAAAGTATGCAGTACGGCACATATTGGTCATCATTGGTGCCGATCCATCTATGATGAGACATGCTTCTAAAATATTCTGACCTTATGATAGTTTCTTCTAGGTTCGCTAGTGATTGGATCTGAATGGCCACTCGTTCTTCGTGGGTGTTCGCGGTCCTTTCCAGTGTCTGAAGCCACTCGGGTGCTTCTACTTCCAAGGTGTCGAGTCCCTCTGAGGTGCTTTGCCCTCCTGGCATCGGCATAGGAACATACGGTTCTTCGTACGAATCATCTACCTCAATAGGGACCAACTCTTCTGGCTCTGGTTCCACTACTGGAGAAGGCTGCCTCTCGTATGTCAGTAACCTCTTTTGTAATTCTTCCACCTGCTCAGTTAAGGCCTTTACCTCGTCTGAGGTAGAGGTTGATGGGGCGCTCTTCGGTTGCTCTTCCTATTCCTTAAGTCTGCTCCGTAGTGTGTCACGTTCTCTTTCCAAGTCATCATGGGCTTCTAGAAGATCTGCATAGCTTTCCAAAATGGTTTTCATCGTCTCCGAGGGAACTGCTTTGAACTGCTCCGGATCTATCTCGTGGGGAGAGCCTTCCATTGCTGCTTCCAGATTCTCTTCATTTTGTTTTTGCAGTCTCTTGTTCTCTTCAAGTGCTGTGGCCATATGTTTCCTGAGTAGCGCCAAGTTACGTCGGACTCGTAGGTTATCGGCCTGGTATACTTCGAGCAAGGCTTCTAGCTCTTTGACGCCTGAATCTTTCGATGGTTGGGGTGCCTCTAGTAGTGTTTGGTGAGCCTGCTCAAGCGTTGAATAACGTTGATTCACCTCTGCATTTTCTTCTTCAAGAATTGTAAGTTGCCTTTGTAAGTTCTGGTGATTTATTGTCAGTTGTTGATACCGGTCGTCCAAAGCTCTGTACTCATTTTGAAGTTGATAGACACATTGATTTAAAGCTTGGAATATACTATGTACATTAAATGATGCAAGGAGGGGTGAAGATGCAGGGGGAATGGGGGCGGGAAAGGGAGTGGTGAATGATGTGGATGCAAGTGGAGATGTGGGAGGAGGGGGTATGGGAGATGGAGGTGGCATGGGGGGAGGGAGCGGTGCAGTGGCAGGAGATGTTTCCATAGTGTCAAGTGTTTGAGTGACCGTGTAGATGGGGATCGTGGGTGGGGTGGATGTGACGTTAGTGAAGAGAGTGGTGAAAGTGAGCATGGTGACTCCCTCGAATTGGATTCCCGGAGAGAGTGGAATTCCCATTACAATTGTGGTGGTAGTGGATGTGGTGGTGGTAGTGTCATGTGGTGGAGTGAGTTGTGTAGTGAGGGGTGGGGAGGGTGGTGACAGTGGTGCTTCGTGATGTTCGTCTGTTTGCGTTGTATCTCCTGGTGCTGATACATTGATACGAATTTGTTTCCCGGATCTCATGGGATGGGCGGGAACTCCTTTCTCAAATCGGTGAATGTAGGCCATTGCCTCATGAATGGCCTCATCCAATCCTACTGCATCTGCGTGTAGGTTGAGGGACTCGATGAACAGATCATCCACACCTTCCTCTGCCAGCATTTGGTTCATGAGTTTCTTGCCTGCTTCAAGTGACATTCTGTGCTGTTCTTGAACTAGCTGCATGGTTCGATATAGTCTTTTTATTTGTGCCGAATACGCGGGGGCACTTGCTAACTTTGAAAGTTCATCATACGCTTGTTCTTCGTAGGGTTCTTCCTCTTGTTCTATCTCTTGTTCATCTACGTCGACTTCTACCACTTGCGGTCGGGTGGGGGCTGACGTTGTTGTATGGGTTTGTGGTTCCTGAGTTCGCTCGGTTTCCGTTTCGAGATTAGAGTCATAGATTAGCCTAGCCACTTCTTCATCAGTAAGATCATTGAGAGTAAAACCCTGGGGAAATTCCAAGTCCGATGGGACTGGTGGAAATACTAGATTGGGTCCCTCTGTACTTGGTCTTGGTAGCCGAATGGTGAATGGTCTAACGCGTCGTGTCTGGGGAGGGGTAATTTCTGGTGTAGTGGTGGCTCCCCTGGGTTGAGCGCAGGGTAATTGGACTCCCCCTCTCATCTTCTTTGATGGAGGACCTGCAGCTGATAGCCTTCTCTGGAATTCATGGACTCGAGACCATACGAGTGCCCGCTGAATAGGCACGTCATAGGCTAGACATCGATAGATTATCTTGGTCAGAGCACAACACCCGTGGAGCACATTTTTCTGCTTCTTGTTCCACCGTTGATGGGCTAGGTGGATCTGATCTATGATCCAATGTGGTACGTTGATAGGGAGGTTTTCTGCCTCTGCCAAATACAAGCTAAACCATATCTTCTTTGGGGGCATGGTGAATCTTTCCTGTGCGGGGAAAGCAAAATGCTGCATGATGGTCCGTAGGTGAAGAGCGATGGTCGGTGTCATTGCTACCATGTCCTTCAGCTTATTGAGATCTTTATGTTTCATTCGGCTTGGAACCATTGTTTCCTTTTCAGTAGGAATGTGCATACCATACATACCCAATGCTTCTCGTACCAGATTGAGGGTCAGTTTGAATCTTTTAAGTTCGTGACCCGGCAATAGTGAAGGTACCACAAAAGTGTTGTCGCCTCCCTTGGCCGTGCTAGGAGTGATGGTACTGATAAGATAAGAACAACGTAAGAAATCTGGCTTCGGTAGGTGGGCTCTGAAATAACTGTCCAGGCCTGCTTTGGTCCATACGGAACGCATGACTTCGGCATTCTGATAGCTCTCAAATTCGCGTGTGAAAAAATGGTAGCGTCCCCATTTACCATTAAACTCCAATTCCGCTTCCCAGAAATAGGTGCCATCACCCAACGGTCCTGCAACATCACTGAACCAATGCGCGTGTTTTCCCACTTGAGAGGTGTGCCCCTGGGAGGATCCTGAACTGGGAGTACATGCACAGCCTAAAGTTCTTGCGGCCTTTCGGTGAGATGTGGTTCGAGGAGGAGTGTTTCTATATCCACAATCTGTGCGCTGGATCCGGCGTGAGAACTGGCACCTCCGGCTTCTGCCATGGCCCTGCTTGCTTGATGGTTCTGTGAGAATATAGAACCAGGCGTTAACATCGTGAAGGACAGAATAAATCCGTTGTTGTCCCCGTTACAACATTAACGTGAGGTAGATGATGAGTCAGTGGTTAGTAAGTGCACGATGACAGTGTGTGTAGTTAATGCCTGTATAGTCCTAGGAGCTAGATGGGAAGATGCACTGTCTGACTAATGTAGTTAGTAAGTGGAGATGAATTCACAGATTGGGGTCGGGGGGTTTATTACAAGTCTTAGGTTGCCAAACGCCATGAATGGCTTTTGGTCTTGGTTTTGTGGAGATTTGGGAGGGTTGCACGAGTAATTCTGCTGGGAGTTGTTGTGTCATTGGGACCCATTTACGAGTGAGTCTGTGCGTGCTTCTAGGTGGTAGTGTGTTCGAGTGTATCAGACAAGAGTGGGCGGCGGTTGCTTGAGCGAGTGAACCCTGTCGTGTATGATGTGAATTGTGTGGGGATAGTTGAGCCCGCAAGCAAGCCTTGGGCACCCAAATATGTCTTGATTGTGGGTCAGCCTTCATCGACTTCTTGGGTACCCAAATGGATTTCACTTTCTCCACAGAGGTTTTAGGAGTCCTCTCATTAGCATCAAGTCGTTGATTACTAATAGGAAGATGAGACCGTTGTTGCAACTTAGTTATGGTCGGCAGCTCGTCTTTCCGCACCCACATTTGTTTCATCGGCTGAGTTGTTCTGCTTCGCGCGTTCTTTTGATCTCTCACCTGGAGAGTCTTCAGTGATTGATCTGCCCTGAGTTGCTGCCTCCTTCTGGCCTTTGGAAAAGAAGGGAGTTCCATTGTGGTTCTTACTCCTTCTTTGAGATCTTCGTTCTTCTGTATCACATAGCCTTGGACAAGAACAGCATGGTCAACTTCATGTGTACCCCTGGAGGGACCAGAAGTCTGTGCTCTTCCTAGTTCCTTGAGTGCTCCATTATTTAACTCAATTGTAATTCTAGTTTGATTCACCCATACCTGAAGAAGTCCACTTCTTAGGTTTAAGTTGACTGCTTGGCCATAGATCCAGTCTTGACCCAAGACAAGGGGTTCAGTGAGGTCCTCATCTTGACATACTAGTACTTTAACTGTCATTGCCTCATCATGAATATAGAGGGGAAGTTCCACCTCGCCTATGCAAGGGGTTTCCACGCCTCCCAATCCTATGAGATATGCTTTCACAGGATTGACAGTCAATTGCAACTCTTGACAGTAAGACAATTTAACCGCACTAGTGGCTGCACCTGAGTCAATCAAGGCTCTTACAGTCCTTGCACTCTTTCCTTGTCCTATATCTAAGGTTATGAAAGGACGTCGATCAGTTATCCTTTGTGAGCTCATACCTGAAACTTCACACATAGCCACGTCATATCCCTGATCTGCATATGCATCTTGCCTAGGGTGCTCTCTACCTTGTCTTCTTAATTTCATTCTCCGTATGCGCTCTAGGGCTTCTGCTTGAGCTTCTTCTCGAATTTGCTTTTCTTCCTCTTTACGTTTCCTAGCAGTGTTAAGTCGACTTAGCATTTCCTCTGTGAGAGGTTCCTGATACAACTTGACTCTGCATCCGCTGATATAACTTGGGAGAACATCGCCTTCTAATGTGGCTAGTTGCACTGCTCCACTTGTTGAGATTCTGTTAATGATCATGGGTCCGTAACCTCTCTTCTCCAGTTTCCTCGCATGTTGTTTCAAAGTGTATACTAGTACTAGGTCGCCTGCCTTCAAACCTTTATCCTTAACATGGGCATCAAAATACGCCTTCTATCATTTCTTAGCTGCATATATCCCTGCAGCTGCCCTTAGTCTTGTTTCTCCTAATCGTTCAAGGTCAAAAAGTCTAGAGGAGAGTTCATGACCCGTCCATTTGTGCTCTTGTGCTACCTTCAATGTGGGTATCAAGAAGTCCAATGGTAGCACTGCATTTTGGCCAAACACCATCTGAAAGGGGGTGGCTTGGAGTACCGTTTTGTAGGCGACTCGGTATGCCCAAACAGCATGGTGTAGCTGTTTGTCCCAATCAGAGCGTTTATTATTCACGAGCTTGGTCAACACATTGCACAGAATCTTGTTTGTGCTTTCGGCTTGCCCATTAGCTTGTGGGTGGTAGGATGCAGACTTCTTATGAACTACCAAGAATTCTTGGAGTAGATTTTCAATCACTTCGTTCAAGAAATGAGTGCCTCTATCACTCACTAACTCTATAGGTAGCCCGTATCTTGTGAACACATTCTCAAATAAAAACTTGGCTGTTGTTTGAGCATCGTTCTTAGTTGTGGCTTTTACCTCTACCCACTTTGTTAGATAGTCTGTCGCAACAATGATATATTCTGCATGGGAACCCTTAGCTGGGGGATTAATAGGACCTACGAAGTCTATTCCCCACTTAGAGAATGCACGTCCACCCATCATAGGTTTCAGTGGCATCTCATCTTTACGTATAGGATATTGAGTTCTCTGACAGACATCATAGCGTTTCACATAGGTATGTGCGTCCATGTGAAGGGTCGGCCACCAAAAAGCCCGCAAATAGTATTTCCTTGATCACCCGATCTGGGCCAAAATGTCCTCCTGCTACACCTTGGTGAGCAGTGTCTAAGATCTTGAGATACTCACTTTCATGGACACATAGTCTCAAGTAACCATCTTTACCACGTTTGTATAGATTATCGCCAATGAGAGAGTAATCCTGGGCTTCTTGTTCTAAACTCCTTTTCCTAGCAAGCGTCATGTCTTGAGGGAATGTTTTCGTCCTCAGGAAGGATACTAGTGGTTCACTCCAATCTGGCACTAGGGACACTTGATAAAGAGTGGCATGTTCCACAGGTGGTTTAGTGCAACAGATTGGGCATTCCTTGCACAACTTTTGGACATCAGCTTCCATAGTTGGCCAATGTACTCCTAGTCTCCTTAGTGTTTGTAGGGTTCGTTGCTTTAAATAGTGTTGCTCTAATGCACCTACATGTGCTAATTGCAACCATTTAGCGTATTCATCCTCTTCCACACAACAGGCCAAGATCCCTTGATTTGTGTGCTTGTACATACTTCCAGCCATGATGTGATACTTTTGGGCTTTTACTACCTCCCTATCCTGCGTGTTTATTACCGAGTGACTAGGCCCGTATGTCAATACTGGCACTAGTGGCTTAGCCCACTGTGGCACCACTTCCAAGTTAAACAAGTAAGCATCAGGGAGGTCATCTGACACTCCTTGTGGGGCTTCTCCAGATGTGAGCCTAGAAAGATGATCAGCTCTCAAATGAGTCCTTCCTTTCCTTACCACAACCTCGAAATCGTATTCCATTAGTAAGAGAAACCATCTTACTAACCTTCCTGTATTGCATGGCTTGTTCACTAGATTTCTTGACTGCATATACCATGCCTAATCCCTCTCTCTCTGTAGTGGTATAATTTCGTTCAGCTGCATTCAATTGTCTACTAGCATAGGCGATTGGAAGATCCATATTACCTTCACCAGTAGGTCGAGCAAGCACACACCCAATGGCATAATTGGATGCATCCACATGAACATGGAAAGGCTTATTCCAATCTGGTGTGGTCAAGATTGGTGCTGAACATAGTCTTCGTTTAAGCTCCTGGAAGGAATTCTCACATTCATCCGTCCACTCAAAGTTAGTCAGAAGTCCGTACATGGGCTTTGCAATGACAGCATACATGTGAATGAACCGGCGGTAGTAACCACAATGCCCCATGAAAGCTTGTACTACCTTAACATTCCTTGGCTTAGGTAGCTCTGCTATGGCTCTCACCTTCTCTTCATCAGTGGATATGCCATTCTTTGACACTATGTGTCCTAGAATCTTGCCTTGCCTGACCATGAAAGCACATTTTTCTAGGTTTAGGCAGACTTGATATTCTCTACATTTGTCAAAGATTTGTCTGAGTTCGGGAATATGGGTTTGTCTAATGTTGGAATGAGCACAAAGATCATCAACATAGACTTCTAAATTCTTCCTTAGGAACTCCTTAAATACATGGCACATCAGCCTCTGGAAGGTTGCTGGGGCATTGGTAAGCCCAAATGGAATTACCCGAAAGGCAAATATACCCCACTCTGTGGCAAAAGCTGTCTTATGCTGATCTTCTGGAGCTATGGCTACTTGATTGTAGCCAGAGAATCCATCCAAGAAGCTATACACTTCCTTTCCTGCTACTCTTTCTAAGAGATGTTCTGTGATGGGAAGCGGATAGTTATCTCGGATTGTGGCTGCATTGACCTTCTTTAAGTTAATGCATACACGCAGCTTTCCATTTTTCTTGGGCACCACTACGATGGGGGATACCCACTCAGTGTGCTCAATTTCATAGATAAATCCAGCTTCAACCAGTCTATCTATCTCCTCTTTGATCTTAGCAGCGTAATTATCGTTATATGTATAGGGCTTTTGCTTAGAGGGTTTGGCATCTGAAGTCATGGGGATGGTATGTGAGCATATGTCTGGGTCAACACCCTTCAAATCCTTGTAACTCCAAGCGAATACATCTCTGTATTCTCTTAGCAAGGCTATTAACGCATGCTCTTCTTCCTCTGTTAGGTCATGGCCTATGTACGTGCATCTCTCCTCTCCTTCTTCTAGGGCCACTACTATTTTCTTGGTGGTTTCTTTGTTATCATAGGCCTCTCCTGATTGTGCTTCTCGTTTCGGCATTCTGATCATGACTCTCCTGTCATCTATCTCATACTTCTTAAAATTTTCTGGGACCTCAAACAAAGATTCCTCCTCTTCGGGTAAGACTTCTCTCTTCTTTCGTTTCTTTCCTTCTTCCTTCGGGGTCACATGTGTTGCTAATCTTACATCATTTGTAAGTTCTCCGTGCCTTTGGGGTTGAAATTCTACTTCGTAGAAATATTCTTCATCTGATGCAAAAGGTGTGTCCATAATGATTGACTCTAGATCGGAGTCACTTGCATCCTCAAATGCATCAGGGCTAGGTTCACATTCTTCTAGAACTTCCTCTCCCATGATTGGCTCTATGGAGAAGACTGAAATGTCATAGCCATCCTCATCACAGTGGGGTGTCCATTGTTCCTCATTGATGGCTACATCCATTGTTGCTAGGATTTCTGCCCAGCCGTGGGGTTCAAATTCTTCGTCAGGAAAGACTACAGGTGCATAGGCTGGGTCTTGAATGGGTCTATGTGTTTCGTTTGCACCTATTTCTCTGGCCTTTTCTCTCTTCTCTTCCTCTACTGCTACTTTGCACATCCATAAGTGAGTGTCTTCATGCATCCATGAGGATCCTGATCCTATGGAATGCACCGATTCCGTATCATCCTTGGCTCTATGGATGGGGTTCCATTGGATAGGAGGGACATCTCTATGAGAGTAATCCTTGAGATTGACTTTGGTCGTAACACCTAAGTGCTGCAGGTATAAAGAATTGGTTCCCCAATCCTGTACCACTTGCAACTGTCGCATAAAAGGTCGTCCCAAGATCATCTCATAGGCATGATTTTTGCTGAAGTCACATATGGCAAATGTGTGCTCAAACTCGACACCACAGGTGGTGAGAGTTATTCCTTCTAGCAATCCTAAGGGTCTCTCAATATGACCATCGGCCATCTGCAATTTCATTCTCGTTGATCTGAGTGCTGGCTTGCCCCAACGCTTCCATAGGGAAGTGGTGGCAATTGCAACTCCTGCGCCTGAGTCCAAAATTGCCTTGGTGGTGTACTCTTGGTAGGTAATGGGAAGATAGGTGTTCCCTTCTTCACCTTCACACATATCTCCTATCTTATCCAAGGGTATCTCTGGCACTGTCCTATGTGATCCTACCTGGGAACGAGGTTTGGCTATCGCGGGCACTTGATTGGCTACATGTTCCCACACTTCTAGTCTAACCTTAAGCAGCTCTTCCAAAGTGAGATTACACTGCACTTTGGTATTCTTCACTACCTCTGTGTTTCTAGGTATGACTGAGTCTTCATTTCGTATTATGACTGTGGGGGTTCTCATACAAGTAGACTTGACTTCCCATGGGCCCGTGAAGTGAGGTAATTCCTGTAGAGAGTTAGACTCAAAGTCTAATCTCTCTTGTGATTGGGTATTCTCCTGCTCTCCATAAATGGAAGGAAGGTCTTGTGGGAATTGATCGTGTGTGTCATTCACCAGTTTAATGGGGGGAGGGACCTCACTTTCCTTAGCCCATTTGTCTTCTTGAATCTCGCGTAGGAATTCTGGTGTGAACCGATTCATAGAAGATGATGTGTCTGACTCCGTAGAGTTAGACACATAGGCTTCAGGCATATAGGCTCTCTGGGTAGGAAGGCCTGCTCTTTCACTAGCCTTGTTATGGGGTTGAGGGGTGAGTTCCTTTTGTGATTGTGCCCTTGGATTCTCTATTCTTTCTAGGGAGGGGGAATTGTCTGATTTAGTGGAATTGGGCACGTAAGCTTTTGATGGGGGATGGGTCATGTTTTTGCTTGCTTTATCTCTTTCTTGATTTTTGTCTTCCTTGGTAGATCTTGCAATTATGCCCTATAACTTCTCTAGAAGTCCGTCCAAGTGTAATTGCGTCTTGGCTGAGCCCGAGTAATTGAAAAGGCGACTGGCTTCAAACATAGTCTGAGCCAATGCGACCATTTTCGCGCAAAGCTTGGTTCTTTCTATCTCTAGGTCAGCTCTAGGGTAGCACTTGTCATGATCCGTGACATTTGGCCCTTCTTGGATTCTGGCCTGATATGCTTTAAGCATCATGTCTATGTCTTCAGGAGTGGGGTCAGCTAATACTGATCCTCCTCTAGGGGGTGGTGGAATCGTATGAGGTGGGTTGGAAGGTGGCGGGTCGGATGACGAGGGAAATGGTGGTGGTGGAGTCGTGTGAGAGGGAGTTTGAGATGTGAGTTCAGTTATCCTGGCTTTGGTTTCTCTTATGCTTTCCTCAAGTTCACTCATCTTTTTAGCCCATTGTCTTTTCATTCTTTCCCGACTATCTTTCCACGCTCTAGTCCTTTTCTTTGTCATGCTCTCGGTTTCACTAGCCTCTGGGTTCTTATCCTGGTTTACCCCTTGGTTCTGCTGCAATGCCTGAGCTCTAGTCACTACCTGTACTGGTGCGGTGGATGTCACACTTCCTGTGGAGTCTACCACCAACCCAATAACGTTAATAGGAGTGATTTTTGGCATATTATTAGGATTTTTAGGGCAATCTCGTAAGAGATGCTCCTTTCCACACTCTTGACAATAACCCTGGATTGTTACTGACTGGGGTTGTGTAGGTGAAGGCAAGGGACAGTCACGAATGAGATGATCTCCTTGACATCTGTAGCATGGTCCTCTAGGGAATGGGGGTCTTACTTGTCTAGGTTGGGGTCTAGGGTTGGGGTTTGCATACATGACGTTTGTGTAATCTGATTCCCAACTAGGTTCATTTGGCTCTTCACTATAGTAAGACTCACCATGTTCAGGAGACTGCATATAGTAAGCCTGGGGACTATCAACATGTGTAGAATCGAAGCTATGGTCACTAGGATCACATTTTGAAAGCAATGGTGTTACGGGAACTATAGCTCTATTCAGGTTTTCTTCAGCAGCTGCATACTTGACAGGTATCAAGCTGGATGGAGCTGGAGGTTGTTGGGCTAACAGAGGCTGAGGCCTTTGCTGGGCTTGGTATTGTGTTTGGTAGGTTTGTTGAGGCCTAGCATACTGTTGTGGTGGGTACTGGTTCTGATATCTGCCTTGTTGAGGGTATGGTTGAGGGTAGGTTTGCCTAACAGCTTGTTTATTGTATGGGCAGTCTTGTGTTGTGTGATTTGTGTATCTTCGTTCTATGGTGCAGTACTGGCTACTAGGATTTACTTGGGGTTGGGCCATAATGGGACATACATTCGCCATGTGGTCGCCACCACAAGTGTAGCATCTCTTCACAGGGGCAAACCTTGGGATCTGTTTACTAGTGACACCTAATTTCTGAGCTACTTTCTCCGCAAGTTCCTCAATTGATGTGGATTGCGTGGAAGAGAGGTTAGAGGCACTATCCGAATCTTTGTATATCTTGGAAAGCTCTAACTCCTCCCCTAGGTTATCCTCAATGTCAATGCACATGCGTACACAATCTTCTATTGTCCTAGGGTCCTTCAAGTACACATACGATCTCAATTTGGTACTTAGCAATCCATCCAAGAATAAGGCCACTTGCTTAGCTGGTGTGGGTAGCTCCGAAACAGGGCATCTTTCTAAGTATTGCCTAAATCTTCTTCCTGCAAGTCTCACGGTTTCTTGCTGGGTCTGCTTGAAGCTGTGGATCAGTGAGGAGGTATTATGTCTTATGCCACTCTTAGAGAATTCAATAATGAAAGCCTCTAGGAGTCTGTCTATGCTCCTGAACTGTCTCTCGTTTAGTGGCTGAAACCATGTCAGGGCAGTGTTCCTAAGGGTCAGACCAAAGGCATTATACTGCGTGAATAGATCCTCCACTTGTTCAGCTCTCAGGACTTGTCTAAACTCAGCCACATGATCGTATGGATCTCGAGTGCCATCGAAGTAGTTCTTCATGGACTTAACTAGCTGCGTTGGTCTCAAAGTCCTGGTGTGTTCTCTAGGTCGTGGTAGAGGGAACTCATCTGCGTTCCTTTGATTCCTGTGAGCTCCAAGTACCTCAGGCTCTACTCTATTTGTTTCCGTCCTCGTTCTCTCTCTCCCCCCTGAGTTGGCAAAGCTCACTTCTGGCCTATCTCTACTTCTGTCTCTTTGAGTTCCATGAGCTTGGGATGTTCCCGCTCCAGGGTGACCGTAGGACACATTTGATCTTGGTTGGGGGAAAATAATTTCACCTTTCCAAGTGTAAGCATGCCTATCATTTTTTGTCACCACGAAGATCCTCTCTGAGGCGTGATCTAAGTAGGTCACTGGTGTTGCTCTAGCACGATGGTGAGAACCACATTAAGAAGCTCCACCTCCTTAATGTCAATCCGCGGAAGAGATAGGAGTGATATGAAGATCGTGAACGTGAGATGAAGTGAGAGTGAAGGTGAGAAGCACAAAGATGCACACACACATACACACACACAATGAAGAGACAAGCAAGACACAATGGAAGGTGGGAAAATAGCTCTATTACTCAAGAACACTCTTACAAGCTCAAACTAGCTCTAAGCTCACACTAACCGAAATGAATCAACCCGAACCAACCTCAAAAATGAGCTCTCTAGCTCTTTTTATAGTTTCTAGACTAGTTTTGACCGGTTTCACATCTAATGACCGGCATAGTTAAAAAATAGGTCCTAGAGGCTATTTGGAAGGGCAAACGATGTCTAAAAATAACGAAAATTGGTAAGCGCATTCTACCTAAGCTCCTCAAGCTCGAGGACTCCTCGGCTTGCACAAAATGGAGCTATCGATTACAAAAATGGGGTTTGGTCTATATTACATATGTTACAAGAGTGATGAAAATCACTGTTGAATGTTTTGAAAAATGATAAAGAACATATTTGTTTGAGAAATTGATCCGACTGGCTCCCTGCTCCGTTGTTACATGCTTCCGCGTCGTCTGTGCCTCTGGCTGTGCCTCTGACTGCTTCCAACACCCCCCTCCCTCTCGCTTCTGTCGTCCGCGACAGAACCTTGTTGTGCGGTCTGCCGGATGTAGTTTTGGAGGAGGTCGTGAGCGAGGGTGTGCTCAGATACTCGAATGCCGCGGGCCAGATCAGCCTCGAGCTTCTCCCAGTCGATCGGTTGTGGTTCGTCGGGTGGCGGGAGTTGATAATGCGTTGAATAAACCATTCGCTCACAGGCAAAAAGTTGCAATAAATGTGTGGGCCTGCTGATGAATACCTCGGAATGGTATTCCCAAAACCCGGTGGTGAACATCTCTTCAAAGGTTTGTTTGTAGCATGCCGGGAGGTATTTTATTCTACAGTGCCAGGCATAACACACCCGTAGCGATGGCGTCGTACTCATGTCATATGCGAGATCCAAGTTGCCATGCTCAAAGCCCGGGGTATTAACATGTGGTGCTTTGACTCGCCGGAAGACTTTAAATATCATTTGCATCATGTCAAATATCTTGACAGTCATATGCGCTGCTATATCGTCCATATATCTCAGGCGAGGGAGCCAGTGACGGATAGTAGCCATCATGTAGCCAATTGTCGGTGGTCCTGTAGGTGGCCTGAAATATGGGTAGTTCAGCCAGTCTTGGCACTGCTTATTGTTTTGTACTTTGATAGCAAAGGCAGTCCAGGAGCGGCGTCGTGGCACTGGTCCCCAACACGGATTGTACTTTAAATGTAAAGGTGCCTTAACCCATGTGCTCATCATTTCAGGGTACTCTTGTAAAAGACGTGTACGCCAATCTGGTTGATAAATGGTGCCTTGTTGCGCATCCAGTGGCAAGTCTTCAGGCTCGAATTGAGTTGCATGTGAGGGCTTCTTGCCAGTTCGCTTCTCTATGGCCAACTGGTATTCGGCCATTAGCATGAAGTATGGTTTGTATTGAAGTTCATGCCCAGAGATGTACCTGCGTGGGGCCAATTGAGCAAAGTAGGGAGATTGCAAAATTCTTTCTTCGATCATGGCCATTGCATGTAGCTGGGCCTCGACTCTAGCTGAGTGCGTTGTTCCTATTTCCTCAACAGTTTTCATCCATGCGGGGGTCGGAAGTTCGTACGTCATCTGACCTTCGGCCGTGACGCGTCCGCCTGGGATGGGTTGTGGCTCGTACGCTTCTTCAAATGTTTCCTCCACCGGAATGGTTATGTTCTCGTCGTCAACTGGGATCTCCGGTGGGGAGTCAGGCCGTGGTGGTGCTTCGTATACATCTATGCGTGATTGGAGAGTGGTTACCTGGGTCCGTAGTGCGTTGAGTTCCTCTATGAGTTCAGGAGAGGGGTCCACAGGTTCTGGTACTTCTGCTGCCACTGGTAGTTGTTGTGGTGCCAGTTCTCTGAGCTGTAGTAACTTGTGATCTTCTTTTAGCTTCTGATGCTCTTCGTTCATTCGATCATAGTCCTCTAGCAGTCGAACATGGTCATCTAGCAACATCCGCATCGATTCGGATGGGATTGCCTTGAATCTGCTAGGACTTAATGGTTGTTCTGGATGATCCAATGCCGCTTCCAAATTCTCTCTATTTTGCTCTTGGAGTCTCTGGTTCTCCTCCTTTGCTGCGGCTAGGTGTCTCCTGAGTAAGCCCATATTCCTGGTCAGCGTCGCATTGCGTACTGTCTGGGCTCTTAATAAATTATCCAGATCAGCAGTTGCTTCTTTTGTTTTCTCTTCACTTTGTAGCTCTAGCTTATGATATGCCTCTCGTAGTTCTTGGTATCGCGTATTTAAAGAGGCATTCTCGATTGATAATGAATTAAGCTGCGACTGTAATTCATTTGTCGTCCTCTGCAGCTGTTGATAATTGTTGCCAAGAGATGCAAACTCATCTCGTACTTGTGTCATGCATGTGAACATTTGTTGAAGTGCAGTGTCTATGGTTGGCGATAATAGTAATGGAGTGCTAAGTGAGGATGCAGTGGAATTAGATGCAGCGGGAATGGGGAATGGGGTTGGGAAGGTGGATGCAGTGGTGATTGTGGAAAATTGTGATGTACCTAAATATGATGGTGCTGCGAGTGGAGTGGGTGCTGGTGCGGTGGGTGGTGAGATGTCCATGTCACTGGACGTGTCAAGTGTGGTGACTGTGAAAAGTGGTGTGTATGTGGGTGGCTGTGTCGGTGTGAAGACGGGATTTACAAATGTAGAGTAATTTACAGGGGGAATGGCTGGAGCAGCTTGGTGAAAAGGGGAAATAGGCGTTATAGTGGGTTGGGGAGGTGAAACTGGGGAGAAGGTTAGTGGGGTTAGGAAGGTGAAAGGGTATCTTAAGGGTGGGGGAAAAGATGGAAAGGATGAAGGGATGAAGGGGTTAACACGGAGGTGAGGTGGGGTGGGTGCGGTCATGGTGGCATGAATGGGCAGGGTAAAGGCTGTGTCTATGTTGCCGTGGACTGGTGTGGATGTGGGAGGAGCAAGTGGGTGTGCGGGGGATACAGGATGGGCGGGTGAAACATGAGGTGAGAGAGGAGTAGATGGTGTGGATGTTATTTCAAGGATAGTGGTAGTATGTACAACGGTAGTATGTGGTGGGGAGTCGACTAGGGTAGCTTCTTCGGTGATGGATCTTTCCGGACGTAGGCGTGCATCTTGCGCGTGGTGGGATGATTGAGGACCTACCGGAACTCGAATATATTCACCGGGCTTTGATAACAGGCGAACTCTGCGAGGGTCATATTGGGGTAGTGGCTTCCTTTGTAAATATCTCAGTGCTTCAACCGGGCCAATGGATTGGACCAGTTCTCTGAACCCTCTGATGTACACTTCTTCAAACCCTCCGGAGATGAGTTCCTGTTCGATTATGTTTTGGCTCTCTTCGTCAGTCAATTTCTTCCGTGCCCAGACTTTCTCCATTGTGCGATATAATTTCTTGATTGCCAGCGTGTAAGCTGCTGCTTCGAAAGTCTCCTCTTCATGCGTACTGGTGTCACCGTGTGCATCGGTTTGTTGGCCTTGGCCATCTGTCTGTTCTTGTTCTGGGGAATCATGCGTGCCCTGGCTGGCTTCATCGTCACCGTCCTCGTCATCAGACGCTGTTCTTTCGTCGTCAGAGCTCGACACGAGCTGTCCTTGTGGCTGATCCCCCGGGGTGGTAGGGTAACTCGGTCTTTCATATTCTTGAGAAAAGAACTGTCCTTCTGAAAACTGGAACTCATTTGAGAATGCATCAGGCATTTCAAAATCGAATGTTGTGTTTATTGGTTCTGCCTCCATGTGTGGTATTGGGAAAGAAAAGGCTTCCGCACCAATAGTGGTGGGAGCTTCTGCTGTCGTGGGGGTGGGTTCTGTGGTTGTAGCTGCCTGAGGTGCAACGGTACTAGTAGTGCCCTCCGTTACCACTGGTCTAGATAACCTTATGCGAATAGGTTGTACTGTGGGAGTGGCTTCTGTCGGTGATTGCTCTGGGGAGGGTTGTGGTGATGGTGACCCTGGCACTTGAAGGCAAGGAATAGTGCCTCTCATGCGTTTACCTGCCCGTGCTCTGCTGGGCTTCCTGGCTTTCTTCGTCGTTCCTTTGAATGCCTTCAGCTCTTCTCCTGTTAATGCACGTTCAATTGGCAAGTCATAAGCCAAGCACATATAAACAATTCTTGTCAGCGCACAACATCCATTAAGCACTTTCTTTCGTTCCCATCTGTGTTGTGCCAAATACATTTGATCAATGATCCAGCTCGCCAGATCGACAGTCTGAGGTCCAGTACAGGCTAAGTATAATCCAAACCATATTCTTTTATGAGGCATGGTGAATCTGTCCTGAGCGGGGAATGCGAAATGTTGCATGCATATCCGTAGTGGCTTAGAGAGCTCAGGTGTTATAGCCGAGATATCCTCCCACTTAGTTACATCACCACGCTTCATCTGCTCTGGGACTAGCCGTTCTTTCTCCGTGGGAGTGTGTGTTCCATGAATCTTGATGGCCGCTCTGATTAAATCCTTTGAAAGATAGAATCTTTTGTAAGGTGGATCTTCCACTAAAGAAGGTAAGATAAAGGTTCCTGGGATATCCTTATTCTCTGAGGCCAGCAAAGTGGTGATTAAATAATAACACCTATAAAAGTCAGGTTTGGGTAGAGGATCACTGAAATACTCCGTGAAACCGGCTCTGGCCCAAACATGAGTTAAGTCCTGGGTGTTCTGTAGGTCTTCGAATTCCCTGGAGAAAAATTGGTACTTGCCCCATGTGCGGTCGTCAAATGTCATATTTGCTTCAAAGATGAAATCAGCATCAGATAAAGGTCCTGCTAGGCCTTGGAACCAGTGAGAGTTACGGTGTATCTTTTCTGTGTAGCCCATAGGTGGGTTATCGATCGGCATGGGCCCTGGAAATCCTTGGAATTCTGGCGGTGGAGCAGTCGGGTGGGATTCTGCTCGTAAAACATTGAGGGGCACTGCCGCCACGCTGGGGCCTGCTTCTGCTGGTCCTGCTTCGGTTTGCATGATGATTGATGCGCTAATGAGAAAGATCTGCTACAAAAGATTAACACATTAGCATGGAAATTAATTATGATCCCATTAAAGTGAGACCGCAATCCCTTTCCATAACTGATGCGTTACCCGTGTAGTCAAATGCTGTGATGGATGCAATGCTTCTTGTAGCACTAATGCAGGTCTCTAGACACCTACACTTCTCAGATTAGGTATACATTTCTTGATGAGATGAGATTATGAGTGATGTGTGATGATGGTGGGTGAATTTATACAAGGTTTAAAGGTTAGTGATTTATTATAAGGTTGTATATTAGTCGGGGGTCAGTTAGACAATGGGTTAGGGGGAGATGGTTGGACACGCTTCGGTATCCATTTCCTAAGAGTCCTTGAGTGGGTGGCGGGTTTCTGCTGAGGTACAAAAAGTGATATCGGGTTTGGTGATATTGAAGGATGAAAGGATGTCGAAGGGGTATATATTACATGGCTAGAGGATTGGGCTATAATACATTGTTTGGGTACCCAAATCTGCATGGGTGTGGGTCTATGGATAAGGTATTTCTTGGCGATCCACATCTGTCGAGTATTGGTATTTGTAGGAGAGGATCGAGGGGACTTTGAATGCTGACTCTGCTTTGTTTGAAACTTTGTCCTGTTCTGGTCTACAGATTTCCCAATAGCTTGTGATTGCTGTCCTTTTGGCACCCATATTTGTCTCGTGCCACTTGTTCTGTGATGTTGATACTGCTGTTGTCTTTGCCTTATCTGGTGGTGTCGTCGGTCTTGGTTCCTCTGTTGAGGTTGACTCCTTCGTGGTTGGGTTTGAGAGGTCCATTGGACGCTCTGCTTTGGAAAAGAAGGGAGATCCAACACTTGCGTGACCTGCCCATTAGGAAGTGATTCGTTCTTTAACTTTAATCTAGGCCAGTCCGCAGCAAGTTTGGAAGGATGAGCACCGCAGGATGGTGTGCTCGTTTGGCCACTGATGCAACCCACCTGACCGCTGATTGTGTCCATCTGCCCTAGCGATTGGGTAGCTGCCTCTTCTAGTTTGCAGGAAGTCCCAGGGAAGATCTCCTGTCGTCCTTCTGATTGACAACTGTCTATAGCCAAGCCCGAGTGGGTTGGTGTAGACGTAACGTGACTGAGCTGATTAAAGATCTTCCGGTCTTCCATCGCATGTATTTCATAGGGTCTAGGGTTACAAACCTCAGTCGGAATGCCAATAGGGAAGTCAAGCGGTATCACTCGCTTCTGTTCTAAGGTTCCAATCTGTAAGGAGCCTTGTCTAAGATTTAGGTCCACTGAGTGATCGTATAGCCAATCTTGGCCAAGGATTAGGGGTTCTATCAGGTCGTCGTCATGGCACACTAGTAGCTTCGCTGTCATGGTCACATCCTTAATGAGGATAGGAAGGTCCACCTCACCCATGCAAGGGGTTTCCATGCCTCCTAGCCCTATGAGGTATGCCTCAATTGGCCGCATTTCTATTCCTGAATCTTTATAGTGGGACCATCTAATCGCGCTAGTCGCAGCACCTGAATCAATTAAAGCCCTGAGCTCTTGACAAGGGTTGCCGTGCTCTAGCCTAACTGTAATGAATGGTCTCCTGTCCACTATACTAGGATGGGTGGTTGACTTTACTTGACACATGGCCATGGGGTATCTGGGTGTATTTTCCAGATGGTTATAATGTTCCCTCCCTAGTCCTTGTCTTCTTAACTTCATGCGCTTAATGCGTTCTATTGCTTCTGCCTGAGCTTCAGCTCGTATTCTATTTTCTTCCTCCTTACGCTTCTTTGCCAACGTGAGTCGTCTAAGCATATCCTCCGTAAGAGGTTCCTGATATAACCTGACTCTACAGCCACTAATATAATTAGGCATTATGTTTCCTTCTAAGGTGGCTAGCTGTACTGCTCCACTTGTCGAGAGTCTGTTAATGATCATAGGTCCATAACCTCGCTTTTCTAACTTCCGTGCATGTTGTTTCAGCGTATATACTAGAACTAAATCTCCTTCTTTTAAGCCTTTATCCTTCACATGTGCGTCAAAATATGCTTTCTGTCGCTTCTTCGCTGCATATATTCCTGCTGCTGCCTTTAGCCTGGTTTCTCCTAATCGTTCCAAGTCCATTATTCTTGCTGATAATTCATGGCCGGTCCACTGATGTTCTTGTGCAACCTTAAGGGTCGGTATCAAGAAGTCCAAAGGAAGCACAGCATTCTGACCAAAAACCATCTGAAAGGGAGTTGCATTGAGTACGGTCTTGTAGGCCACTCGATATGCCCAAACAGCGTGGTGTAACTGTTTGTCCCAATCTGAACGTTTGTTGTTCACGAGTTTCGTCAGTACGTTACAAAGTATCTTGTTAGTGCTTTCAGCCTGACCATTGGCTTGAGGATGATATGGTGCAGATTTCTTGTGAATCACCATAAAATCCTGTAACAAATATTCAATGACTTGGTTTAGAAAGTGAGTGCCTCGATCGCTCACTAACTCTATAGGCAATCCATATCTTGTAAAGACATTTTCAAATAAGAATTTTGCAGTTGTGTGTGCATCATTCTTTTTCGTGGCTTTTGCCTCTACCCATTTCGTAAGATAATCTGTGGCAACAATAATGTATTCCGCATGTGTACCTTTTGCAGGGGGGTTAATGGGTCCTACAAAGTCTATACCCCACTTAGAAAATGCACGTCCGCCCATCATGGGTTTCAATGGCATTTCATCTCTGCGAGTAGGAAACTGAGTTCTTTGGCACACATCACATCTCTTTACATAGGTATGAGCATCCATGTGAAGAGTGGGCCACCATAATCCTGCGAAGAGGATGGCTTTGATTATCCTATCAGGTCCAAAATGACCTCCTGCAACACCTTGGTGTGCAGTCTCTAGTATGCTCAGATAATCGCTTTCATGAACACATTGTCTTAGATATCCATCTCGTCCTCTTTTGTATAGATTATCGCCAATCAGTGAGTAATCTTGCGCTTCCTGCTCCAGACTACGTTGTCGAGCTAAGGTCATTCCTTGAGGGAAGGTGTTCGTCCTCAAGTATGTAACTAAGGGTTCACTCCAGTCTGGCGTGAGAGACACATGATATAAAGTAGCGTGCTCTACTGGTGGTCTTTCACAACAAACATGGCATTCTTTACACAGCTTGTAGACGTCTGCTTCCATTGAAGGCCAATATACTCCTAGTCTATGCAGAGTCTGTAATGTTCGATATTTTGAATGATGTTGCTTTAATGCACCTACGTGTGCTAACTGCAACCAATTCGCGTGTTCTGATTCATCTACACAACAAGCAAGAATCTTTTGATTATCCTGTTTATATATGCTTCCTGCTAAGATTTGGTATCTCTGAGACTTGGTAATCTCTCCTTCTTTGATCTTTATCCTAGGGTTCTTGGGTCCGTATGTCAGGATAGGGACTATAGGCTTAGCCCATTCTGGTGCTACCTCAAGATTGAACAAATATGCATCTGGTAAATCATCCATTACTCCTTGAGGAGCTTCTCCTGATGTTAATCTTGAAAGGTGGTCAGCTCTAAGATGTGTCTTTCCTTTCCTGACTACCACTTCAAAATCGTACTCCATGAGTAATAGAAACCAACGTATCAATCGTCCCGTGTTACATGGTTTGTTGACTAAGTACAATAGGGCTTGATGATCTGTAAAGAACTTGAATTTGTTGGCCAGTAAGTAGTGCCTAAACTTCTTTACTGCGTAGATCATCCCCAATCCTTCTCGTTCCGTCGTGGTGTAATTTCTTTCTGCTGCGTTCAATTGTCTGCTCGCGTAAGCTATGGGGAGATCTATGTTACCTTCACTCGTGGGCTGTGCTAACACACATCCTATGGCGTAATTGGATGCATCCACATGTACATGGAATGGCTTATTCCAATCTGGGGTAGTCAATATAGGTGCTGAGCACAAACGTCGTTTAAGTTCATTGAATGAATTCTCACATTCCTCTGTCCACTCAAAATTGGTTAGAAGAGAGTACAAGGGCTTAGCTATGATTGCATACATGTGTATGAATCTCCTATAATAGCCGCAATGGCCCATAAATGCCTGTACCTCTTTCACATTAGTTGGTCTGGGTAATTCTGCGATTACCTTCACCTTTTCTTCATCCGTAGAGATTCCATTTTTTGACACAATGTGTCCTAGAATTTTGCCTTGCCTGACCATGAAAACGCATTTTTCTGGGTTCAAGCAAACCTGATATTCTCGACATTTGTCAAATATTTGCCTTAACTCTGGGATATGTGTCTGTCTTACATTAGAATGAGCACATATGTCATCGACATAAACTTCCAAACTCTTGCGTAAGAATTCCTTAAAAACATGACACATTAGTCGCTGGAAAGTTGCGGGTGCA
The DNA here is from genome assembly GCA_020310875.1 of Ceratopteris richardii. NCBI lineage: Eukaryota > Viridiplantae > Streptophyta > Polypodiopsida > Polypodiales > Pteridaceae > Ceratopteris > Ceratopteris richardii. Next base: position 146,129,540 of record CM035415.1, read on the forward strand.
TTTGTTAAGCCAAATGGCATTACACGAAATGCAAATATGCCCCATTCAGTGGCAAAAGCCGTCTTGTGTTGATCTTCTGGAGCAATGGCTACTTGATTATAGCCTGAAAATCCATCAAGAAAGCTGTAGACTTCCTTGCCCGCAACTCTTTCCAATAGATGTTCTGTGATAGGAAGAGGATAACTGTCTCTAATCGTGGCGGCATTAACTTTTTTAAGATTAATACACACACGCAATTTTCCATTCTTCTTGGGCACTACCACAATGGGGGATACCCATTCGGTATGCTCAATTTCGTAAATGAATCCTGCTTCTATCAGCCGATCTATCTCCTCTTTAATCTTCGCAGCGTAGTTATCATTGTACGTGTAAGGTTTCTGTTTCGTAGGTTTCACCTCTGGAGTCATAGGGATTCTATGAGAGCATATATCTGGGTCTACTCCTTTTAGGTCTTTGTAACTCCAAGCAAACACATCTCTATATTCACGCAATAGGGCAACTAACTCATCTTCTTCTTCAGTCGTCAAATCATGCCCTATGTATGTACATTTTTCTTCTTCTCCTTCTATGGCTACTATTATTTTTTTGGTTTTCTCTCGGTTATCATATACTTGTCCGTCATTCGCCTTTCTATTAGGCATTCGCATCATGATTCTTCTATCTTCGATTTCATATTTCTTGAAGTTCTCTGGTACTTCAAATAAAGATTCTTCTTTTTCTGTCATGGTTTCTTTCTTCTTTCTTTTTTTGCCTTCACTCTTAGTAGTCACTTCAGTGGCTAATCTCACGTCATTCGTAACTTCTTCCTGTCTCTGAGGGTGAGTCTCTACTTCGTAAAAATATTCTTCCTCTGATGCAAAGGGTGGGTCCATGATAATTGATTCTAAATCAAAATCGCTTGCATCCTCAAATGCATCAGTGTTCGGTTCACACTCCTCTAAAATTGCATCACACATGATTGGCTCTATCGTAAAAACTGAAATGTCATAGCCATCCTCATCACAGTGGGGTGTCCATTGTTCTTCATTGATGGCTACATCCATGGTTGCTAGGATTTCTGCCCAACCATGGGGTTCAAACTCTTCGTCAGGGAATACTACAGGTGCGTAAGCTGGATCTTGAAGGGTTCGTTGATGTTGTTCTGCACCTAAGGTCCTTGCTTCTAATCTTTCTTCCTCTTGTTTTGCAACTTTACACATCCATAAATGAGTATCCTCATGCAACCAAGAAGGATCTGATTCTAATGAGTGCACGGATTCCGTCTCTACTGGTGTCTTATGGATGGTATTCCATTGTATTGGGGGTACGTCTCTATGTGAATAGTCTTTAAGATTGACTTTAGTGGTCACTCCTAAATGTTGCAAGTACAACGAATTAGTTCCCCAATCTTGTACAATTTGCAACTGACGCATGAATGGTCATCCCAATATCATCTCATAAGCATGATTTTTACTAAAATCACAAATGGCAAAGGTATGCTCAAATTCTACACCACAAGTGGTGAGAGATATTCCTTCTAGTAAGCCTAATGGTTTTTCTATGTGTCCATCAGCCATTTGTAGCTTCATCCTAGTGGGTCTTAATGCTGGCTTACCCCAACGTTTCCATAAAGCGGTGGTAGCAATGGCTACTCTGGCTCCTGAATCTAAGATGGCTTTCGTGGTGTAGCCCTGATGGGTTATCGGAAGATAAGTGTTACCTTCCTCTCCTTCGCTCACATCTCCGATCTTTTCCACTGGTATCTCTGGTACCTTATTATGTGATCCTATTTGTGAGGGAGTAGTAGCGAGCTCGGGGAATTGATTTGCTACATGTTTCCACAATTCTGGTTTTACCTTTAACAACTCCTCTAGAGTGAGGTTACACTGTACCTTAGTGTTCTTGATCACTTCTGTGTTTCTAGGGATTACTGATTCTTCATTCCTCACTATTATCGTGGGTGCTCTCATATTAATAGACTTTGCTTCCCAAGGTCCTGTGAACTGAGGTAATTCTTGTAAAGAGTTAGATTCAAAGCCTGTGTGTTCACTCAGTTGTTCTTCCTCTACATCATCATATATAGAGGGAATGTCTTGGGGGAATTGCTCCTGCAAATCATCTATTTCCTGAATAGGAGGATGAGTTCCTCGTTCATTTCTCCATTTCTCTTCTTGGATTTCTCTCAAAAATTCATGTGAGTACCTATGTATAGAAGACACATTGTCTTGACTTTCTGTATTGGGTATTTGAGACAAGGATGGTGCATTCCTTTCCTGTGTCTCTGGGACAATAGGGTTCCTATGCTGATCCTTTTTCTCTTTGCTCTCTATCAAGTATTCTAGCCTCTCCATGAGTCCTTGGAAGTGTAACTCCGGTTTTGCCATGTTACTCCAATTAAGATATCTAGAGGCTTCGAACAAAGCTTGTGCTAGCTCTACCATCTTCATGCAAAGTTTAGTTCTCTCAATTTCTAGATCAGCTCGAGGGTAGTTCTTACTCATTTCGGCTACTTGAGGTCCCTCTTTTAATCTAGCCTGATATGCACGAAACATCATGTCTAGATTTTCTGGTATGGGTTCTGCTAACACTGATCCTGATGTCTGAGCTGGATTCTCTTGATTCAATTCCTGCAAAGTTAATTCCTGGATTTTTGCTCTAGATTCCTTTAAACTTCCTTCCAACTCAGTTATCTTTTTACTCCATTTTCTCTTAATTCTTTCTCTAGAATCTTTCCAAGATTTTGTCTTTTTACTGCTAGATTCTGCAACTTCACTGGTTCCGGCTACTTTCTCTTGATTAAGCTGTTGGTTTTGTAAGAGCGCCTGTGCTCTGGTGATAGCTTGGATAGGCACATATGTAGGGTTGGATCCATCTGCGTTATTCACAATACCTATCACATTGATTGGTGTCACATTCGAAGCTTTGACTGGGTTCTTAGGACAATCTTTGATTATGTGCTCTTTGCCACAATCGGCACAAAAGCCTTGGATGTTATAGTACTGTGATTGTCCTGCTATTGGAGGATGTGGACAATCCTTTATAAAATGATCTCCTTGGCACCTAAAGCATGGTCCTCTAGGGCCCTGTGGTCTTTGTTGTCTCAATTGGGGCCGTGGGTTTGGGTTTGTGTACATCACATTAGCATAGTCGGGCTCCCAACTAGGTTCCACTGGTGGACTATCATAATGATATGTCTCCACATGTTCTGGTGACTCCGTGTAATATGCGGGTGGACTATCTACATGCGTAGAGTCAAAACTGTTTGAGGTTGGATCACTCTCTGTGATCAAGGGTAACGAAGGCACTAAGGCCCTATTTAGGTTCTCTTCTGCAGCAGCATATTTGACTGAGATAACATTCGCTGGTGGTGGTGGCTGCTGAGCTAAGACAGGTTGAGGTCTCTGTTGAGCCTGGTATGGGTAGTTTTGAGGAGGCCTATAGTAATGAGGTTGAGCATTGTAATGGCCTTGATACCTACTTGGCTGCTGGTATGCTTGCGGGTAGTTCTGTCTCACAGTCTGTTTGTTGTATGGGCAGTCTTGAGCTGTATGATTCGTGTATCTCCTTTCAATCGTACAGTATTGGCCACTAGGGTTGGCTTGTGGTTGTGGTGCATTGGGACACACATTTGCCATATGATCACCGCCACAGGTGTAACAACGCTTGTTTATTAGTACCCTAGGTTTACTAGAAACTCCTAGTTTCTGGGCCACTTTCTCTGCTAGGTCCTCTATCGAGCTAGACAATTTCGTGGATGCTAGAGATGAACAGTCTGAGTCCTTATAGACCTTTGAAAGTTCCAACTCGTCTCCTAAGTTGTCCTCAATGTCTATGCAAATTCTTACACATTGCTCTAGCGTTCTGGGTTCTTTTAGGTACACATAGGAGCGTAGTTTAGAGCTCAACAAGCCATCTAGGAACAATGACACTTGCTTGGCTTGTGAGGGTAGCTCTTGCATTGGACATCGTTCAACATATTGTCTAAACCTACGTCCTGCGAGTCTAACTGTTTCCTGAGGGGTCTGTTTAAAGCTATGAATCAACGAAGACGTGTCGTGTCTAATCCCACTTTTAGAGAATTCAGTGATGAATGACTCTAAAAAATGATGGATGTCTCTAAATTGCCTTTGTTGCAATGGTTGGAACCAAGTTAAAGCGGTATTCTTTAATGTTAGCCCAAAGGCGTTGTATTGCGTGAACATGTCTTCGACTTGTTCGGCTCTTAGTACTTGCTTGAATTCTGCGACATGGTCATAGGGATCTCCTGTTCCATCAAAATAATTTTTCATTGATTTTACTAACTGTGTGGGTCTCAGTATTCTTGCGTGTTCACGTGGTCTAGGTAGAGGAAAATCATCTCTACCACCTGGTATTCCATGATCTCTTTGTCTATCCGTTCTATTAGTGTCCGTGGTTATTCTATCTCTTCCTATGGGATGAGTGAAGCTTACTTCGGGTCTTTCTTTATTCTTTTCTCTTTGATTTCCAAGGGCTGATGATGTTCCTGCCCCTGGTTGTCTTGTATTCATGTTCGTTCTAGATGGAGGGAATACCAATTCACCTCTCCATGTATATGTGTTTCTAGCGTGGTCAGGCACCACAAAGACTCTTTCTGAAGTCTCATCCAGGTATACGACCTTTCCAGGTGTATCCGGGTCCTTGAACTCATATATTGTGATGATACCTACCTCACTAGGGTGTTCCTTTCTATACCTCCAAAAGGCTTCATCGGTCTCTTTATTTACCAACAACTCGATACTCCTGTTATCTTGCGGGATCCACTCTGGGATGAGTACTCTTGTTAATACGGATTTCCCTCTAGGTGTTCTAGGTTCTTCTAACGGTTCTTTTCCCTGAAATTTCGCTTCCGTCTCTAATTGAATTGTGCCAAACTCATTAGTATCGTTTGGCTGCGTACTTAGGACGTACATGGTTCCTTCTTTGTCTATGTAAGCGTCTCTCTCAAATTTCACCACTGGACGTTCCAATCCAATGGGTTGATCGGGGTTGTGCATTTGCACCACTTGCCTTCGCAAACCATCCTCATAGATGCGAGCACCTAGTCGGTTGGTTCGGAGAAACTCTAGTTGAGTCCTATAGGGTCCCTCTGGTTTTTCTAAGTATGCTACATTAGACCCTCCTTCTGGTCTGTCTGTGCTAAATGCCATTTCTGATTCGCTAGTATCTGAACTCTCGTTGCGGTAATGACTATTCAATTGCTGAGCCCACGATCGAGCAGTAGTTCTTACACTAGCCTCTGATGATCTAAGGCTTCGTCGGTCTGACTTACCTATATGTTTACCTGATCTAAGGTTCATTAATTTTCTCCCTTGCTCACTCAATTACACACTTAGATCGTCACTGGTTCTTTGTTATTACTTTCTTGATTCTTTTTTTAGATTTCTTTAGATCCTTGTTTCGATGTATGCGTCAGGAATTCGACTTTCTGTTATAATTTTGAGTTCTCGTTCCGTCAGACTTATGTTCTTTCCTTAGGTTTTCGCGTCACACACACCTTTACTTGTAGTCTTAAACTTGAAAGAATTAAGTATCTTGAACTTGAGGCGTTCCTATTGTCTTAAATTCAAAATGCTAACGTTTATCCTAAGCTATGAATTGACTGAGGGGGTTGAGTAATCTTCCAACCTCGAGTCGGCTTTTCTGTTGCTCTGATGCCCTGTTGCCCAAGAAGCCGCGCTTCCCAAGCTCTGCTGTCTTCACTGCCTTGCTTGCTTGCCCTTGATTGCCTTTGCTAGACCTGGAAAATTCCAATATTAGACCAATTCACAGGATGATCAGACACTTGAGTATATACACCTTTGCAGTCCCTTCCCTTTTGCCCAACTTTTCAATGCTTGCCCCCTGGCTTCCTAGTCCCAAGCTAGGTGAACCTCAAAATAGTTTATCTAAAAATAGACGTATTCTTTAAGAAAAAAACAGTTGAGGTCACGTAGTACTCGTCAAGAGCTTTCTAATGAGCTATTAAGCTCAAAAAACGGACTTCGGATGAAAAAGTTATGACCGTTCAGGCCCTGGGGGGTAAAAACTGACAAACAGGTTTTTCTCCAAATATGAGCTAAGGGGTCTCCTATGAGTATAATCACCCAAAAATTTCCCAAAAATTGCCCCAAAATTGGCCAAAAAATGAAACCCTAAAATTTGCGATGGGGGTGCACAATCGCGATGGTCTGAGATAATCGCGATGGTCTGAGACCGTCGCGATGGCGTGAACTTACACAATCGCGATGGCGTGGACTTGCGCAATCGCGATGGTCTGGGATTGCACCGTCGCGATGGCGTGGTCTTGCACAATCGCGATGGCGTGAGGTTGCACCGTCGCGATGGCGTGAACTTGGACCGTCGCGATGGCGTGAACTTGGACCGTCGCGATGGCGTGAGGGCACACAATTGCGATGGCGTGAGTTGACACAATCGCGATGGTCTGAAGAGCACCGTCGCGATGGTCTGACCGCGATGGTCTGGGCGCGATGGCGTGAGCCAATCGCGATGGTCTGAACTTTTGGGCTGTTGCGATGGTCTAAGGGTATCGTCGCGATGGCGTGGAGTAGCACCGTCGCGATGGTGTGAATTTACACGATCGCGATGGCGTGGAGTAGCGCCGTCGCGATGGTCTGACTTGCCACGTGGCACCGTCGTCGCGATGGCGTGAGCCAATCGCGATGGCGTGACACAATCGCGATGGTCAGAGACCGTCGCGATGGTCCGGCCAAGCCGTCGCGATGGTCTGAGCCTATCGCGATGGTGTGACACAATCGCGATGGTCAGAGACAATCGCGATGGTCCACCAAACTATGATTTTTTGAAATGCAAGTATGGTTTCCTACACATGCAAGGGTCGCCTACCTCGTGGTGTGGTCGCCTACAAAAAATACCGAAGGTTGCAGACCATCGCGATGGTCTGAGACACTCGGCAGATCTTGGACAGAGAGTAAAATTTTACCTTTTCCCAAGCTTCCTGATGCTCTGAATCACTGTACCTGCAAGAAAACTCAAGAAAACGCAAGCACACACAAGCACAAAAGTTCTCTCTCGCTCTCTCGCATGCACAAATGAGGGGCAATGAGGTGAATGGGTGGATATGGTAAATTTTTTTGATTTTTTTGGAAATGAAAATGATGATGCGGTGATGAAGATGAAGTGTGGGAGGAGTGAAAAACACTAAAAACTAAGTAACAACAACAACAAAAACTGAAATTTTTACCTTCCAACGCCACTTCTTGCTATACTCTTACCATCACACATTCGTCCTAGACTCGATCCCCGGCAACGGCGCCAAATTTGGTGTTGCTCTAGCACGATGGTGAGAACCACGTTAAGAAGCTCCACCTCCTTAATGTCAATCCGCGGAAGAGATAGGAGTGATATGAAGATCGTGAACGTGAGATGAAGTGAGAGTGAAGGTGAGAAGCACAAAGATGCACACACACATACACACACACAATGAAGAGACAAGCAAGACACAATGGAAGGTGGGAAAATAGCTCTATTACTCAAGAACACTCTTACAAGCTCAAACTAGCTCTAAGCTCACACTAACCGAAATGAATCAACCCGAACCAACCTCAAAAATGAGCTCTCTAGCTCTTTTTATAGTTTCTAGACTAGTTTTGACCGGTTTCACATCTAATGACCGGCATAGTTAAAAAATAGGTCCTAGAGGCTATTTGGAAGGGCAAACGATGTCTAAAAATAACGAAAATTGGTAAGCGCATTCTACCTAAGCTCCTCAAGCTCGAGGACTCCTCGGCTTGCACAAAATGGAGCTATCGATTACAAAAATGGGGTTTGGTCTATATTACATATGTTACAAGAGTGATGAAAATCACTGTTGAATGTTTTGAAAAATGATAAAGAACATATTTGTTTGAGAAATTGATCCGACTGGCTCCCTGCTCCGTTGTTACATGCTTCCGCGTCGTCTGTGCCTCTGGCTGTGCCTCTGACTGCTTCCAACAGTCACTCTACCTGGGCTATCAGGATCCTTAAACTCATAGATCATGATTGTTCCAATATCAAATGGCCGATCAGATTTATATCTCCAAAAGGCTTCTTCAGTTTCTCGGTTCAGAAGAAGATCTATGCTCTTATTATCTTGGGGAATCCACTCTGGTGTGATAATCCTCGTAAGGACAGATTTCCCTCGAGGGGTCCTCGGTTCTACCCCCATGTTTCCTTGCTCTAGGTCATCTAAGTCCGATTCTGGGACTACATTCCCAAATTCATCAGTCCTATCGGGGTGGCTGGTGACTACATATATTGTCCCTTCCTTGTCTAAGTAAACTCCGTTTTCGAACTTGACAGCTGGGTGCTCTAATCCAATGGAATGATCGGGATTCTTAATCTGTACCACAGTCCTTCCTAGGCCGTCCTCATAGATGCTAGCACCCAATCGGTTGGTCCTAAGGTATTCCAACTGCGTTTTGTAAGGGCCTTCTACCCTATGCAAGTATGGCACTCTTGAACTGCCTGTAGGTCTCTCCATACCTTGAGACATCCCGGATTCACTAGTCTCAGAACTTGGGTAGTATGAATGATGGCTCAACTGCTGGGCCCACGACCTAGCAGTGTGGTTGACACTAGCCTCTGAAGACCTAAGGCTCTGTCTATCCTTTACTAGATGTCGCCCTGATCTGAGGTTCATATGCCTAGTTAAGTAGCCCAATTTTTGCCCAGAGTACAACCTCGTTGTTGATCAATTGGTCTCAATCGCTTGATTCGTTTTTAGTGAGTTATTATGTTTATGATCTTGTCTGATATTGCGTCGTCAGGAATACTTGAGTAGTTTTCGTACTTTAGTTTGATTGTTTCATGTTGGGTTCTTTTCCCTTAAGGTTTTCCTTCACACACACAGGTTATCTCTGGACTTGAACTTGATTTCTTAGATAGTCTTTGATTTATCTCGTGCCTATCGTTGCCTGGAATTACTTCTAACACTACCCACACTTAGCCTAAACTAAGAATTGACAGAGGGTGTTGCGGGTTTTCCAACCTTGAGTTCCTTTCCTTGAGTTGTTGCCCTGGTGTGCCCAGGACGCGTGTTCCCAAGCCTGCACTTACTCTTGCTTTGCGTACCTTTCGATGCTCTCAAAGGACCTGTAAAAGGCCCAAGTTTAGCTCAAGAGTTAAATTCAAATGACAACCCCAAGCACTTCCATTCATGTAAACTCAAACACCAATTAGCCCATTGGTTTTATGGAACTTCATTCTAGGGATCCCTGAATTTTGTTCCCCCTGGGTATGGTCAACTTCAAAATACCCTATCTGAAAATCAATGCATTATTCTTATAAAAAACAGCTGAGGGTGTGTAGTATATGCCACAAGCTTTCTGACAAGCGCTAAAGCTCAAAAATTGGATTTCGTATGAAAAAGTTATGACCATTCAGGGTTTTGGAGTTAAAACAGGATTCAAAACAGGCTAACAGGAATTCTCAAGTTGCTTGTGGCACGGCCTCGCGATGCAATACTATACCCTAGTGTTTGCCCCACACTTAGCAAAAATTGAGACCACTATTTTTTCCCAAAAAATTTGACCTAATTTACCCTTCTAACGTGTTCGCAAAGTCTGTCGGTCGCGATTGACAGGTCAATCGCGATTGATGTGTCGATCGCGATTGATAGGTCCATCGTGGCTGTCAGTCGCGATTGATGTGTCGATCGCGATTGACAGGTGTCTCGAAAAGTCAATCAGTCGTGGTCAAAGGGTCGTTGACTCTGTCAGTCGCGATTGATGAGTCGATCGCGATTGACAGGTCGGTCGCGAGGTCTGTCCGTCGTGGTCAAACAATCGTTGACTCTGTCGATCGCGATTGATGAGTCGATCGCGATTGATGAGTCGATCGCGATTGATGAGTCGATCGCGATTGACAGGTCGGTCGCGAGGTCTGTCCGTCGTGGTCAAACAATCGTTGACTGTGTCAGTCGCGATTGATGGGTCGATCGCGATTGACACGTGTCACGCGTAGGCTCCGTCGGTCGTGGTCAATCGGTCGTTGACTCTGTCGGTCGCGATTGACAGAGCCGTCGTGGGCTGTCGATCGCGATTGAGGTGTCGATCGCGATTGACAGGTCTGTCTGTCGTGGTTTGTCGATCGCGATTGACGTGTCGATCGCGATTGACAGAAATCTGTGGAATTTCAAAAAACTAAACACATTTTTGGGAAGCTCTAGGCCTGTAGGTCATGGATATGCACTTTGTTTAGCAAATAGATCAACTTTTCTGTCGGTCGCGATTGACAGAACCCGGCGACACACAGACAGTTACTTCGAATTCCGTACCTGCGCAGGGTGCTGGGGACGATGATGCGGCCTGTACCTGCAATAGAGCTCAAAAAACATGCAAAGACAGCACACACAATTTCGCTCTCTTGCTCTCGCTCACAAGTGAAATGAGGGAAATGAGGTGGAGATGGTGATATGATCAAAAAACAGAAATTTTCGCGATGATGGAGATGGAGGTGGGAGATGGTGATGATGAGGATGGTAATGAAGGTGGTGAAGGAAAAACAAGAAGATAGATGAAAGTGAAGAAAATACCTACAACTCCAACGTGTCAACTCTACGTCTTACCATCACACGCTCGTCCTCAAAGCTCGATCCCCGGCAACGGTGCCAAAATTTGGTGTAGCTCAGTGATGAGTAGCACCTCCTTTAATGTCAATCCGGGAAGACGTGAGGATGGTATGAAGACCTCGAGCAAGTGGAAGCACAAGTGCGTGAGTGAGAAGCACACAAACATGCACACACATACACACACACGCGCACACACGGCAAGACAAAGAGTGAGGAGCAATGGAGTTCTTAGATTCCTTTCAAAAAGCTCTTACAATTTTGTTTCAATTACAATCTAACCCCAAAAATGAGCTCTCTAGCTCCTTTTATAGTTTTTGACTAGCTTTGGCCCTGTCCAGACCTAGTGTCCGGCCTGGTTAAAAATTAGGTTCTAGGGCCAATTTGAGGGCTTAAACGGAGTCTAAAAAATACGAAAATTGATATGTAGGTACTTCTAAGGCTCCTCAAGCTCGAGGACTCCTCGGCTTGCACAAAATGGAGCCACAAAAATATGAAATGGTATTTACAATGATTGTTAGTGATAAGAATCACTTTTGATTGGTGTAAGGTTTTGAAAAATTAAAGGTTGCCTTAGTGCTAGATCTGCTTGAATGCTCATACTTGCTTCTCCATGAAGAAAATTATTGGCCTACTTGCCAGATCTTCTTTGACTGCCCTGTCTGCTTGTGCTATCCCTTCGCTCTGACTCTCTTCGTCTTGTGGCTCCTTCGGTTCCCCGACTGCTACCAACAAGGCTCAGGACTATGCTTTAGTTGGAGACAACTTATATGGAAGAGGCAAGGATGGTTATCTAAGATTGTGCATTCATGAATCAGACTATTTGAAAGTCTTAGAAACTGCACACAGCGGTGTTGCAAGTGGACACTTTCAGTCCTGATCGAGTAATCAAGACCATTCTATTCTCAGGACTTTGGTGGCCCACTCTTCATATGGATGCTCACACCTATGTGAAGAAATGTGACATATGCCAACGTGCACAATATGCAGTTAGAAAAGACGAGATGCCTTTGAGGCCGATGATCGGAGGGCGTGCATTTTCGAAGTGGTGTATAGACTTCATAGGTCCTATTAAGCCCCCAACTAGAAACTCCCATGCAGAGTATATTATTGTAGCCACTGATTACCTTACAAAGTGGGTAGAAGTGAAAGCCACAACAAAGAATGATGCTCAGACTACGGCTAAGTTCTTATTCGAGAATGTGTTCATGAGATATGGGCTACCAATAGAGTTAGTGAGCGATAGAGGCACACACTTCTTGAATGAAGTCATTGAAAATCTTCTCCAAGAATTCTTGGTGATACATAAGAAGTCTGCCCCTTATCACCCACAAGCTAACGGACAAGCCGAGAGCACCAATAAGATCCTCTGTAACGTATTGACGAAACCGGTAAATAATAAACGCTCTGATTGGGACAAACAACTTCATCATGTTGTTTGGGCTTATCGAGTTGCCTACAAAATGGTACTCGACGCCACCCCATTTCAGATGGTCTTCGGACAGAATGCTGTGCTACCTTTGGACTTCTTCATCCCAGCCTTAAAAGTAGCAGAAGAGCATGAGTGGAGTGGACATGAATTGTCCTCTAGGATCTTCGATCTAGAATGCTTAGGTGAGACGAGGCTACACGCGGCAGCAGGCATCTATGCTGCAAAGAAAAGACAAAAGGTATACTTTGATGCACACATCAAAGATAAAGGATTGAAAGAGGGAGACCTAGTTCTGGTTTATACGCTAAAACAACATGCCCGTAAGTTGGAAAAAAGAGGATATGGACCCATGATCATTAATAGAATTTCCACTAGCGGTGCAGTTCAGTTGGCCACTCTAGAAGGAGATATCTTGCCAAACTAAGAAGTTACTGGAATATGAAAGACAGCCCTCTCTAGTTGTAGAACCAGAGCTAGATGAATTGGTACCCATTGAGGTGGACGAAAGGTATGAGGAACCATATGTTCCTATGCCGATGCCAGATGGTCAGCAAACCTCAGAAGGAATGGACACCTTGGAAGTCGAAGTACCCGAATGGCTCCAGACACTAGAAAAAACATCTACAACCCATGAAGATCGAGTGGCAATCCAAATCCAATCAATGGCCAAATTAGAAGACACCATCATAAAGTCAGAGTATTTCCGCAATATGTCTCATCATAGATGGATCGGCACCAACAATGATCAGTATGTGCCATACTGTGTACTCTTGGCAGATTACAACGCAGAGATCCAACGACGATGTGGCAAGGCTCCAATTTTCGCCACACAATTTGGGCCCAATGATATGCCAGAGAGTGCTAAAAAGGGATCCATTCATCAACCCACCTGGAGGATCCGGCTTCTTGAGACCTACCCAGAGATGGTTTGTACTTGGACTAACATGCCACTCTTTATTAAATACAACCCTGTTATGTTCCAGTCTTCCGCAGATGCACCTGGCCCGAGTTTACCATTACTGTCAAGAACATCAAAGGCTGTGCAAAGTGGTTAAATTATGTTTATCTAGCACCTCCACAAGGACCTCCCACTGTGAATTATATGATTTCTACCATCCGTCACTGGAGCATTCGACTACGGAATACCCCCGATGTGATGGCCCAAATGTGCATGAAAATCTTTGAATTAATGTTGATCACATTCAGGACATTCAAGAACATTAAAGACCCCCAATTCTCAGGAGTTGGCTTCCTTACAGGCAACCAAGATCTGGTATACGACATGAGCACCACCCCATCAATAGAGGTAATATATGCTTGGCACGCCAGAATCAAGTACCTCCCAACTTGCTTTAAACAGACATTCGAGGAGATGTTCGTAACAGGATTCTGGGAATATCACTCAGACATATTTGTACCCAGGCCCTCACATCTCCTCCACTTATTCGCTGTGGAAAGAACCATCCATTCAGAACAATTGCGGGTGCCACATCCAGACGTCCCAAGACCAATGAATTGGGATGCATTGTTAACAGACCTAGCACGGGGCTATGATTAGAAGAACACCACCTCACTTCCGATGTTGTTCAATATTATGTCCAACGCACAGCTAGACAAGGGTCTGTCAGAGACGATAGACGCAAGAGGGGGGGGGTGTTGGTGTTGGAAACAATGTCCTATTTGTCAAAGGTTGGTAATGCTCTCAGATCACAGGATGTGTAGCATCTGTTATCACCCTTTGTACAACAAAAGCGTGGGGCGCCTTGGATACAAGAATCACCTTCCAAAGAACCCAATAGGGTTCAAATCCCCTGAGACGCAACGGCGTGCGCGAAGATTTTTTGTCATGTTATCATGCTTTTCATAATAGGTAAATGGCGCCAAAAACGGACAGCGGACGGAGTTGGTTTTTCGCAACACGTTTTTTGCTTTTGGAGAAGTGCGATCGCATAGCTTTATGTGCTTTATTGTGCTTTTCAAGATACAAAAAATAGTATAAAAGAAGTACTTTGGGTCACTTCTAATCATCCTTCACCTAGGATCAACACAAGCTTTGGAGCTTGGACCTCAGTAGAGGTGGTGTTTCTTCTAGCACATGGGGCAGCCATGGTGCTAACTTGAAGCATGTTGAGGAGCAGCTATGGAGTTCTTCTTAATGATTCTTCTTGGAGAAGATGAAGGGTGTGCTCACACTCTACCTCATGGAGAGGAGGTTATCTCTTGTTCATGGCAAGAAGACTTGATTATTAGCAGCTTGATGGTGAGGATCGCCCATCTACATGATGTATTTGAAGATCATCTTCTACAAGAAGATGTTAGGTTGAAGATTATCTTATACAAGAAGATGTCTGGCTACTTCAAAGACATTGGATGGGACCATCTACATGATTTTGAAGATTATCTTCTACAGGAAGATATTAGGTTGAAGATTGTCTTCTACAAGAAGATGTCGGGCTACTTCAAAGACATTAGATGGTGATTAACATAAGATTTACATCTTATGTTAAGTATTCAGGTACATATTCTCTTTATGCACACAGGTACTACTTGAAGTTTATGGAGGCTGTGGCGTTCATATCAGAAGGAGTCCTATTCGGCATAGGTACAAGAGAATCAGTACTTATATGCTTTATGCATATTTTTATGAGGTGTTTGAGAAGGTGTGTTCACATGAGTTTGAGGATTGCAGGCAACAATCTTGTTAGCATTCTATGCTACTTTATAAGTATGTGATCTTTTCACACACGTATCTAACTTAGGGTCTTCCATAGCCTAAGTTTAGATGTAGGTTTGTTGACCATCAGTTTCACATTGATCCTTCCTCATTCAGTCACTCATATTCACTCTTCTATAACCTATAAGGTCACACATCTCATGTATATTCAGATTACTGCCCACACATCTGAATATGTTTGTTACATTGTACATTCACTCATACATCTATTTCTCATCACATAGAGTGGCTGAGAATTTTACTCCCACATTGTACATTGAACATTGGTATATATGATACTATGAGTAAGCGATGGCTTACGTAACACCTTACACATGACGTCTATTCTTTCTCTATCTTTGTCTCATCATCTGTATGATTAAGTTGTGGTATGATCATGTTTTGTCAAGATGGAAGATTGCTAGAATTAATGTTGTACATGAATGGAACTATGGAACCATGGACCTGTGACATGAGCCTAAGGGCCTACCTCACTTCCAACAGTTGGCAGTAGTCAAGGAACTGAAGGATTCACAAGACAAGGAAGCTTATGAAGGGAGTCGGAGCGAAGAGAAAGCACAAGCAGACACAGTAGTCAAAGAAGATTTGGCAAGTAGGCCATTTAAAATTTTCAGGCATCAAAGAGTTGGGCACACAAGAAGAAGGAGCAAGTAGGGAGCTCCAGGAAATTTATGTCAAAATGTTAGAAGAAATCCCTACAAAAATAGTGATTTTCATCACTAAAAACCATTGTAAATACCATTTCATATTTTTGTAGCCCCATTTTGTGCAAGCCAAGGAGTCCTTGAGCTTGAGGAGCTTTAGAAGTACCTATCTATCAGTTTTCACATTTTTTAGACTCCGTTTGAACCTCCAAATAGGGCAGAGAACCTAATTTTTAACTAGGCTGGTGAGGGTTCTATTGCATCCAAAGCAAACATGGTGGGAGGATATTTAGGAGCATTAATCATGACAAGAGGGACTATACGAACAAGAAATTGAGTCCAATTTGACCCACTTGCAGAGACTACCATGCAAAAATCTAGGAGATCTCCTCTGTCAACGAATATGGAACAACCACCACCTAACCCTAGAGTCAAGGTAGCCAATTCAGAGGAGGATCCAAAGAAGATGCAGATTGTCATGTTGCTCAATTTAAAAAAATGGGCAACCAATAGTTATGCAACATTGTATGGGATGCCATTAAATTACCATAGTTTGCAGTGGCACTACAAGGTAAATCCATGAGCTGGTTTAGCCAATATGGCATTGCACATTTTTCTAATTATAATGCTTTAAGAAGAATAGCATTTTACAAAGACTTAGAAGGGAAAAGACTCCAAAGGATATTGTTAGAAAACTTAGAACAATTTGATAAAACAATACGTTAGTGGAGGATTATGCGTAGAAGTTTTGGATCTTGGTAGATAGATTGTAGGGAAACAAAAGACCTACTAATGAGATGTAAGTTGGATCTTTTTTGAAAGGATTAAGAAGTAGTTTGAGGAATGCGGTGGCTAGCATAAAGATTGCAGGATTCCTCAATGTTTTAGTGTTGGTTGTTACTAGGGTAGAAACAAGATTTGGAAGAAGAAAGGGGAAGTATGGAAGGCATGAGAATTCCCAATGAATGTTTTAGTGTTGGTTGCTACTATGGTAGAAAGGAGATTTGGAAGAACGAAAGGGAAGTATGGCAGACATGATAATTCCCAATCAAAGGAAGAATTCCCAAAAAGGAAGTCCGATTCAGGACATCATGTGACAAATACAGATTCAAGTAGTGAGGATGAGGAAGTTCAAATAAGGAAAAATTGCAACGCAAAAGGTAAACATATCAAAGAGTAAATACGACTCAACGTTTGTATAACCCAAAAAATAGAGGCCAATCTTCAAGGTATGAAGAGAGAGACAAAGGAGAAGTAGCAGCAAATCAGGTAGTTCTGATTAGGGGATGAGAAGGATTTCAAAGACCAAGACTTGGAAAGCCTCCATGGAGAGAGCATGAAAATGAAGAAGGCACACTAGCAAGAGTAATGCCCCATGTGTATTGCTTTGCTCTAGATCATTGGATAGGGCTAAATTGTTCATTGTGGGTAAAGCATAGGGAAGAAAGAGGAGCTCTAGTAATCATATCTAATGAAGCAAACCATCAAGTGCATCCACAATAGCAAAACACAATTAATGCCTAGCATCAAGATAGAAAGTTTGAGGAAGTATTATTAGATGGTGGGTCAAGGGTAAACATCTTACCCGAGAGGTTCTACAAAGAGATGAGGGTAGAAGAGTTAGCCCCAAATCTATTCCAAGTTAAAATGGCTAATCAAACAAGGGTATAACCCTTAGGAATTTTGGAAAAAAAGAAATATAAGTAGTAGGAATGAGTTTTTTGGTGAACGTTGTGGTGATTCGAATGTCAAAATCAATGTCTCCTTATGAAATGTTGCTAGTAGGCCTTGGTTCACGATTGCTAAAGTAAAGTGTGATTTGGACTTTGTAAGCCGCCGGATTGGCATTTTGTATTTTCATTGTTCCTATATTTTCCTATCCCGCATGAACTGAAAGGTTTCATATTCTGCACGAACTGAAAGGTCGTGTGAAGAGATATATCGGCTTATCAACTAATAAAAAGGCATTGTGGTGACACTCCGGTAACGATAAGCGGGATCGCCAGACTATCTATCTGGGCGATTGCGTTCTGTGGAGAAGTCGTAGTGTAGTGTTCATGAAGTCTGAGTATTGTTGTTCTTACCTTTGTTCAATTTCATCAATTTGTGATTAACACATAAGGTTCTATTGTCGATATTTCTCTGTGCGACAGTAATCAGTAATTGCTACGTGACGCACTGTGAACAGTATTAACCTGAGTATGCACAATAAATCTGTGAGAAGAATAACCAGTCTTGACAATAATTCGGATTAAACAGAGTGTTGAATGTTAACGTATTGCGGTTTGGATAAATTAACTAGGAAAATCAAGTTACAGGGCCTCTGATTTATCAGACCCCTCCCACTCCCAAGAACCTGAAAGAACTTAAAATGCTTGTAAGGTGAAAGTGCATTTTAACATTGGCGCCGTCTGTGGGAAAGTGGCACAGAACTGTGAACAATCAGTAAGGTGGAGTAGTACGCAAGTGGTACAGACGTGATATATGCCGGTTACTCGGTCCGGCGAGTCATATCTGAGGTACAGGAGAGACCAGCATCCCTGGATAGTACCAAATTTGGTAGGGAAACCCCCAGTCAAAAGAAGCTCAGACCGGTTAAGTCCAATTGTCGAAGGAACAGAGTTTTTTAGTAGCGATTCCGATAGAATTCTGGTGACATAGGAGGAAATTCCTGTAGATTCTGGTGTAATTTCGGTATAGTCTGCAGAAGGTAAAAAAACTTCAAAGTGTACAGGGACACATTGCGTAGTTGACCCGACACCGTCTGGTCAGGATTCGAACTTTTTCGAGGATAAAGTGGTGTTACCTAGAGAGATCATTGCCGGTGAAAGAATACCCTGTTTTGGGGAAAGTTCGACAAATTCCGGTGATAGTTCGGTCCCAGTTGTAGGGAACTTATAGTTTTCCAGTGACCGTGTGATACTTCTTGGTGAATCTTCATTTCGGACACCATAGTTCAAGGCAAATTTGTTTACTCGGGATATCCAAGCTGAGGATAGGCTCTTTGATTTGGAGATCCGTAAGAGATTGAACGCTATTTTCAAGCCAGAAGGTGAGCAGTCTGACCATATAGATTCCGAAGGACCGGAAGCACCTCCTCAGAACTCAGGAGGCAACAATGGTACCACTACTAGCACCATGAGTGGACAACAACAACAACAACAGCAACAGCAACAACAACAGCTTTGAGATAATTTATGGGGTGACGTACACAAAGTTTGGAGGATTTCCAGGTGACGACCCTGATGCACACGTGCATACCTTTGAGATAATTTATGCCGTATTGAACCATCCACCCGATCCGGCATACAAGGCCATCGTATTCTAGTCTACATTAGTCAATGAAGCAACAAGATGGTTAACAGAGTATGATTTCAATCACTTCGTTACCTATGAGGCGATAAGAGATGCATTTTTACAGCGTTTCCAGTTGAAGAAAAATCTTGCTGAAATCTTCGACTATTTGCACAACAACAGGCAGAAACTGCACCAGTCTATTCAGGAATACACCACATTATTTAGAACTCATTTAAGACAACTGCCTCCGGCGCATGCCAACCTGTTGGATGATGCGATAACCCAATGGTTCATTAATGGTTTGACCCCACAGCTAAGACAAATCATGATCATCCGTTGTGTAGGTGCTATGACGCTAGATGCTGTTATTGCGATGGCCCTGCAACTAGAGCATAAGGTTGGGGGATTCACCAAAGACTTGGAATGGCTGAAGGCCAATAAGCATGGTATAGATGATCAAGCTAAATAGATGTATTGCACAAGTGTAAAAATCCAGGGCATACCAATGCCACCTGTGCCCTTAATCAGATGTATTGCGCCATCTGCAATACCACCGGACACTCAACCAAAAACTTTGCGTATAATGCCAAAGTGCAGGGACGAGCAGCTGTAAATGCCATTATACAAGAACCAGGTCAAACCGCAACCCACTATGTACCACCGCAGATGCGAAACAATCAACAGCAAGGATACCAAAATTACCGGGCATAGCGGAATACCAACTTCAATGCAAATTGATAGCAGGCCAATACATCAGCGGAGAATACTTCTCTGCCATCATCTCGATGTCAATTTTGTGGTGAACTTGGCCACATCCGGAGATTCTGCAAGGATGCAGCCGAATACGACCAACAAAAGAAAGAGCGTCAAAACCCGATGACCAACATGGTCTATATCTCCCTAGTGGAATCGCAAGCAGCAGTGATCTAGACAAGATCTGGAAAGCAGTTGCAACCCGCAGCTGAGGTGTTTGAACCTGGCATCCGTGAACAACATCGAATGTATACCAAAGCAATCGAAAACTGACTCTGTGGTGGATCATTCTGTCCCTTTCATCACTGTCTAGCATAAAAATCACAAGATTATGCACGTGTTAATTGATGGCGGTTCCGGTGTGAACATAGCAACTGCAGCTCTCTGCAAAAAGTTAGGGTGGATCCAAATTGAGCCGGTTCAATTCTTTGTCAGAATGGCAGATCAATCCCGCGTCCATCCGGTGGGACTCGTAAGGAATATCCTGATTACTTTGCATGGCACAACGTTCAAAATGACTTTCGTAGTCTTAGAACTACCAGAATCCAGCCTCGACTATAATCTTCTGTTCGATCGACCGTGGTTGAAACAAGCTAAAGTTATACAGGATTGGTCAACGTAGGAACTGAATTTCAAAGACAACCACCGTAAATATGTTGTCAAACTGGATGCCATTCAACCCTGTGACCTTCATGCTAGACCCTATGTAGTCGAGCCAAACCACATGTTGGATGGCTTAACTGATGATGAAGAAGAGGCGTTTCTGCAGAACAATAAAGATTTGATTTCCTTAGGTACTATAGATCTTCAAGTTGTAGCCAATAACTAGAGTCCAGTAGTCTGTACGGTTGTTCCTGTGACCAGAGATACAGATGTAGATGATAATGTTGCTATGGATGAAGCTACTCTGCAACAACTTTTACAGTCAGCTGACGATCTGGGGAAACCTCGTCAATTTTATGTCCCAGAAGACCAATTAGTGAGCTATAATTTGGGTGATGAAGCTAATCCGTGACCTGTTAAGATTAAGGCAGGATTGTCTGAGGCCTTTCAAGAAGATTTGATCCGACTCCTGCATGCGTTTTCTGATGTTTTTGCGTGGGACTACTGCGATATGAAGGGTCTTGATCTGCGGATCTATCAACATCGAGTCGTGCTTCAGCCAGAAGCGAAGCCAATTAAACAATCCAGTTACCGTATGAATCCCAACTATGTAGCACAGGTCAAAGCAGAGCTCGATACGTTATTGAAGGTGGGATTCATCGTACCAATAGAACACGTTGAATGGATATCACCGAATGTTATTGTTCCTAAGAAAAATAAGCAGCTCCGAATCTGTGTGGATTACCGGAAACTGAATGCGGCCACGATACCTGATCCGTTTCTTCTTCCCTTTCTTGACACAATGCTTGACAGAGTTGCCGGGCATGAGATGTACTCCTTTTTGGATGGCTACAGTGGTTATAACCAGGTCAGAATGGCTGAACAAGACATACCAAAAATGGCTTTCATTACAAACTGGGGTGTTTTTGCTTGTACGATCATGTGGTTTGGGTTACGGAATGATCCCAACACATTTCAATGTTGTATGTAGGAAATTTTCTCACCCTACCTAACCGCTTTTATGCAAGTCTATTTAGATGACTTCTCCTTATTCGGCAAGATTGCGGCGCACCTGTATCATTTATGGTGCTGTTTTGAGAAATGCCATGAATACCGACTCTGCCTGAACCCAACAAAATCTATTTTTTCGGTGTCTTGTGGTGAACTCCTTAGACATATCATATCGGCACAAGGTATCCAAGTTGATCCAGACAAAGTCGCAGCTGTGTTCGATGCACCCGTTCCTACAACGCCGAAAGAGGTTATGCGCTTCTTGGGACAAATCCGGTGGCATGGTCTAGGAGGGGAAATACCCTTCTCCTTGGCTCATTTCTCTTCTTGTATTTCCCACAAGAACTCTTGAGAGTATTGTTGAATTGAAGGAGGTATTCCAACATCCGTGGAATTAGGAACATAAGCTCCCCTTGGTGGTGAGCTTCCTTTTTCAATAACTGGTTGAGCCTGTGGAGGTAAAGAAACTTGTGGTTTGTTTACCAACTGCTCTAACCTTTCTAGTAAGCCTTGGAAATGCAAATCCGGTTTCACAGAGTTTGTATGATTGAACTTTTGACTAGTCTCGAGTATAGCTTGAGCTTGCTCTACCATTTTCATGCACATTCTCATCCGTTCAATCTCTAAATCCGCTCTAGGGTAACTTTTGTCTAGATTTGCAATTGTTGGCCCTTCTTGAAGTCGAGCCTGGTAGGCCTTGAACATCATGTCCAAGCCTTCTGGGGTTGGATCTCCCAGAACACACCCTGGTTGTGGTCTATTCACAATGGGTGGTGGGTGGGATGAGGTGGAGTAGATGGAGTTTAGGCATGCGAGGGGCTTTGAGATGCAATGTCATCTATTTTTGTTTTCGCTTCTTTTAGGCTCTCTTCCAATTTTGATAACTTTCTATTCCACTTGCGATTGGCCTTCTCTCTAGTATCCTTCCATGTTCTTGTTTTCCTCTTACTAGGTTCTCCCGATTCACTAGATTCTGATTGCTCTGCTGGTTTATCCTATTTTAAGGCTTGTGATCTAGTGAAATCTTGTATAGGAGCCACATTACTGCTACTTGAACTTGAATCTACCACTAAGCCTACCACATTAATGCGTGTAATCTTGGGTGCACTAGAGGGGTTTCTTGGACAATCTCTGGGGAGATGGTCTTTGCCACAATCAGGACAAAAAGCTTGTATTGTGATAGCATGTCCTTGACTTGGAGATGGTGGGTGGGGTCAATCACAAATGAAATGGTCACCTTGACATCTGAAACAAGATCCTCTAGGGGCTTCTGGTCTCATTTGTCTCAATTAGGGCCTAGGGTTAGCATTTGTGTACATGACATTGGAGTATTCAGGCTCCCAATTTTGTTCCATAGGTGGTGCTTCATATTGATAAGTGGTAAATCTCACTATATTCAGGTGACTCTGTGTAATAAGCATGTGGACTACCTTCATGGGAGTAGTCTGAACTATGAGCATGAGAGTCATTCTCTGAGATGAGTGGGGTCACTAGCACCAATGCTCTATTAAGGTTCTCTTCTACCACTGCATACTTAAGTGGAATTACATTGGCAGGAGCTGGTGGTTGGTTTCCCAAGACTGGTTGTGGCCTATATGGTGCCTGATATTGTTGTTGTGGTCTATAATATGGCTATTGGTATTGGTTCTGATACCTACCTTGTGGGTAAGTTGCTGATAATTTTTTCTAACAGCCTGCCTATTGTAGGGACAATCTTGAGCCGCATGGTTTGTGTACTTCCTTTCAATAGTGCAGTATGGGGTATTCCTTTCTCTCATGTTCTGGTTGTGCGATGGGCATACATTAGCCATGTGGTCGCCTCCGGAAGTTTAACACCGATTCAATGGGGTGACTCTTGGTGTTTGTCTATTTTGGACTCCTAGTTTCTTGGCAACTTGATCTGCTATTTCATCTATCTCAGTGGAGGCTCTGGAGGTATGACTAGTAGAACTGTCAGAGTCTTTATAGAGTTTGGATAGTCCTAACTCCTCACCCAAGTTGTCTTCTATATCAATGCAGGTCCGCACACACTCTTCTATGCTTCTAGGCTCTTTCAAGTACACATATCATCTTAACTTGGTGCTTAGTAAGCCATCTAAGAACAAGGTCACTTGTTTGGCAGGTGTGGGCAACTCTAGAATAGGTCATCTTTCTAAGTACTATCTGAACCTTCTACCTGCTAGTCGCACTGTTTCTTGGTATGCCTACTTGATGCTGTCGATCAAAGATGATGTGTTATGCCTGATACCACTCTTAGAAAATTCTACAATGAATTCGTCTAGCAGTTGACCTATATCGTGATAGTTACGACTACTCAGTGGTTGAAACCAAGCTAAGGCAGTGCCCTTAAGAGTCAAACCAAATGCCTCGTATTGGGTGAACAAATCCTCAACCTATTCAGCTCTTAACACTTGTTTGGACTCAGCCACATGATCATAAGGATCTCCTCTTCCGTCAAAATAATTCTTCATTGCCTCGATCACTTGAGTGGGTCTAAGGGTTCTTGGGTGCTCTCGGGGTCTAGGCAATGGAAAATCATGCTCATCTCTTTGTTGCCTATGAGCTTGATGTCTCTCTCTTTCAGGTCTTTCATTTTCAAATCCTGATCTATTTCTGCCCACAGTGTGTGCAAAACTTACCTCAGTTCTCTCTCTATTTCTTTCTCTCTGCTCTTCATGAGCTTGGGATGATCCTACTCCTTCGAGGCCATGGACACATTGGATCTTGGTGGAGGGAAAATCAATTTACTCTTCCAAGTATATGCATGTCTATCATGTTCTGTGACCAAGAACATTTTCTTTGATGTGTTATCCAAGTAGACAACTTTGCCTAATGTCTCTGGATCCTTGAAGTCGTAGATGATGAATATGCCCAATTGGCTAGGTTGATTTGGCTTGAGTCTCCAAAAGGCTTCCTCTATTTCTCTATTCAAGAATAGTTGTATGCTTTTTTTGTCTTGAGGGATCCAATCTGGAGTGATCACTCTGGTCAACACTGACTTGCCTCTAGGAGTCTGGGGTCCTTGTCCTACATTTCCTTGTTCTAGGTCTCCTATCTCATTCTTAGGAATGACATTTCCAAACTCATCAGTCCTATCTGATAGGTTGGTGACCACATACATCGTTCCTTCTGTATCAATGTATGAACCCTCTTTGAACTTGACCACCGGGTGTTCAAGTCCAAAGGGTTGATCGGGATTTTTGAGTTGGACCACTAATCACCTTAGGCCGTCCTCATAGATGCAAGCAGCTAATCGGTTGGTCCGAATATATTCCAACTGTGTCTTATATGGACCTTCTCGTGTTTGTAAATAGGTAGTACCTGAGTTACCTATAGGTTTCCCCATGCTAAAAGACATTTCTGAGTCACTTGTGTCAGAGTTTAGTACGTAAGGACAACCACTTAGTTATTGTGCCCAAGACTTAGTTGTATGGTTGACACTAGACTAAGAAGATCTAATGCTTTGTCTATCCTTGCCTAGGTGTCTACCAGATCTCAGGTTCATAAGCTTTGGTTACGAGTCCAAAATTTCCCCTTGGTATGGTTCAAAATCCTTTGGAGTCCCCTTGGTTCCCTAGTCCTGCTTCAGGGTCAACTTGCAACGAGCTATAGACCTCAAAAAATGGACTTTGGATGAAAACGTTATGTCAAATCAAGCTCCTGGGGGTCAAAATAGGCAAACAAGACCTTTTGGAAAAATCACGATTTTTTGTGAGAATCGCGATTTTGTGAAATCCAGAGAATCGCGATGCTGTGAATCTCAAGGGAATCGCGATACTGTGAATCTCAAGAGATTCACGATGCTCTAAATCTCAAGAGAATCGTGGTGCTGTGAATCTCAAGAGAATCGTGATACTGTGAATCTCAAGAGAATCGCGATGCTGTGAATCTCAAGAGAATCGCGATACTGTGAATCTCAAGAGAATCGCGATAGTGTGAATCTCAAGAGAATCATGTTTTTGAGAATCGCGATTGCCAGCAGAGAATCGTGTTTTTCATAATCTCGATTTTGAGCCCACTGAAAATCGTGTTTTCTCAGAGTCGTGTTTTTGACATGAAAATCGCGACTTTGTATGAAAATCGTTTTTTTGAAAATCGCGATTGCCAGTAGAGAATCGTGTTTTTGAGAATCGCGATTTTGAGCCCACTGAAAATCGTGTTTTCTCAGAGTTGTGTTTTGGACATGAAAATCGCGACTTTGTATGAAAATCGTGTTTTTTGAAAATTGCAATTCCCAATAGAGAATCGTGTTTGATCACAATCGTGTTTTTGGCTGAAAATCATGATTTGTGAGAATCGCGATTTTGAGCACATCCAGAGAATCGTGTCTTTGAAAAACTTACAGAATCGCGATTCTGAGCACAACCAGAGAATCGCGATTCTAAGAATGACCATAGAATCGTGTTTTTGAGAATCTTAGAGAATCATGATTTTGACTGCAACCAGAGAATCACGATTCTGAGAGTGACCTCAGAATCGTGTTTCTTTCAGAAAGCTTTTAAGCGGGAAATAGAAAATCGCGATTCTTAAAAAAATTGAATTTTTCACAGAATCGCGATTTTGATCACAAAATCATGTTTTTTGGTGGGAAATTTGAATTTTTGAGCGCCGAGCAATGGCGAACTCCATATGTGCAGACAATCATGAAAAAACACAGGCGCTTGCTCTCCCTTGCACTTCCTAACTCCCTCCCACACAATAATGCATGAAAAATGGTATGAAAATGGTGAAAATGCACTAAAAAACAAGAAATTTCTATGAAGATGAAGATGGATGAAGATGGAGATGATGATGATGATGAAGATGGAGAAGGAAAATCAGAAAAATCACATAAATGATAGTCTTTTAACCTTCCAACATCGCAAATCTACGATCTTACCATCACAACGCTCCTCCTCGAAGCTCTCTCCCCGACAACGGCGCCAAAATTTGGTGTAGCTCAAGCGTAAGCACCACCTCCTTTACTTGTTAATCCGCGAAGATGTGAGGACCTGTATGAAGACCACGAGCAAGTGAAGGCACAAGTGTGTGAGTGAAAGCACACAAACATGCACACACATACACACACACGTGCACAAGATAAGATCAAAGAGAGGAACAATGGAAAGCTTTGATTGCAAAAGATTTCTCTTAAAAAAGCTCTATTCTCTAACAAGCTAACCTCAAAAATGAGCTCTCTAGCTCTTTTTATAGTTTTTCGACTAGTTTTGGCCCTGTCCAGACCTAGTGTCCGGCCTAGTTAAAAATTAGGTTCTAGGGCTTATTTGAGGCCTCAAATGAAGTCTAAAAATTATTAAAATGGGTAGGATGATACTTCTAATACTCCTCAAGCTACAGGACTCCTCGGCTTGAACAAAATGGAGTTACAAAAATAGAAAATGGTATTTACAATGGTTTTTAGTGATGAAAATCACTATTTTTATAGGGATTTCTTCTGAAAATTTGACATACACTTCTTGGAGCTCCCTACTTGCTCCTTCTTCTTGTGTGTCCACCTCTTTGATGTGCTCCTGTGCTTTGTCCTTGACCTTCAGCTTCAACAATACACCTCACCATCTCTATGAGTGACCTGTTGTTCTGTTCAGCAAATCCATTTTGTTGAGGTGTATATGGCACTGTACACTGGTGTTTTATCCCACATTTAGCTAGAAATGCATTAAAATCAGAAGACATATATTCCCCCCTTGATCACAATGGAGGGTGCCCATTTTACATGCTGACATATTTTCGGCCAAAACCAAAAATTCTTTGAAGCACATAAACACTTTGGACTTTGCTTTGAGTGGATATATCCATGCATGCCAAGAAAAATCATCAATGAAAGTCAGGAAGTAAAGATAATTTCCAAAATGGGTTGTCTGCATAGGACCACAGACATCACTATGAACAAGCTGCAATTTCTGAGTAGCCCGAACTAAAACATCTTTTGGAAATGAGGAACACTGCATTTTGCCTAAAATAGAGCCTTTACATACATGTTTATCGGATGCCTCAAGTTTGGGCAAAGAAGACACCATTTCATATTTTTGTAGCCATAACAAACTAGTAAAGTTCAGAAGACCAAAGTGTGCATGCCAAAGCTTTGCATCTGACATAGCCTGAGAATCATGTATTGTACAGGCCAAATCATTCACCAACTTTTCATAGTCAATGAGCTTATACAACCCACGACATAAAATGCCAGAAGCAATAATAATATCGCCATTTGACAGACCATGAATTGTACATCTGTCATCAAAAAAATTCACAACCAAGCCAATCTTGGCTAATGCAGAAGCTAATAACAGATTCTTCTTGATACCTAGCACAAATAAAGCATGTGACAAAGTGAAAGAACTACCATCAGCAGTAGTCAGAATGATCTTACCAACTCCCATGACAGGATAAGAGGAGTTGTTGGTGCATGTGATAGTATTCCCTATAGGGGCAAGCTCGAGTGAAAAGAAACTACGCTACAAGGCAATATGTTTGGTCGACCACTATCAAAGTACCAAATATCTGAGTCTACTACAGACATGCACTGATCATGAGAAGATGGCTCAAAACTGCAAACACTAGTAAAAACCCATTCTTCATCTTGCACAAGGTTAGCAGACTCTGTTTTTGGAGTAGAGGCCTTTGCAACAACCATTCTAGCCTCTTTTTTCTTTGCCTCTTTTACAACTATTATAGGACAATTCTTTACGATATAATCATTTCCTTTATAGTACTTGCAAAACAATTTTTGCTTTTTTGATTTCTTCTCATCTTTGTCTTCCTTCTTTGAATGTGCAAAATTAGCAGATTTTTGCTTACTAATTGAAGAGTTCCATTTTCCTTTGCCCTTCTAACTAGAAAAGAAAGCTTGATCTACAACATGCATAATGGACCTGTTCTTCCTTGACTGATCTTCCTACAACAAAACAGAGACTAACTCCTCAAATGACAAGGCATTTGGATTTCCTTTCATCATCAACCAAAGAGTAGAAGCAAAACTCTGATATGAATCAAGAAGACCATTCAAAATAGTCTACACAAATGAGCTATCTGGTATAAATGCATCAACAAAAATCAATTGTTCCTTCAAGTCTTTGATCTTTGTTAGAAAACTTTCCATAGAATCATCTTCATTCATGTGCTCACTCTCCAACTATTTTTAGAGGTAAGCAAAACAAGCCTCATTCCTAGCTTGGTACAATGTGGTAAGTGTATCCCAAGCATCCTTAGCTATTTTGCAAGAGCGAATGTGAGAAATAATAGTAAGTTTGATAGACAAAGCTATCAATGCATGTGGTTGAGCATCTCTGCCATCCAAATGAATATGCTCAGCAATAGGCACAGCAAAAACCACAGCATGAACAGGAATCTGCAGAATATCACCATCTTCGACACCATCTCCATCAGCTCGAGCACCTGTATTTGCACCACCTGTATTTGTAGGTGTAATAGAACATCTTTTAACACCTTGCATAATATTCCATAGTGCTTTTGAAACCAATATGTGTCACATCATATAAGCCCATAACGGGTAGTTGGTACCATCCAACGTATCCTTAATAGCAAACATATAGAATACATCATTGCTTTCAGCCATGGTCAGTGACTAAAATACCTTGATGTAAAAAATTGATTGTATCTCAAAAAGTTGAACATAACTACCTAGATGAATTTTGCTAAACCTGTAGTAGACTTGGAGACATTCATATTGGCAAACCGGAACTGGTATATATCTTTGGCACAAAAAGATGAAATAGCCTCCACAAGCACTATGACAATGCATTTGGAGACCAAAACGAGCTCAGATTGTGATTTCAACACCATAGAGCGAAGTTGCTTTGATCTTTGAAACACCCTAAGTATGCTCACCAAAATTCGTGTGATTTTGAGATTACAACTAGAGGAGTGTTGACGATGCCCTAGATGAAGCGACGACCTGCTCTAATACCAACTATTAGAGTTAGACATCTGTGGAAGCACGCGAACAGCACAAACTCCCATGACAAACACCATTGACTATAATGACAATCCTAAAGCTACAACCAAAAGTGCTAATGTAGACCACAATGGTGGAAATTATTGTTTTGGAATCAAAACCACCAGTCAATCTAGGGTTTGTTTTCTCATAATAGGTGGTCACTCGAGAAGAGTAGACTCTACTCTTTGATTTTGAGCAAACAACACTAGATTTTATAGAATTTTAATATTCTGATGTACAATATGGATTTGAAGAATACAACAACCCAACTACCTAGGGCCTCAAACAAATGAGGAAGAAGCCCACACTAGAAAGGATCAAGAAGATGAACAATGTGCACTACAAAAGAAGAGGAAGAAAGACCAAGAGAACAATAGGATGAGCAACATCAAATGGAGCATGATGAAGAACTAGATAGACCTGCCTATACATTAGATCTATAAAGATGACATACACAAATTGAAGTTGTGGAAGTCTGAGGGAAGCCAAATCAAGAGCAAGCATGCCCTCCTACAACATGGAAAAAGTGGATTTGATGTAGAATTTGATGTGGGAGTAATTGAAGCTCTAAATTTTATGATGAAATACCCCCCCCCAACTCGATACTATTCACAAAGAGCTATAACTAAGCCTTATCAAGGTTGAACCATCCAAGTCCCATGTCCTCCTAATGTCTCATGTGGATCTACACTTTGAGGACATATGCATCCATCCATCTCCCCTATCAATACCGCTTTGTTAGGACATCCCACCATCTTGCCTATTTCCTCCACCACCTCTATCTCTCAAGAACTTCAATCCATGTTCAAAACCCCTCCATAGACAACATCCCAATTCCACATACCCATATGATCCCCAACCCATTCTCCACACAAAACCACACAAGAAGCTTCACAAGATATTGTATTTGAGTCTCAAACAAGTCCACCCATTGTCACTACTCTTGCACCATTCCCCCCCATCCAACCAAACAAAAGCCCCTCCCCCCCCCCTCCAATCCACCCTCCCTCTCTGATCTTTTTTAGCCCCATTGAGCCACCCACTATCTCTGTATACCCTCGTGAATATATTTTTCATCCATTTTGGATATGCGACTTCCACCAAGGACATCCAAACCCCAACTATATGAACTTTCACATCAATATTTACTTGCAACACAACTACATCAATATACATACCACCTTCAATTCACCTTTTCATGATTACCACAACACACACTTCCACGTTTGAACCCATGGAATTTTTTCCACGAAGCACAACACCACCTCCACACACAATATCACCATTCCCAATCCCTCGACGAACAACCTCATTGCCACTCATTGACATTTTCACTTTCTCAACCACACTCCCCATCCCCTCCCCCTTCCCTCTTGCATCATTTTCAATTAGATCGCATCCATGCACATCAACCTTTTGTATACTTGATTGTTCTTACACTCGGTTTTGAGTCAAATGTTCTATTCCATGGACCAAATTCTCGATGAATAGGCTAACTTAGGACAATGATACAACAACTTGAAAGAGCAGTCAAGCAAATTACAATCACAACTTAATTCCTCGACTCCAAGTACACACAATTAAAGGAATCTCACAATGCATTGGAGTTATAGTTTAAAAAATAGAGAAATGGCTCCGAGTGCAAATGGATCGAAATGGTAGATTAACTACAAACATGGGTTCCTCAGAAGACACCTAACTACAGCAAAGGAAGAAATCAATGGTTGCAGGTTCAAAACATTAAGAATTTTGAAGCCACACTTCAAGGCTTTGTCATCCAAGCGTATTTAGATCATTCTTCAATGGTACAAAAACCTCCTAAACGGGCATGATAAATTATCTAAAGAGTTCTCAACAATCTGAGCGACACATGCGTGCACCTCTACCACTACCTCTAATGCACTCACCACATCTACTATTCCTGAAGATGCATTAGAAAAGCTAGAGAAAATTTGAAGAAAAGTGGCTAAAATGTGATACGAACTAACATCTACATTATCAATGGAAAGACCCACATCACCACCTAGCATCCTCGAGTCAGAGGAACTTGTGCACATTCTAGTTGAACAATCTTTTGAAGAAGAATGCAAACCACAACTTGCTCTTGGTGACCGAGTTATCGATGAAGGTCAAGATACTTTTGAACTCCAAACGCTTGCGTGGATGAACCTATTTGAAGTAGGTAGGACACACTCTACACCACTATAAACTTAGATAAAGACAATGGAAGTCATTGAAGAATCTATCTGACATTGGGCATGCTTTCAAGATCTTGCACTGAGAAGATATATTTCAATGAATGAAATGCAATACATGTCGTATTTCATTATCTTTGCAGAATAACATGCAAAAAGAGAATGAATAACATGCAAGCTTCCCACATTCACAACACAGTTCAAACCTAAAGATTTCCCTTTAGATGCATTACATGAAACCATCTTCCAAACTAATTGGAGGGTGCAAATACTACAAGAGTATCCAAAGATGATGGGCCTCGACAAAGGAACCTTCGTGCATCTTGTACAATCCCTACTGTAGTTGAATGCCTCATCACGGAGCCTAGCCTAAATTTGCAATCAAAGTAAAAATTGATAAGAAATGTTAGGACTCGTTAAATCATCTATATCTCACACAACCATAAGGGCCACCCATCGTTGATTACATGATAGCCACCATATGCAATTGGTTGCCTCATGTACACAAGATGTCTGATGTCATGGCATGCATGATACTTAAAATATTTGACATGATGCAAACTTCTTTTAAGGTGTTTAGAAAGTTCAAAGTGCAGCACATCTTAACTTGAGGCTTTGAACACTACAATATGGACTTAGTATACAACATAAGAATCACATCCTCCTTGAAGGTCTGCTATGTGTGGCATTGCATAGTAAATTACTTAATAGCCTATTACAAGTAAGATTTCAAAGAAATGTTCACAAAAGGTCTAAGGGAGCATCATTCAGAGGTCTTCATATCCAAACCAGCTCATTTACTACACTTCTTTGCTTGTGAAGCTCTATAGTACTCAACACATTATTGCTCCAACAACCAGATACTCTGGGAGCTATTGATAGGCATAAAATTGAGGCAAATTTGGCAAAGGGTATCCAAGTGGTAGAAGACTCCCTAGCAATTGATATTTTACAACAATACATAGATCACCCTCTTCCACAAGGGTCTCTCGGGGATGATAGACATGGGGGAGAGGGGAGTGTTGCACCCAATGCCAAAGCCAAAATTAAGGGAGCAAACATAGAAGCCACAAAAGCATGTAATGCAAGGCATGTGAGGTGTGTGTAAAGATAAATATTGATAATTCATACAATTCAAGCCCAAAAAAAATGATTTTAATCACTACCCTTGTATATATAGGACCCAAAAAAATAAAATTTCGTAAGCATATGCTCCATTTTGTGCAAGAAGAGGCAACCTCCAACTTAAGGAACTTAGATAGATTCCACATATCAATTTTCGTATTTTTTGGACCCCGTTAGACCCCTTATCATTAGGCATTATCCTAACTTCTTCTATAATCATCCTATTTCTTCTTTTTGATGCACTATTTAGCTTAGATGTATAACTAGTTGTAATCTTTCTTTTGATTTCTCTCTCTTGCAAGAAAGAATCAAACTCGTGGGAGAAAAATTCTCCCCCTCCATCAAACCTTAGTCTCCTCAATCTCTTATCTATTTGATTATCTACAAGTGCAAGATACTTTTTGAAATATGAAAATACTTCATCCTTATGATTCATAAAGTAGAGTATAGTCCATTTACTACAATCATCAGTGAAAGAAAAATAATTCATTAATCCTTAAATAGATGGCTCCTTCCATGGTCCCCAAATCTTAGTGTGGAAAATCTCCAAGATATCTCCATGTATGTATCCCTTTTTGTGAAAGTTTTCTCGTGAGACTTGTCGAATTGGCATGCACTACATTTTTAGATCATATGTTGCTTTGTGATATTTGGAAATCAAAGTACACTGTGATCTCTGATATTTTTCCTCAAGTTCCTCTCTAATGTGAACCAATATTTTGTGTAAAATCTCTAGTTCCGATAAAGTTTGTGTGTCATAATTTAACAATGTTTTGTTCTTTGTGTCTTGGAGTTGAAAGGTGAATAGTCTACCTATCATTTCACCTTTGGAAAACTTCTTAAATCCTTGGTATGGGTCTTCTACATAGGCTTCATACATTGTAAATGGAACCTACAATACTTTCTCCACAATCTCACCTACACTTATCATATTCTTTGTGATGCTAGGTACATAGAGAACTTTGCTCAAAAAAATCATGTTACCATTTGAAGTTCTCATATTTCCAATCTTCTCCATGGGTGCCTTGTGCCATTTCCTCTTTGCATTCCATGCTTTTCCTTAGGGTCTTCGAAGTGTGAGAGTAGTGCTACACTCCATGCTACATGATTTGAACATCTAAATTCAATATGGAATACATGCTCATCTAGTTTACCTCCTTTCATAGTCATGTTCATGAGTTGAAGAGATTCTTCTTCTCATTGATCACTAGTATAATTGTTGTATTCTCTCATTCCTTTGTAATCTCCTTGATAGTTTTTGTTGAAGTTGTGATTCCCATTGCAGCCATAGTTGTTCTTGTATCTACCTCTAGGTGCTCCGTATCTGCATCCCTTGTATCCTCCTCTCCTCTAGTTCCTTCGGTTCCTAAAGCAATGCTCACTGATATGATTGTTAAGTCCATATATAACATGTGATGAGGAGGTTTGAGATCCCCCCTTGCATTGTCTACCTACTAACCTCGTCCTCTTAAATGTCTCTCTCTACCCATAGATTTATCTTGGGAGGTGTTTGCTTCTTCATCAATTTTCTTCCCTTTACCTTTGGCATCTTTTTTTGTACCTGCATGAAGATATACACAAAGGACTAATTACCTTTTTATGTATCTCCATTCTTCATAAGTTAAGTTTCATGAATGAAGAGTTGTCCCATGAGTGCATTGAAATCTGGTACTTGCATGTCTGTGTATACATCGATGATAATGGTGAATGCTTCCCACTTATCATCTTTCTTGATTCCATTGATGACTTGTTTGACTATTTTATCTTCATCTATGACCTCCCCAATGCTTCCTAATTGATCAATTGTTTTATATTGGTAAAGATTTTAGTGACATTTTTCTTGGTTAAAAATGCCCTTGCGGTCCTAGAGTGTTCACACACATCACTACCTAAATATATCAACAAATCCCGCCTGGGAGTGATGCGGTGAACAAGTAGCTGACACTCATGTATAAGGAAGTGCCAAGCTATGTGGAAATCACTCCACAAAAGGAAGTAAGCCCAAAGCTTTGCGCAAAGCTTCAAACTTCTCCCTAGGTAGAGCCTTTATGAAAAGGTCTACAATGTTCTCCTGCGTGGGCACATATGCCAAGCTGACCTCCCCAGCAGAGAACCTCTCCCTGAAAAAATGATTATGCACCTCAATGTGCTTAGTGCGAACATGGAACACAAGGTTTCTTGAAACTGTCAATGTGCTCCGATTGTTAGTGAAGATGGGCATGGCAAAAGACTGACCAACACCCAAATTAGTCATACGGCGTCTGAGCCACACACACTCAACAATCACTTTGAAAGCTGCCCTATACTCAACCTCACAACTAGAAGTGGCCACAGTAGGCTGCTTCTTGCTCAACCAAGATATACATGATCTACCAAGCATGAAGCAAAAGCCACTAGTAGAGACACGAGTGTCATAGCAACCAGCCCAATCAGAGTCAAAAAAAGCATGCAAATCTGGTAGTAGTGATCCCCCCTTGGGATAAAACAACCCAAGTAGCTGAGTACCACTCAAGTAGCAAAAGATGTGCTTAACCGCCTGCCAATGCTTGACTCCTGGGCAATGCATAAACCTCCTCATCTGTGAGATAGCAAACTGAATATATGGCCAAGTAATGCATAAGTAAATCAAGCATCCAATAGCCTATTGATAGAGAACAACATCAAATGCATCCCCAACATCATGAAGACTCGGTCATAAACCTGTTTCCATAGGAGTGGCAATAGGTTTACAATCTTCAAGGCTGAAATGCTGCAATAATTTGTCAATATATCTCATTTGACACAAAACCATTCCACCATCAACGTGCATAAACTCAATGCCCAAATAATGATGCAAATGCCCAAAATCAGACATCTCAAATGAGGCATGCAAATCAGCCTTAGAATC
Source organism: Ceratopteris richardii (assembly GCA_020310875.1). Taxonomy (NCBI): domain Eukaryota; kingdom Viridiplantae; phylum Streptophyta; class Polypodiopsida; order Polypodiales; family Pteridaceae; genus Ceratopteris; species Ceratopteris richardii. The sequence continues at coordinate 146,164,742 of CM035415.1, forward strand.
AGAAATATGCTTCTCAATAGGACCAGTGAGCAGCATGTCATCAACAAAGACAACAATGATCAAAAGCACATCATTAGCACGTCTAACATATAAGGTGCTTTCTGTTGGACTGTTCTCAAAATCATGTGCAATCAGATAGGCATGTATCTTCTCATACCAAGCATGTGGTGCTTGCTTTAAACCATATAATGCCTTCTTTAACTTGCACACCTAGTTTTCATGCCCTTTCTGCACAAAGCCACGGGGCTGAAAAACATACACTTCTTCATGAAAGTCACCATTCAGAAATGTTGTTTTAATGTCCAACTGATGTACATTCCAACCATGATGGTCTGCAAGTGCACAAATGCTCCGAATAGTAGTCATATGACATGTAGGTGCAAAGGTCTCATGAAAATCAATGCAACAATGGCTGAATAGCATCTTCCACAAAAACAACATCACGGCTAACCAGAATGTGTTTAGTCTGTGGATGATACAGATAATAGCCTTTACTTTCATAACTATACCCAACATAAATACATTTTAATGCTTTATCATCCAATTTCCTTCGATATTGTTTAGGCACTAATGCATATGCCAAACAACCAAAAACATGTAGATGAGCAACAGATGGCTTGCAATCATGCCAAGCCTCATATGGAGTGATAGACTATAGTGCTTTAGTCGGACACCTGTTAAGTACATATGTTGCACACATGACAGCCTCAAGCGAGAAATTATGTGGTAAAGCTTGACTCTTGACCATACACCTCAACATCTCCATGAGTGCCTTGTTCTTTTGTTTAGCAACTCCATTCTTTTGAGGTTTATACGGCACTTTACATTGGTGTTTTATCCCACATTCAGCCAGAAATGCATCAGAAGACATATATTCCTCCCCTCGATCAAAATGGAGGGTGCCCATTTTACATGTTGACACATTTTCAGCCAAAACCAAAAATTGTTTGAAGCACATGAACACTCAGACTTTGCCTTCAATGGATATACCCATGCATGCCTAGAAAAGTCATCAATGAAAGTCAGGAAGTAAAGATAATTTCCAAAAGAAGGTGTCTACATAGGACCACAAACATCACTATGTACAAGCTGCAATTTTTAGTAGCCCAAAGTGAACCATCTTTTGGAAATGAGAAAACTAGTGAAATTTAGATGACCAAAGCGTGCATGCCAAAGCTTTGCATCTGACATAGCTTGAGAATCATGTACTACACATGCCGAATCATTCACATATCTTTCATAGTCTATGAGCTTATATATCCCACAACATAAAATGATAGAAGCAATAATCACATCGCCATTTGACAGATCATGAACTCTACACCTATCATCAATAGATTTCACAACCAAGCCAATCTTGGCTAATTTAGAAACTGATAATAGGTTCTTCTTGATCCCTAGCACAAATAAAGCATTTGACAAAGTGAAAGAGCTACCATTAGTAGTAGTCAAAATGATCTTATCAACTCCCATAACAGGATAAGAGGAGTTGTTTGCGCATGTAACAGTATTGCCTATAGAGGCAGGCTTGAGTGAAGAGAAGAAACTACGCTGCGAGGTAATATGTTTGTTCACCCTGTTGTCAAAGTACCAAACATCTGAGTCTACTGCAGACATGCACTACTCATGAGAAGATGGGTCAAAACTGCAAACAGTAGTAAACACCCATTCTTTTTCCTGCACAAGATTAGCAGGCTCTTTTTTTGGTGTAGAGGCTTCTGCAACAACCATTCCAGTCTCTTTCTTCTTTGCCTCTTTAGCATCCACTTTTCAATAGTTCTTTATGATATGATCATTTCCTTTACAGTACTTGCAAAACAACTTCTGATTTTCAAATTTCTTTTCATCTTTATCTTCCCTCTTTGATTATGCAGAATTAGCAGATTTTTGCTTACTAGTTGAAGAGCTCCATTTTCCTTTGCCCTTCTGACTAGCCAGGAATGCTTGATCTGCAACTCGCATAATGGACGTGTTCTGCTTGGACTAATCTTCCTAGAACAGAACAGAGACTAACTCCTCAAATGACAAGGCATTTGGATTGCCTTTCATCATCAACCAAAGAGTAGAAGCAAAACTCTGATATGAATCAGAAAGACCATTCAGAACGGTCTGCACAAGTGAGCTATCTGGTATAACCTCATAAGCGAAAATCAACTGTTCCTTCAAGTCTTTGATCTTTGTTAGAAAACTATCCATAGAATCACCTTCATTCATGTGCTCACTCTCCAACTGTTTTTGGAGTTAAGCAACACGAGCCTCATTCCTAGCTTGGCACAATGTGGTGAGTGTATCCCAAGCATCCTTAGCTATTTTGCAAGAGCGAATGTGAGGAATAATGGCACGTTTGACAAACAAAGCTATCAATGCATTGCCTGGGCATCTTTGCAATCCCAACAAATTTTCTCTACAGTAGATGCAGTAGAAACCACTACATGAATAGGAATATGTAGAATATCATCATCTTTGACACCTTCTGCATCAGCTTCAGTACCTGTAGTTGGAATAGTTACATGTGTGATAGAACGTTTTCAAAACCTTGCACAATGTTCCATAGTCCTTTTGCAACCAATACATGTTGCATCATATAATCCCACAATGGGTAGTTGGTACCATCCAACTTATTTTCAACAACCAACATATGAAATACATCACTGCTTTCAACCATGGCCGGTGACTAAAATACCTTGATGCAAAAAATTGACTATATCTCAAAAAGTTGAATGGAAATGCCCTGACGAGTTTTGCTAAACCTGTAGCAAACTTTGAGATGCTTATTTTGGCGAACCAAAAGAGGTATATACATTTGGCACAAAAAGACAAAATAGCCTATACAAGCACTATGATAGTGCATTCGAAAGCCAAAACAAGCTCAAATCACGATTTTGGCACACAAAGCGAAGCGGTTTTGATCTTAGAAACACACTGAGTATCTCACCAAAATCGTGTGATTTTGAGACTGCAACAATTCCTTGATTCTAGTGTGGTAAATCATAATTCCCTTGATTTTGTGATTGAAAAGAGGGATATGTTGGGTATGAATTATTTTACAATTGAAGTGGCACATAACTAGTGGAGGGCTCTCCAAGTTCTTGTACAACCGTAGTTACTCTTAGCCAATTTTGTGTTTTTACGCTATACAAACAAGTGTCTATGGGATTGGTAGTACTTTCACAAATGGTTGAGTAGATTTGATTCAAGTCACAATTTGTTGCAATATGGCCCAAATTCTTACATTTTGACATAGAAGACTTGTTTCAATGGTTCCTCAATTTTTTTCTTCCAAGTTCTTATCCAATCCAGATCTTCAACAAATCCTCCAATTTTATGTTGTAATTGTAGTGCCATGTCTATAAAAACATCTAAAGTCATCCCTGTTATACAGTGGATGATCATTATTTGTCTTATTTGGGCATTCAACCCATTGATAAAACATTCTATAATCACATCTATTGGGAGAGCTTGATTTGCTACCGATAACTGGGGAGAGCTACATTTGCTACCGATAACTATCTTAAATGCATCCAAAAAATAGTTGCATATTCCTATACTCCTTGGTCAAACTTCTGTTATTATTCTATAAGAAATCAAAGATTTGAGTTGGACTTTTCTTTAGCCAAAATCTTTGTAAGAAGGCATCTTGTACTACATCCTATTGCGAGAAATGATTCAAATCAAATTTGATCAACCATTTTGTGGCTTCATTAAACAAGGTTGACTAGAACACTTGGGCTTTGTATGCATCATCTCTGGCATTTTCCAATACTCTGAAGCTAATCTCAAAGGCATCGATGTGCACATCTAGATCATCACTTAACAATCTACCAAATTTGGCATAAACCATACCAATCAGATACTACCTTTGCATAAGTAATCATGTATCCTCCATGGGTCTAGGGCTAAATTCCTCTATATCATCCACAACTTCTTTGAAATCCGAACTAATGGAAGATAATTATCGTGTAGGGTGCGCTCCCTTTCTGATAGCTATCGAATTCAACAAGTGAAAAGGTTTGGGTTTACTTGTCACGATTGCCTTTTTGTTACTCCAAACTCTTTGAAAAGATGTTCCAAGTCACCTTTCAATTGATGTCCACTACCCCTTTTTGCTAATTGTTGATTTTGGGAGAGGTTCGTCCTTGATTTTTGAAATATATATAGCTATTTCCTTTTCTATATCTACCTCATCAGTCTAAATTTCTTATTTTATCTCGTCATCACTTTTTTATTCTTGGGTGACCGAACCTTCATTAGATACCAAAATTTTATCAGAATGTACCAATGAAGTCTTTAGTATTGTCTATAGACGAAAATCAGTAAAATTCTTTTATTTTGTTACTTCTTGGTCAAATTCCTAGCCATTAATTGCAATATTCTTGTCTAGTACTATTGCGTCTTCAATTCTTTCTATGGTGCACCTAATGCATTGTTTACTTGTAGTGGTTGCTTGTCACTCTTGTACTTTAGGTATTCTTCATCGAATCTCATTACCGACATGTAGTTAGTGAAGAACCACTCTCGAGTGGGATCACTAGTGTTAGCGTCTTCCTCCAGTTTAAGGGTAGAGATAGGTCAAACGGGTTCTTGGGTGGGATGATGTAGATTGGTCTAAGTCTCTCAATGACATTGGGTCACATAGATATGAGACACAACAATTCTAAAACCTTCACTACTGAACTTTGAGAGTGCACATATATCATGAAACTACAGAGAACACAATTCTTCAGCAACTTGCTAACAGAGATACTCAATCAAGTATGTCTCCATTGAATAGACTACTTGCAAAATTGCACCACCATAAACATATCACACTATCTTACAAGTATTCACTCTTATGATTACATAGTTGCCTGATGAATTGAACACTAATGGAAGAATTGAAACTTGTTAACTACCATTTATAGAATTAATTAGGACACAAAGAGATACTTAGAGTACTGGATATGATAGAAATTTGCATTGTACCTGTGCTTGAAGCACTACTAGCCAGACTCGTCAGCACACACACAAGGTGATCTTTCATTGAGCAGGCTTCCTGCACCATTTCATTCATTCACCTAAAAGTTACAAGGGTACATTCATGCCTTCTTGGTCAGGACTGTTCACCAAAAATTTCATTGACTCTAATTACATAAAAAAATGATTACAATCTAACAACCTAACAACTCTAATCATTTTTGGGGTAACTTCTGAAAGTCATGCACGCTACTTGTTGTAGCATTTCATATACTAAGCACCCAAGCACCTTTTCTAAAGGCCATTGCATGTCCATGAACCTTGTGGAATCTAGCAACCTTGCCCAAGATTACTTTTGAGGCTCTCATACCAATTAAAGTTCCTAAATAGCTACTTGCCACTAACCTCCCAAACTTAAATAGCCCTTGCCCTTGGCACATCTAGAGTGTTCTCTAAGGTCCAAACACCCTTCATATGGCCACTCTCAAGAGAAGGAATAACCTTGAAGACTCGTGTTAGAGCCTTGAATCCCTTGAGCTCTAGTCCTTGACCCCTCTAGGGTCCTCCACCAAACACAGGTAGACCAATGGTAGGCCATGGTGGTCTAAATAAGTCTAACACTCTCTTCGCCTTCTAGAGATCATTGTCCTCATTGATCAAGGAAAGAAAGTTTTTGCGAATGAGAGCTTGTAATTCCTAGGTAGCATATGTGAGTGGTTCGGCTCCCTCTTGTTGAGAACTCTAAAAGGAACATCTAGCTAAGATGTTCTTGTTCTATCTTGTAAAGAAACAATACCATCCACACAATTCTCATGTTGGGAAATGTATGATCTCAACTTCGTAACATGAGAAACTTGGTGAACTTTGCAATCATGTAGAAATTGTAAGTTATATGCAACATCACTAATCTTCTTGAATACTGTCCAAGATCCACAAAATCTAGGGTATAACTTGGGTTTTTGAACCAATATTAATGAGGAACAAAGTGGAACAGTGAGAAATCGCTATAGTAGACTTGGAGGACTTATCCTCCTTACTTTATTTACTTGGCATTTTAAATACCGACTTACATAATTTTTTACATCTTTGACCATCTTTGGCCACCAAAAGTTGCATCTAATGAACTACAAAGTTTTTTCAATACTACGATGCCCCACACAAAGTGCATCATAATTCTCAAAAATATCTTCTTTTCTATATTTCCCTTCTTGGGAATAGGGCACACATATCTTTCCTTTTCTTTCAAGTGAACTTTGCTCAACTTGAGAATTAGAGAGTGACTTATTCTCATTATTATTTAAAAACTTGCTCACTATAGACTAACAATAGTCATGATCAATCTATGAATCTTTAATCTCTTGAATTAAATCATTTTCTAGAACTATAAAGCTAATATAATGTGAAATATGGGATAATTCGTTTGGAATTGTATTGTTTTTTCCTTTTGTATATCAAGTTTTGGAATTCTTTCATCCACTCAGCCCATCTAGCCTATCTCCCCGAAAGACCATGCTAGGAATAGAAATACTTCAAGGTGTGATGATCTGTGAAGAATTAAAAAGTTGCTTTGTATAAATAGTGTCTCCAAAACTTCAAAGCATGAACCATTTCATATAGTTCTTGTTCATGGACACAATAGTTTCTCTGAGATTGAGAAAGTTTCTTAATCTCATAAGGAACTAGTATGCTGTCCTAAATTAAAACTACACCAACGACGATGCCACTAGCATGACTTTCTAGTTCAAAAGCTTTTTTTTTATCTACTACTAACAAGATTGGGGAACTTGAAACAGCTTGTTTCAATGCATCAAAATCTTGTTGTTGTGCATTGCCCACATAAACCTTTGACTATTTCACAACAAATCTATAAATGGCATAAATATTTGTGAATAGTTGGCAATACATTTTTGGTAAAGTCTTGATAATCCGAAGCATGATCATAATTGACGCTCATTCTAAGGAATCACACAACTAAGAATCATAGAAGCTTTCCGTGGGTTCATTCTTATCCATCTTCAAAGATTATTTGTGCTAGATACCCAACCTCAGATAGATAGTTGTTTCTTCTCTAGGTTGACGTACAAAGTATTCCCATTCAATATTTGAAAATTATACATAAATGACATTCATGTTCTTTCAAAATTTAACAGTAAACCAACAGATCATCCACAAAATAAACTTTAACCTTACCATTAAAAGCACAAAAAATATCATTCATGAGGATCACAAAAGTGTGTGGAGCATTTGCTAAACCAAAAGGCATTACAAGATACTCATAATGATCAAATCTAGCATGAAAAGTTTTCTTATGTACATCATCATCCTTAACTCTTATCTAATGATACCACTTTTTAAGTCTATATTAGTATAAACAATAGCATCTCCTAATGCATCCAAATCTCATTGATGTGGGGCATCAAATATCTATGTTTTACTATTACTTTATTCAAATCCCTGTACTTTATACACATTCTAAAGGATTCATCCTTTTTGCAAACCAAAAGCCTTGGGGCCACAAAAGCTGAATAACTCGATCTTATCAGTCATTTGTCGAGATACTCTTGGATCATATGACATACTTGTATGTCCTCTCACAGACTCATGCAATATAGTTGTGTGGTATGTGCATGACCTCTTGATAATAGCTTGATCTTGTGCTCAATATCATCTTGTAGGAAATTTTGAAAGAAAAATATGTTGAAATTGAGTAGTAATTTTAAAAGCTAGCTGAGCTTCCAAACTACTTTGAATCTCTAAAGATACAAACTCTTTATCTTAAAAATACAAGAATTGGAGATGCTTATAGTGCTTTAAGCATTGTAGAGCTAGACATCCATCTATAATACTCAATATCACACTCTCCATGGGCTTGATATATCACTGAGTTTGTTCTTGCATGATACCTCTAGATTACAGATCTCAACGAGAGGGGTGTGCCAAAGATCAAGTGACAAATTTGCACTAGCCCAAAGGAATCTCCTGGATTGGGTGTTATGGATGCGAAAGCCTTGGCCAACAAGTTGGAAGACGAATGGATTATTTTATCTTAGAGTAATGGCAAAACCTCATGGGGCAAGCTTTTATTTTAAAATAGTGATATCCTCTCTCTTTTTGGTATCCCTTGGTGGAGAGATTTGGACTTAGTGATGATCTTCTTCTCCCCATTCATTATTACTCTTAAAGCATTGGATTTTCTATGTTCCATTTGGAAGGCATCGAAAAACATGTAGAATTTTTGCACCATTTTCCCCCTTCAGGAGGTTTTTTCCCCCAGCTTGTATATATGCCTATAACCCTAACAAATCACTAATCTTTGTGCATGCTCTTGGTAATACATTCAGTATTATGTGTTGTGCTCAAAGATTCTTCCTCCTTGTGTTATTGCATGCTTCGCTAGACCTCAAAATCTAACAATTGGTATTAGAGCAGGTCATCACTTCATCTAGGGTGTTATCAAAACCCCTTTGGTCATAGTCTTAGAATCACACAAAAATTGATGAGCATACTCAAGGCAATTAGGAGTTCAAAATAGCTTCGCTATGTGGTGTTAAAATCACGATCTGAGCTCATATTGAGCTCTGAACGCATTATTGTAGCCACGTGTAAGACATTTCATATTTTTGTTCTAAAGATATATACACGTTTTGGTTTTCTAGTATAAGGGTCTCAAAGTTTGCTACAAGTGTAGCAAAACTCAACAAGATAGTTATGTTCAACTTTTTGAGATACAATCATTTTTTTGCATTAGGTATTTTGGTCAATGGCCATGTCCTAAAGCAATGATGTATTTTCTATGTTGGCTATTTGTGGATAAATTTCACTCCAATACATGCAGCGGAAGTTAGAGAACCTCTTCTAGAATCTGCCCTGTAAGACACATGCTTACTAAAACCTGATTCAGTCACCACTCAGAGATCCAATGACTCTGAAAATTGTTCCACACATAGTAGAAATGTATAGCTTTCTAAAAAGCTATAGAACGCTCCCTTTGGAGTCCATTTGACTAGGTAACCAATTGCACAACATTAGACTACTTGTCATCTCAGGTTATGCAGAAAACTAAGGTTCACAAGAAATGTTTCCACTCACTACTAGAGACTCATTTGACAAAGATTTTTGAGATGCAGAGATTATACAAGATAAGCTTTCCAAGAAGATATGATATGGATTAAATGCATACGTATATAGAAAGATATCACCTTCACAAGGTGGTTGTGTACAAAAAAGGTATGCAGCTAGAATACCTTTGTCCCTTGTAGCATCCAAATGAGGTCTCTTTTGATATCCATTGGTGAGAGGATGACTAGCATATGCTTCTACACCATCTCCTTGTCATCTCCACACAGTTCCATGTTAAAATCACCTCTATATATAGAGGTATGGGCATGGGACTTTTAACCTACCCTTGCATCTTCTCTCACCTCTTGACCTTTCACTTCATGTCCTTTGCCTTTCCATTTCCTTGGGTGGCTTTTGGTGCGCCATATCACTCCATGTGGATAAGGTCACGATTTTCTTGAGTATTCCATATCTTTATTCATAATTGGGCTTTTATCCAAACCATAAATACATCTACCCTTTTAATTCAACACTCTACTCTAAGGTTATGAGTGTACCGTTTATATTTTTAGGGTCCAACTTCATTTTGGGCTTACATGAAATACATAAATGATAAAGAGTTAATTAATGAGAGGGGAGTACATGCCAAACCTCACAATTGGAGCTTGCACATGTTCCATAATTTTCAACACTCCCCCTCAAGCTACAACTGGGAGTCCATGCTACTCTCCAATTCTCCTCCTCTTTGTCATTTGCTTCTATTGCCCTTGTATCTCTTCCTTTGATTGGTTGATGATCTTCCTTCTTTGCATTGAAGCTCCTTTGGCTTCTCTTCAGCTTCATCCTTGCTTCTTTGGCTCTTTGTAAGGGCTCTTCATCAATCCCTATCAACAAACATGCTTCATACATACTCATAGAATTAAATGAGATCACCTTAGATGTGCATATCCTTGTTGCTTCACTCTCTTCTTCTTTGTTGACCTCTCTTTGTAACTTCATGGATTCATGGCTCATGGCTTCTCTTTGATCCTCCTTTGTCTTTGGATCATCTTTGACTTTGTCTTTGGGTGCAATCTTTGCATCTCCTTTTGACGTCATCATGGTTGTCATGCTTTCTTCCAACTTGTCTTCAAGACTTATTTTGTGCATCACGGTTGCTCCTTGCCTTCTTGGCACTCCTTCCATATAGGTGGCTCCTCCTAGTGCTTTGATTTACCTTTGGTGGCTTCTCATACTCTTTCTTTGAGAGTTACTACTTCTTTTGGGTACTTTCCTCTTCTTTGGATTTCTTTGGATCTTCCAATCCTTGCAAGCTAACTCCCCCTTGCTTCATAATCTTTACTTCATTCTTCATGGCTGATTTTAGACCTGCAAAATCAACAATGGGTTGATCATATGTGAAATCTTTCATGATTTCCTTTTCATGTGAATCATTCATAGCTTCCACATCTTCCAAGCTTTCTTCATCACCTACAAAAAAAAAACACAAGAAATTGTGAATGTGATCAATGGTGCCTCTTGCACCTAACAAGGGTTGCCATTCCTCTTGGGATGGTCTTACTCTCACTCACATAGGCTTGCCATTCCTCTTTGAATGGTCTTACTTGCCATAGGCTCGCCACTCCCTTTTGGTAGTCTTACTAGCCTCATCCTTTGACAATACATTCACATGATATAAGCTTGGAACTTACCACCACACACAATGTGCATTTTTCTTATCCTTTGCATCAGCCCTTAACTTTGCAAATGGAATTCTTTTACCTCAATCAACTTCAGCCATTTGTCACACCCCATGGGTGACTCTTCCCTCTAGCTTGCTGCTTGCTTGTTGCTCAATGCAACCTTGGGGGGTGTCTTCAAGTCCTTCTGTACTCTTTGAAACTTTATGGCAGCCCTTCTTTGAAGTCATCTACTCCTTCCTTGGGAAGATCAATCCTAGGCTTCACCCTTGTCAACCTTCAGCTTGGGTTCCAATCTTCAAGTCTTCAACACTTCAAGTGTTTGACAAACATGTAGCTTGGGCTCCTTCCTTCACTTTGGCTCCAAGCTTTGCATCCTTCTTTCATCCAAGCTTTGCACACTTTTCTTTTGCTTGTGCAAATGATGTATCTAAACTCAAAGATCAAATGCATTTAGTTATCATAACATAAACATAGATACTTGTTTTTGCAAATTTACCTCAATGCGTTCTATCCACAACAAGATACATCCTCAAATTTCATACATAGCAGCCTTGCATCTTACAAATATTCAAGGTATCCAAATATGCATTCTTTCAGCTCATATATGGCTAAAAATGAACAACCTTTAGTGCTTTAATATCACACCAACCATCACATATAATCATGCATTCAAATCATCGATCATTGGAGCATATATTCAGCTCTCTTTGTGCCAATTCATATGGCTACATAAACTTGTAAATTTCAGCTTGTATACAGGCTTTTTAAAATAGCCTATTACTCATCCACACATCATGGATCATAGATATATATTCTTCTTGACCACACATGCATACATTCTTTCATGTTTGACATCAATCCTCAACTCCAAATTCAACTTATATTCAGCCTAAGAATGGCTGTCCACAATTGTCATTTACCACGAGAAAAAACTTCACATGCATGCATTCATTAGAATCTTCATTGCATACATTTCATGCATCAAGTAACAAGCATATAATGCTATCCTCAAGCTTACATATAAGCTTAAATGTTTGGTCATGTACATAATAGAAATTTGCACTTCATTCAATTGAGTGCAATATCTCAAGCATCTATACAATGCTCACCTACAACTCGTAGTTGCACATCCAAGATTCCTTGCTTGAATCTTTATCTTCTTCTATTGGTTATTCATAAGGCTTCAATCAAGTGATTAGTATCACTCATACCACGATTCAATGATCCTCATATGTAGAGAGATTAGGAAAAAAGAGTGTATCACTTCAAATAATATAAAGCAACAAAATTCTCTTACATGCAAAAGCTTCATCTCCATAGCTTTCCAATGAGCATGATATCTCCAGGCTTTCCTTTGCCATTTCCACATCTTCTTCAAGATATCTTTGCACATCCATGGGCTCCACTCTCAATGATTTGCAACCAAAGCTCTGATACCAAAATGTGGAGAAATTTCACTCCAATACACACAGCGGAAGTTAGAGAACCTCTTCTAGAATCTACCCTGTAAGACACATGCTTACTAAAACCCGCTTCACTCACCATGTAGAGATTTCAATGGCTCTAGAAATTGGTATACATATATTAGACACTTATAGCTTTCTAAAAAGCTATAGAACACTCCATTTGGAGTTCATTTGACTAGAAAACCGACCGCACAAAGTTAGACCACCTATCATCTTAGGTTATGCAAAAACCTAAGGTTCATAAGAAATGGTCCCACTCACTACTGGAGACTCATCTGATAGAGATATTTATAATACAGAGAATATGCAAGATAAGCTTTCCAGAAGATATCATATGCATTACATGGATAAGTACATAGAGAGATATCACCTTCGCAAGGTGGCTGTGTACAGAAAAGGTATGCGGCTAGAATACCTTTGTGCCTTGTAGCATCCAAATGAGGTACCTTCTGATATCCATTGGTGATAGAATGACCAGCATACGCTTCTTCACCATCTCCTTGTCATCACCACATATTTTCACATTTAAATGACCTCTATATATAGAGTTATGGACATGGGACTTTTCACCTACCCTTGCATCTTCTCTCACCTCTTGACCTTTCACTTCATGTCCTTTGCCTTTCCATTTCCTTGGGTGGCTTTTGGTACTCCATATCACTCCATGTGGATAAGGTCATGATTGTTTTGAGTATTCCATCTCTTTATTCATATTTGGGCTTTTATCCAAACCATAAATACATTTGCCCTTTGTTGCTCTAGCACAATGGTGAGAACCACTTTAAGAAGCTCCACCTCCTTAATGTCAATCCATGGAAGAGATAGGAGTGATATGAATATCGTGAATATGAGATGTAGTGAGAGTGAAGGTGAGAAGCATAGAGATGCACACACACATACACACACATGTAGGAGACAAGCAAGATACAGTGGAAGGTACGAAATTAGACTCTATTGCTTAAGATCAATTACGAGCTCAAAATAGCTCTAGGCTCTTCTCTACTCACACAAGCTAACCTCAAAAATGAGCTCTCTATCTCTTTTTATAGATTCTAGACTAGTTTTGACCAGTTTCACATCTATTGGCCGGCATAGTTAAAAAATAGGTTCTAGGTGCTATTTGAAAGGGTAAACGGTGTATAAAAATAGCCAAAATTGGTATGCTCGTTCTACCTAAGCTCCTCAAGTTCGAGGACTTCTCGGCTTGCACAAAATGGAGCTATAAATTACAAAAAGGGTTTTCCTATGTTACATATGGTACACAAGTGATGAAAATCACCGTTGGAGGTTTTTTGAAAAGTATTTTAAAACATATTTGGTTGAAAATATGATTCGATAGACTCCCTGCTACTTCGTTGTGCTCTGTCTTCACATGCTTCTACGTCTTCTATGCCTCTGGCTACTGCCAACACCCCCCTCCCTCTCGCTTTTGTCGTCCTCGACAGAACCTTGTTGCGGGATCTGTCTGATATAATTCTGTAGTAGGTCCTGAGAGAGGATGTGTTCGGAAATGCGGATTCCTCTTGCTAGATCAACTTCTAGTTTTCCTCAATCAATGGGTTGAGGTTCCTCTGGTGACAGGAGTCTGTAATGTGTGGAGTATACCTGTTTTTCACAGGAAAATAATTGTAGTAGATGTGTAGGCCTGCTCATGAACACTTCTGAGTGATACTCCCAAAAACCTATGGTGAACATTTCTTTGAAGGTTTGCTTATAGCACGCCGATAAGTATTTGATTCGACAGTGCCACGCATAACACACCCGGAGCGATGGTGTCATGCTCATGTCATATGCTAAATCTTGGTTGCCATGCTCGAAACCTGGGGTGTTCACATGGGGTGCCTTGACGCGACGGAAGACTTTGAATACCATCTACATCATGTCAAATATTTTGACGATCATATGCGCTGCTATATCGTCCATTCGTTGTAAGAGAGGGAGCTAGTGATGAATCGTTGCCATCACGCATCCAACTGTTGCTGGTTCTGTGGGTGGCCTGAAATATGGGTAATTGAGCCAATCCTGGCATTGCTTCTTGTTCAGTACTTTAATGGAAAATGCCTTCCAGGAGCGGCGATGTGGCATGGGTCCCCAACATGGGTTGTACTTCAAGTGGAGTGGTGCCTTGGCCCAAGTGCTCATCATCTCGGGGTATTCTTATAATAAGTCATGTTGCCAAGTTGGTTGATATATTTCTCCCCTTTGCGCATCTGTTGGCAAGTCTTTAGGCTCAAACTGAGTTCTGTGGGACGGTTTCTTGCATGTTTCCTTCTCGATGGCCAGCTGATATTCTGCCATTAACATAAAATACGGTTTATATTGTAGTTCATGCCCAGATATGTACCTACGAGGGGCCAAGTGAGCAAAGTAAGGTGATTGTAATATTTGTTCTTCTATCATTGCCATTGCATGTAACTATGCTTCCACACGTGCTGAGTGGGTTCGGCCAAGTTCCTCAATCGTCTTCATCCATGCGGGAGTAGGAAGTTCAAAAGTCGTCTCGCCTTCCGCCATGATGCGTCCGCCTGGGATGGGTTGAGGTTCATATGCTTCTTCAAAAGTTTCCTCCATCAGGATGGTCACTATTTCTTCATCTACTGGTAGCTCCGGTGGGGAATCTGGCGTAGGGATGCTTCATATACTGCTATCTGTGATTGAAGATTTAGCACCTGGGCTCGTAATGCATTGAGTTCCTCGATGATTTCAGGAGATGGGTCCGTAGGAGCTGGTAGTCCTTGCTGTACAGGTGCTCTTAACTGCAATATCTTGTGTTCTTCTTTGAGCTTCTGGTATTCCTCATTCATATTGTCATACTCCTCTAATAATCTGACATGATCTTCCAATAACATCTTCATGGATTCAGAGGGGACAACTTTGAAGTGACTGGGACTCAAGGGCTTATCTGGTTGATCTAGAGTAGCTTCCAAGTTCTCTCTGTTCTGTTCCTGTAGATGTTGGTTCTCTTCTTTAGTTGCGGCTAAGTGGCGTCTTAGTAGTCCCATGTTTCTCGTAAGCATGGCATTGCAAATAGTATGCGCCCTTAACAAGTTGTCTATGTCAGTGATGGCCTCTTTTGTCTTTTCTTCACTTTCTAGTTCCAGTTTACGATAGGCCTCGCGGAGCTCTTGGCATCGGGTGTTAATCGATGCATTCTCGATGGACAATGAATTGAGCTCCAACTGTAAATCGTTCGTTGTCGTCTCTAGCATCTGGTAACTAGTTCCAAGAGATGCAAACTCATCTCTTACTTGTGTCATGCATGTGAACATCTGACAAAATGCAGTATCGATGGTGGGTGATAAAATTAATGGTGTAGTGAATGTAGATGCTTTGTGTGTGGGTATCGATGCAAGGGGAAGGGAAGGTGGATGCAGTGGTGATGGTGGAAAAAAGTGATGTGCCCATATATGGTGGTGTAGTGGATGAAGTGAGTGATGGTGCAGTGGGTGGTGATATATCCATGTCACTTGATGTGGTGTCGAGTGCCATGACTGTGAATAGTGGAGTGATAGTGGGTGCGTGTGTGGGCATAAATACAGGATTTACAAAAGTGGCAGAGTAATTTACAGATGGGGTCTCTTGTACTGCTTGGTGGAAAGAGGAAAGAGGAATTACAACTGGTCAGGGAGGTGAGACTGGGGAGAAAGTCAATGGAGGTGGAAATGGAAATAGTGGTCTTGGGGCTGTAGGGAAGGAGGGAAAGGATGGATGTAGAAATGGACTGGATAAAAAGGTGGATGTTCGAGGAGGTAAGATAGATTGTGTAGGTGCAGAAAGGGTGAGAGGAATGGAAGCGACAAAGGCTTCTGCTACAACACTATCCAAAGACGTGGAAGGCCTGGGAGAGGTAGGGTGTACAAGAGAGACTAGATGGATGGGAGGTGAAGGAGGAGCGATTGGTGTGGTGGTTACTTCGATAACAATGGTGGTATGTACAGTAGTAGTGTCGGGCAGGGAGTCAATGACAATCGTTTCTTCTACCAAGGAGCCTTCAGGGATCAGACACACTTCCTTGGCCTGTTGTGATGATTGGGCATCTTCGGTACACGAATGTATTGATTGGGTTTTGTTAGTAAACGAACTCTGCGCGGGTCAAACTGCGGTAACGGCTTTCACTGCAAATATCTTAATGCTTCATTTGTGCCCACTGATTTAACAAGTTCTCTGAAGCCTTTGATATATGCTTCTTCAAAGCCTCCTGTGACGAGTTCTTGTTCTATAAGCGCTTGGCTTTCTTCCTCAGATAGCCTTTTACGTGCCCAAACTTTTTCCATGGTTTGGTATAGCTTCTTAATCGCTAGTGTATAGGCAGCTGCTTCAAATGTTTCATCTTCATAAGTACTAGTGTCATCCTGGGTATCAGTGTGTTGTTCTTGTTCATCCGTCTACACATTCTCTTCAGATTCCTGGCTTCCTTGACTAGCTTCATCATCTATGTCATCATCATCTCTTTCTTTCCTTTCTTCTTCAGAGCTGGATACTACTTGTCCTTGTGGTTGATCGGGCGGAGTGGCAGGGTAGCTAGGTCGTTCATATTCTTGAGAGAAAAACTGGCCTTTAGAAAACTGAAATTCATTTGAAAAGGCATCCCGCATCTCAAAATCAAAAGTTGTATCCATTGGTTCTGCTTCTAGGTTGGGTATCGGAAAAGAAAACACTTTCGCACCAATAGTGGTGGGAATTTCTGCTGGTAGGTTCCTGAACTGATGTTGCATGTGAGGTAACTGCAATGGTAGTGCCTTCGGTAATGACAGGTCATGAGAGGCGTATGCGAATAGGTTGTATCACTACAGAGGGTTCCGTAGGAGATTGCTCTGGAGAGGGTTGAGGGGATGGGGACTCTAGAACTTGTAGGCATGGGATAGATCCTCTCATGCACTTGCCTACTCATCCCTTGCTAGATTTCCTAGCTTCTTGGCTGTCCCTTTAAATGCCTTTAACTCTTCGTTTGTCATCGCACACTCTATTGGCAAGTCATATGCCAAACACATATACACGATCCTTGTGAGAGCGCAGCATCCATGGATTACCTTCTTCATGTCCCATCTGTGTTGTGCTAAGTATAGCTGATCAATGACCCAACTTGCCAAATCTACAATTTGGGGTCCAATGCATGATAAGTAGAGTCCAAACCAAATGTGTTTATGGGGCATGGTGAATTGATCTTGAGCTGGGAATGCAAAATGTTGCATACAGATTCTTAGTGGCTTAGAGAGCTCAGGTGTGATTGCCGAAATATCTTCCCATTTTGTAACATCTCCATGCTTCATAGGCTCTGGAATTAGCCTTTCTCGCTCTGTCGGTGTGTGAGTTCCATGTATCTTGATTGCAGCTCTAATTAAATCTTTTGACAGATAAAACTTCTTAAACGATGAGTCATTTACTAAGGATGGCAAAATGAATGTGCCTGTCAAATCCTTATTCTCAGAAGCGGTCAATGTGGTTACCAAGTGGTAGCATCTGTAGAAATTGGGTTTAGGCAATGGATCATTGAAGTATTCATTGAAGCCTGCTCTTGCCCAAACATGCTTCAGGCCTTCTATGTTCTGTAGTGCTTCAAACTCTCTTGAGAAAAAATGGTACTTTCCCCACTTACTGCTATCAAAGGTCAAACTTGCATCAAAAATGAAATCTACATCTGCAAGAGGTCCTGGTAAACCTTGGAACCAATGTGAATTGCGATGGACCTTTTTCATGTATCCCCTTGGTGGATCATCAATGGGCATCGGTCCTGGGAATCCCTGGAATTCTGGGGGTTGTTCAATAGGATATGATTCAGCTAATAGTTTGTCAAAATTGACCATAGGTACATTGGGGCCAGCTTCAGATGGTCCTTTTGCCTGCATGATGAATGATGCAAGTGTGTAGAAGATCTACTACAAAAGATTAACACATTAGTATGGAAATTAATCATGATCCCATTAAAGTGAGACCGCAATCCCTTTCCATAACGGATGTGTAACCCGTGTAGCGGAGTATTGTGATGTGGTTTATGGAATGATGTTTTGCAAAACTAATGCAGGTCTCTAGACACCTACAAGCTTCAGATGATGCATACATTTCTTGATGAGATGTTATTACAAGTGATGTTGGGTTATAGTGTGTGGATTTGTACAAGGTTCAGTCGTGAATGAGTTATTACAAGGGTAGTGTTTATTCGAGATGGGAGTAATGTTAGATATGGGGGTTGGAGAAGATGTGTGGATACGTTTCGGTATCCATTTCCTAAGAGTTTCCGAGCGGGTGATATGTTTCTGTTGAGGGACAAAAGGTAATATTGGATGTGGTGGTATTGAAGGGTGAAGAGATTTTTGAGGGGTATATATTACATGGCTTGAGGGTTGAGCTATAATACATTGTTTGGGTACCCAGATCTGCATGGGTGTGGGTCGATTCATAAGGTACTTCTTGGCGATCCAAATTTTTCCAATGTTCGTACTCGTAGAAGAAGGTCGAAAAGGCTTTGGATATTGCTTCTGATTCTCTCGTAACTTCTTCTTGTTATTGTCCGCGTTGTTGAAATCTGTCAGTGGTTTTTGTCCTTTTGGCACCCATATTTGTCTCGTGTCTCTTGCTTTGTGATATTGATACTGCTTTCCTCCTTGTGTCGTCTGATATGGTCATCGATTTAGGTTCCTCCATTGTGGATGACTCCTTTGTGATTGAGGTTGAGAGGTCGGATGGACACTCTGCTTTGGAAAAGAAGGGAGGTCCAACACTTGTGAAACCTACCCATTAGGAAGTATAGCCTTTTGCATTATTAATCTAGGCCAGTCCGCAGTAAGTGTGGAAGGATGGGCACTGCAGGGTGTTTTGCCCATGTGGCTGCTGATGTAGTCCACCTAACCGTTGATTGTCCCCATCTGTCCTGCAATGGTCCCCATTTGCCTACTGCTTCAAGACCAGGGGCAAATCTCTTGAAAATCTTTTGTCTGGCACCAATCCATCACCAAGCTCTCATGGGTTGACTTTGGAGGGAGCGTGCTTAGCCGAGGGATTTGGCCAAATATCTTCCGGTCCTTTGTCGCAAGCATTTCATAGGGTCTAGGGTTACATACCTCACGTGGAGTGTTGTTAGGGAAGTCCAGCGGTATCACTCGCTGTTGATCTAAGGTTCTAATCTAGAAGGAGCCTTGTCTAAGATTTAGGTCCACTGAGTGATCGTATAACCAATATTCGCCAAGGATTAGGGGTTCTATCAGGTCATCATCATGGCACACTAGTAGTTTTGTTGTCATGTTCACGTCGTGTATGAGGATAGGAAGGTCCATCTCACCCATGCAAGGGGTTTCCATGCCTCCTAGCCCTATGAGGTATGCCTAAATTGGCTGCATTTCTATTCCTGAGTCCTTATAGTGGGACCCTCTAATCGCACTAGTCGCAGCACCTGAGTCGATAAAATCCATGAGCCCTTGGCAAGGGTTGTCGTGCTCTAGCCTGACTGTAATGAATGGTCTCCTATCCACTATGTTAGGATGAGTACTTGACTTTACTTGACACATGGCCATGGGATATCTGGGTGTTTTTTCCAAATGGTTATCATGTTCTCTCCCTAGTCCTTGTCTTCTTAACTTCATGTGCTTAATGCGTTCTATAGCTTCTGCATGAGCTTCACCTTGTACTCTATTTTCTTCCTCTTTACGCTTCTTTGCCAAAGTGATTCATCTAAGCATATCCTCAGTAAGAGGTTCCTGATAAAGCTTGACTCTACAGCCACTAATGTAATTAGGCATTATGTCTCCTTCTAGGGTGGTAATTGTACTACTCCACTTATTGAGAGTCTGTTAATGATCATAGTTCCATAACCTCGTTTCTCTAATTTTTTTGCATGTTGTTTCAGCGTATATACTAGGACTAAATCTCCTTCTTTTAAGCATTTATCTTTCATATGTGCATAGAAATAGGCTTTCTATCGCTTCTTTGCTGCATATATTCCTTTTGCTGCTTTCAGCCTGGTTTCTCCTAATCGTTCCAATTCCATTATTCTTGCAGATAATGCATGGCCAGACCACTGATGTTCTTATGCAACCTTAAGGGTTGGTATCAAGAAGTCCAAAGGAAGCACAACATTCTGACCAAAAACCATCTGAAAGGGAGTTGCATTGAGTATGGTCTTGTAGGCCACTTGATATTCCCAAACAGTGTGATGTAACTATTTGTCCCAATCTGAATGTTTGTTCTTCACAAGTTTTGTCAGTATGTTACAAAGGATCTTGTTAGTGCTTTCAGCTTGACCATTGGCCTGAGGATGATATGGTGCAGATTTCTTGTGAATCACCATAAAATCCTATAACAAATATTCAATGAATTGGTTTAGAAAGTGGGTTCCTCGATCACTCACTAACTCTATAGGCAATCCATATCTTGTAAAGACATTTTCAAATAAGAATTTTGTAGTCATGTGTGCATCATTATTTTTAGTGGCCTTTGCCTCTACGCATTTGGTAAGATAATCTGTCGCAACAATAATGTATTCAACATCTATACCTTTTGTAGGGGGGTTAATGGGTCCTACAAAGTCTATACCCCAGTTAGAAAATGCACATCCTCCCATCATGGGTTTCAATGGTATTTCATCTCTACGAGTAACAATAATGCTTGATGATTTGTAAAGAACTTGAACTTGTTTGCCAAAAAGTAATGTCTGAATTTTTTTACTGCATAGATCATTCCTAATCCTTCTCGTTCCGTAGTGGTGTAATTTCTTTCTATTGCATTCAACTGTCTGCTCGCGTAAGCTATGGGGAGATCTATATTACCTTCATTCGTGGGTTGTGCCAACACACATCCTATGGCATAGTTGGATGCATCCACATGTACATGGAATGGCTTGCTCCAATCCGGGGTTGTTAATATAGGTGCTGAGCACAAATGTCGTTTAAGTTCATTGAATGAATTCTCACATTCATCTGTCCATTCAAACTTGGTCAAAAGAGAGTACAGAGGCTTGGCTATGATTGCATACATGTGTATGAATTGTCTATAATAACCACAATGACCCATAAATGCCTGTACCTCTTTTACGTTATTTGGCCTAGGTAGATCTGCAATTACTTTCACCTTTCTTCATCCGTAGAGATTCCATTCTTTGACACAATGTGTCCTAGAATTTTTCCTTGTCTAACCATGAAAACACATTTTTCTGGGTTCAGACAAACCTGATATTCTCGACATTTGTCAAATACTTGCCTTAATTCTGGGATATGCATCTGCCTGATATTCGAATGAGCACATACGTCATCGACATAAACTTCCAAATTCCTACGTAAGAATTCCTTAGAAACATGACACATGAGTCATTGGAAAGTGGCGGGTGCATTTGTTAGCCCGAATGGCACACACAAAATGCAAATATGCCCCATTCTGTGGCAAAAGCCGTCTTATGTTGATCCTCTGGAGTGATGGCTACTTGATTATAGCTTGAGAAACCATCAAGAAAGCTATAAACTTCCTTGCCCACAACTCTTTCCAATAAGTGTTCCGTGATAGGAAGAGGATAACTGTCTCTAATCGTGGCGGCATTAACTTTTTTAAGGTTAATACACACACAATTTTCCATTCTTCTTGGGCACTACCACAACGGGGGATACCCATTTGGTATGCTCAATTTCATAAATGAATCCTGCTTCTATCAAACGATCTATTTCTTCTTTAATATTCACCGCATAGTTATCATTGTATGTGTATGGTTTTTGTTTCGTGTGTTTTGCATCTGGAGTCATAGGGATTCTATGAGAACATATATCTGGATCTACTTCTTTCAAGTTTTTGTAACTCCATGCAAACACATCTCTATATTCGTGCAATAGGGCAACTAACTCTTCCTCTTCTTCATTGGTCAAATCATGCCCTATGTATGTACATTTTTCTTCTTCTCCTTCTATGGCTACTATGATTTTTTTGGTTTTCTCTCGGTTATCATATACTTCTCCAACGTCAGCTTTTCTATTAGGCATTCGTACCATGATGCGTCTATCTTCCATTTCATACTTCTTGAAGTTCTCGGGAACCTCAAACAAGGATTCTTCTTCTTCTTCTTCTTCTTCTGACATGGTTTCTTTCTTCTTTCTTTTCTTTCCTTCACTTTTGGTCGTCACTTGCGTGGCTAACCTCACATCATTCATAAGTTCTTTGTGTCTCTGAGGGTGAGCTCCTACTTCGTAGAAATATTCTTCATCTGATGCAAAGGGAGGGTCCATAATAATTGACTCCAGATCAAAGTCACTTGCATCCTCAAATGCATCAGTTCTAGGTTCACATTCTTCTATAATTGAATCACGCATGATTGGCTCTATTGTGAAGACTGAAATGTCATGGCCATCCTCGTCATAGTGGGGTGTCCATTGTTCTTCATTGATGGCTACATCCATTGTTGCTAATATTTTTGCCCAACCATGAGGCTTGAATTCTTCGTCTGGAAATACTATAGGTGTGTAAGCTGGGTCTTGAAGGGCTCCTAGATGTTGTTCTGAACCTAAAGTCCTCGCTTTTAACCATTCTTCCTCTTGTTTGGCTACTTTACACATCCATAGATGAGTATCCTCATGCAACCAGGAGGGGTCTGATTCCAATGAGTGTACTGATTATGTTTCTCCTTGTGTCTTATGGATGGTATTCCATTGTATTGGGGGTACATCTCGATGAGAATAGTGCTTAAGATTTACATTGGTAGTCACTCCTAAATGTTGCAAGTACAAAGAATTAGTTCCCCAATCTTGTACAATTTGCAACTGACGCATGAATGGTCGTCCTAAGATCATCTCGTAAGCGTGATTCTTCCCAAAATCACATATGTGGAAGGTATGCTCAAATTCCACACCATAGGTGGTGAGAGATATGCCTTCTAGTAAGCCTAATGGTTTCTCTATGTGTCCATCAGCCATTTGTAGCTTCATCCTTGTGGGTCTTAATTGTTGGCGATTATCTTTCTCTCAGATATCACCGATGATGGTCGTCGCGGCAAGGCTTGAACCTTGTCAGGCCTGCGGAAATTGCCACGCCGCCAAATAGAGAACTAAGCTAGAGTGATTCAGAACACCTCTGTAATCAACCGCATCTTAGCAGGATTACTGTCGCTTAACTGTGTTAAACTGCGACTTTAAAATCCACCGGAATTTCACCGGACTGTCACTGAGACGTCACCGAAATCGTGCCGGAATGAGCTTCAATAATAACTTTAAGTGAATATACGAGAAGTAAGGAAGTGGTACGTGAACTTCCTTCACTGACTGAACTCTTTCCTGAAGTTTTAAGAAAAACTCCACCAGTTCAGACAACCTCTTTCCGGTCACACTTTGTACTCTGTATAGATATCTTTTCCACCGGAAACTTTGATCAACTGGAAGTAGAGATGTCTAGCTACAGAATGAGCTATCTCTCACACAAAACTTCGAATTCTACTGCGAGATATACTTCGTTGTTCTACCGGAAAATTACTCGTTCACTGTAAGAACTGTAACTGACCGAAAATGCGTTTACTGAAAACGTTAACTGTTGACTAACTTTAAAATATACTCTGTTTCTTCCGCATACAAACAGTACGCACAAACATCCACATAATCATGTGTTTTCTATTAGAGAAGATGTGTACAAATGAGCTTGGCCTCTTCTTGCTCAAGCTACAGAAACTCTCCTATACTGAGGAGTTTCTTATTACCATCTCTCTCAGATGAATACCCGATATCTCAGGCTTCTGTTATTCATCTGTACATACGCGATCTCTGGCGTCTTCTTCGTAACTAAAAGACTCTCAGTCTCTCATTCTATTCACCATCCCTTCGGGGGCTCTCGCTCTCTTCTCTTTTGTTCTCTCTATTCTTCCCCCCTTTTTTCTTCTAATGCTTG
This sequence comes from Ceratopteris richardii, assembly GCA_020310875.1. Taxonomy (NCBI): domain Eukaryota; kingdom Viridiplantae; phylum Streptophyta; class Polypodiopsida; order Polypodiales; family Pteridaceae; genus Ceratopteris; species Ceratopteris richardii. Next base: position 146,188,746 of record CM035415.1, read on the forward strand.
GTGTATATATACACTTTTCCCGTGCTCTGATAGCTCTGTTACTCTATTAATGCGCCCACCGCGTACTGACAAAGCATACTACGCGCCTGAAATTTTGATTTCCTGAAGATTCCGCCTTCTCCTTCTTTTTCTTTTTATGTCCGTTTGTCAAATTCGTGAGTGATTCCTCAACATTAATGTTGGCTTACCCCAATGTTTCCATAAAGCGGTGGTAGTGATTGCTACTCTGGCTCCTGAATCTAAGATGGATTCGGTGGTGTAGCCCTAGTGGGTTATTGGAAGATAAGTGTTACCTTCCTCTCCTTCGCTCACATCTCTGATTCTCTCTAGGGGTATCTTTGGTACCTTCTTATGTGTTCCTATCTGTGAGGGAGTAGTAGCAAGCTCAGGGAATTGATTTGCTACATGCTTCCACAATTCTGGTTTAACCTTTAACAACTCCTCTAGAGTGAGGTGACATTGCACTTTAGTGCTCTTTTTCACTACTGTGTTTCTATGAACTACTGATTCTTCATTCCTCACTAATATTGTGCATGCTCTCATGCTAATAGACTTGGCTCCCCAAGCTCTTGTGAACTGAGGTAATTCTTGCAAAGAATTGGATTCAAAACTTGTGTGTTCACTCAGTTGCTCTTCCTCTACATCATCGTAAATAGAGGGAATTTCTTGGGGAAATTGCTCCTGCAAGTCATCTATTTCTTGAATATGAGGATGGGTTCCTTGTTCTTTTGTCCACTTCTCTTCTTGTATTTCTCTCAGAAATTCATGTGAATACCTATGTATGGAAGACAAGGATGATGCATTTCTTTCTTGTGTCTCCGAGGCAATATGGTTCCTATGCAAATTATTTTTCTCCTTGCTATCGATCAAGTATTCTAACCTCTCCAATAGTCCTTGGAAGTGTAATTCAGGTTTTGCCATGTTATTCCAATTGAGATAATAAGAGGCTTCAAACATACTCTGTGCTAATTCTATGATCTTCATGGAAAGTTTAGTTCTCTCAATTTCTAGATCTGCTCATGGGTAGTTCTTGCTTATTTCAACGATCTAGGGTCCTTCTTTTAATCTAGCCTGATATGCACGAAACATCATGTCTAGGTTTTCAGGTATGGGTTCCACTAGAACTGATCCTGATTTTTGAGTTGGGTTCTCTTGATTAGGTTCTTGAGAAGTCAATTCTAGGATTTTGGATCTCGATTCCTTTAAACTTCCTTCCAACTCAGTTACCTTTTTACTACACTTTCTCTTAATCCTTTTTGTGGAATCTTTCCAAGATTTCGTCTTTTTATTGCCAGACTCTCCAATTTTGCTAGTTCCGACTACTTTCTCAGGATTAACATGTTGATTTTATAAGAGTGTATGGGCTCTTGTTATAGCTTGGATAGGCACATATATAGGGTTGGATCCATCTGCATTATGTACAATACATATCACGTTGATCAGCGTCACTTTTGAAGCATTCACACGGCTCTTAGGGAAATCTTTTATGACATGCTCTTTGCCACACTCGACACAAAAGCCTTGTATGTTATAATATTGTGATTGTCCTGCTATTGGAGGATGTGGAAAATCCTTTATGAAATGATCTCTTGGGCACTAAAGCATGGTTCTCTAGGGCCTTGTGGTCTTTGTTGTCTCAATTGGGGCCGTGGATTAGGGTTTGCATGCATCACATTAGCGTAATCGGGCTCCCAACTAGGTTCCAACGGTGGACTATCATATTGATATGTCTCCACATGTTCTGGTGACTCTGTGTAATATGCGGGTGGACTATCTACATGAGTAGAGTCAAAATTGTTTGAGTTCGGGTCACTTTCTGTGATCAATGGTGAAGAAGGCATGAAAGCCCTATTGAGGTTCTCTTATGCAGCAACATATTTAACTGAGATGACATTAGCTGGTGGGGGTGGTTGCTTAGCTAAAACAGGTTGTGGTCTCTCTTGAGCCTGATAAGGGTAGTTCGGAGCAGGCCTATAGTAATGAGGTTGAGCATTATATTGACCTTGATACCTACCTGGTTGTGGGTATGCTTGCGGGTAGTTCTGTCTCACTGCTTGTTTGTTGTATGGGCAGTCTTGAGCCGTATGATTTGTGTATTGTCTCTCAATTGTATAGTATTGGCCACTAGGGCTGGCTTGCAGTTGAGTTGCATTGCGACAAACATTTTCCATATGATCACCACCACAGGTGTAACAACGCTTGTTTGTTGTTAACCTAGGCATCTATTTACTAGAAACTCCTAGCTTTTAGGCCCCTTTCTCTGCTAGATCTTCTATCGAGCTAGACAGTTTTGAGGATGCTAAAGATGAAGAGTCTGAGTCCTTGTAGACCTTTGAACGTTCCAACTCGTCTCCAAGGTTGTCCTCAATGTCTATACAAATTCTTACACATTGCTCTAACGTTCTGGGTTCCTTCAAGTATACATAAGAGTGTAGTTTAGAGCTGAAGAGGTCATCTAAAAATAATGACACTTGCTTGGCATGTGAGGGTAACTCTTGCATCGGACATCTCTCCACATATTGTCTAAACCTACGTCCTGCAAGTCTAACTGTTTCTTGAGGGGTCTGTTTGAAACTATAAATTAATGAAGATGTATCATGTCTGATTCCACTTTCCGTCAGACTTAAGTTCTTTCCTTTAGTTTTTTGTATCGCACACCTTTAGTTTAATCTTGGACTTGAAAAATTAAGTCTCTTGAACTTGAGGCATTCCTATCGTCTTAATCCACAATGCTACCGTTTAGCTTAAGTTAATAATTGACTGAGGGGGTTGAGTATTCTTCCAACCTCAAGTCAACTCCTTTGATTGCTCTGTTGCCCAAGAAGTCGCACTTCCCAAGCTTTGTGTTCTTCACTGCCTTGCTTTGATTGCCCTTGATAGACCTTGATAGCCCTTGCTAGACCTGTAAAAATTCAATGTTTAGACCACTTCTCAATTGATGATCAAGCACTTTGATATATACACTTTTTTAAGTCCTTCCTCTTATGGCCAAACTTTTAGTGCCCCCTGGCTTTCTAGTCCCAACAATAGTTAACCTCAAATTATCTTGTCTAAAAAACAACCTCAAATTATCTCGTAAAGAGCTTTCTAACGACTTATAAAGCTCAAAAAACGGACTTCAGATGAAAAAGATATGAGCGTTCAGGCCCTCGGGGCTAAAAATTGGCAATTAACTTTTTCCTCAAATATGAGCTAAGGGGTCTCCAATGAGTGCAATCACCCAAAAATTTTGTTAAAATACCCCCAAATTTTCCCAAAAAATCAAACCCTAAAAATTATGTTTGGGGTGGACAATCGCAATGGTCTGAGACAATCGCGATGGTCTCAGACAATCGCGATGGTCTCAGACAATCGCGATGGTCTCAGACAATCGCGATGGTCTCAGACAATCGCAATGGTCTGGGACCGTCGTGATGGCTCAGGTGAACCCTCACAATGGTGTGGCACAATCGCGATGGTTTGAGGATGCGGACCGTCGCGATGGTCAAAAGTGAACAATCATGATGGTCTGAACGAGGCATTGCGATGGCGTGATCTTGATGGTCTGAACGAGGCATTGCGATGGCGTGATCTACAAGCAATCGTGATGGTGTCCGTCAACGGTCAATGCAACCATCGCAATGGTGTGAGCCCATCGTGATGGTCACAAGGCACGATGGCTTGAGCCAATCGCGATGGTCCAAATTATGAGGCATCGCGATGGTGTACTTGGTGTCATCGTGATGGCGTGGCTAGTGAACAATCACGATGGTCTAGCTTGACACGTGGCAGGATCGGCGCGATGGTGTGGGGTTGACGGTGTCATAGAGATTTACATCTCTACGTATCCACATCCCTATGTAACCAGTGTTTGAATAATCCAAATCTAAAGAATAATTTTCTACTGAGAATGTTGCAGATATTTTACTGAAGCATTGGCTAGAAATAGTCATAAGAAGATTTGCGGATTACTGAAGATTGTACCATCATTGAAGGGAGGATTGTTGGAGTCAATTGTCAAGTCAACAAATCATTTGATTCATCATATTTTATGTGATTAGCATCCATATGAAAACCATGATTATATGTTCCATGTGAACCCAAAACTATAGTATGAAACCAATCTTTATTCAAAAGATAAATAAAACAATATGCAATCGTTATTTCAAACTAAAAGCAACTTCTGCGATCGTTATTTTCAAATGTAAAGCAAACTCAACAATTGCGATGAAGATTTCCGAAAAACAAAGATGGGAAATAGCGTTCGCTATTTTTGAATGTATGAAGGCAGCTTTATGGATCGTAAGAGCTTTTGGGAGGGATTATGGATACTATATATACAAATCTTGGGTTCATTGTTAAGACATTATCTGATATTATCTGATATCAACTCAAAGAGATCTCAAGCTTGAAGACTCAAGGAGGAGTTCTTGGAGGCCACTTTGGAGGAGGAGTTGGAGGAGGAGTTCTCACACTCTTGAGGAGTGTTGGTCCACATCTTGGTGTACCGAGGTTCTGCTCGCATGAGAAGAACATCATTATCTATGATGTTTTGGTAACTTGTATCTGTTTCCGTTATCTGCATTATATTTGTACAAACACATTATTATGAATTAATTGACTCTCCAATTTCCTCACATCTCTCTCGTTTCCAAACTCTCTTATGATGTGTTTGTTTTTGTTATTTGCATTATATTTGTATGGACACATTATTATGAATTAATTGTCTCTCATATGATGAGTTTCACACCTCTCTCTTATTTCCGATCTCTCTTATGATGTTAATGAATTGTATGAGTGAGTTGATTTATGGTCTCATATGATTATGTGTGAGCTATATTTGAATTCTACCTCTTAAGTTGCCCGAAGCACCCTGCGTGTACCATCTATCTAGAACACTAGCAGTTGGCCTCATCCACCCAACGGAGCCCTTCGCGACAAGTGAACCTGACGTGAAATTGTTCCATGGCATTTGGCAATTAGGAGGTACGATATCAAGCTCAATTACAGGTACACATATTTTACTTTTACGTTGATTATATTAGTGAACAATGGGCAAAAAGGATGTTGCAAAACACACCACACAAGACATACGTTCTAGTGTGGAAGCAATAATTGAAAAGAAGTCTCCAGAATATGATGAACAACTCAAAGATATGGAGTTACGAATAATTGCATCCATAAATGAAAAACTCAAGCCATTAACTTCATATATCTCAATGATGACTTCAATATTGGGAAAAACTAATGAACTTATGAAATCATTAAATACACAATTTAATCAAGAATTTGGGAATTTAGAAAGAGCTGTTCACTATGAACTTTCAAATTTGATAGAGATTATGGAAAATCTATCTAATCATGTGAGAGAACTTGCAACATCAAAGACTATTAGCTATGAAAATTCAAGTTTGAAAGAAAATATTGAAATTCTAACCAATCAAGTAAAAGAAATTACCACATGTAAGTGTAAATATGATCATCAAGTACAAAGTTTGTCTACTCAAGTCTTTGATAAAAGACATTCATCTGACCATAGAAGATCTACCCCTAAGGCCACATTGTTGGTAGCAGTCGGGGAACCGAAGGAGCCACAAGACGAAGAGAGTCAGAGCGAAGGGATAGCACAAGCAGACAGGGCAGTCAAAGAAGATCTGGCAAGTAGGCCAATAATTTTCTTCATGGAGAAGCAAGTACGAGCATTCACGCAGATCTAGCACTAAGGCAACCTTTAATTTTTCAAAACCTTACACCAATCAAAAGTGATTCTTATCACTAACAATCATTGTAAATACCATTTCATATTTTTGTGGCTCCATTTTGTGCAAGCCGAGGAGTCCTCGAGCTTGAGGAGCCTTAGAAGTACCTACATATCAATTTTTGTATTTTTTAGACTCCGTTTAAGCCCTCAAATTGGCCCTAGAACCTAATTTTTAACTAGGCCGGACACTAGGTCTGGACTGGGCCAAAGCTAGTCAAAAACTATAAAAGGAGCTAGAGAGCTCATTTTTGAGGTTAGATTGTAATTGAAACGAACTTGTAAGAGCTCTTCGAAAGTAATCAAAAGAACTCCATTGCTCCTCACTCTTTGTCTTGCCGTGTGTGCGCGTGTGTGTGTATGTGTGTGCATGTTGGTGTGCTTATCACTCACGCACTTGTGCTTCCACTTGCTCGAGGTCTTCATACCATCCTCATATCTTCCCGGATTGACATTAAAGGAGGTGCTACTCATCACTGAGCTACACCAAATTTTGGCGCCGTTGCCGGGGATCGAGCTTTGAGGACGAGCGTGTGATGGTAAGACGTAGAGTTGACGCGTTGGAGTTGTAGGTATTTTCTTCACTTTCATCTATTTTCTTGTTTTTTCTTCACCACCTTCATTACCATCATCATCATCACCATCTCCCACCTCCATCTCCATCATCGCGAAAATTTCTGTTTTTTTATCATATCACCATCTCCACCTCATTTCCCTCATTTCACTTGTGAGAGAGAGCGAGAGAGCGAAATTGTGTGTGCTGTCTTTGCATGTTTTTTGAGCTCTATTGCAGGTACAGACCGCATCATCGTCCCCAGCACCCTGCGCAGGTACGGAATTCGAAGTAACTGTCTGTGTGTCGCCAGGTTCTGTCAATCGTGACCGACAGAAAAGTTGATCTATTTGCTAAACAAAGTGCATATCCATGACCTACAGGCCTAGAGCTTCCCAAAAATGTGTTTAGTTTTTTGAAATTCCACAGATTTCTGTCAATCGCGATCGACAAACCACGACGGACAGACCTGTCAATCGCGATCGACACGTCAATCGCGACTGACAGCCCACGACGGCTCTGTCAATCGCGACCGACAGAGTCAACGACCGATTGACCACGACCGACGGAGCCTACGCGTGACATGTGTCAATCGCGATCGAGTCATCAATCGTGATCGACCCATCAATCGCGACCGACACAGTCAACGATTGTTTGACCACGACGGACAGACCTCGCGACCGACCTGTCAATCGCGATCGACTCATCAATCGCGACTGACATAGTCAACGACCCTTTGACCACGACTGATTGACTTTTCGAGACACCTGTCAATCGCGATCGACACATCAATCGCAACCGACAGCCACGACGGACCTGTCAATCGCGATCGACACATCAATCGCGACCGACAGCCACGACGGACTTGTCAATCGCGATTGACACGTCAATCGCGATTGACCTGTCAATCGCGACCGACAGACTTTGCGAACACGTTAGAAGGGCAAATTAGGTCAAATTTTTTGGGAAAAAATAGTGGTCTTAATTTTGGCTAAATGTGGGGCAAACACTAGGGTATAGTATTGCATCGTGAGGCCGTGCCACAAGCAACTTGAGAATTCCTGTTAGCCTGTTTTGAATCCTGTTTTAACTCCAAAACCCTGAATGGTCATAACTTTTTCATACGAAATCCAATTTTTGAGCTTTAGGGCTTGTCAGAAAGCTCGTGACATATACTACACGCCCTCAACTGTTTTTTATAAGAATAATGCATTGATTTTCAGCTAGGGTATTTTGAAATTGACCATACCCAGGGGGAATAAAATTCAGGGATCCCTAGAATTAAGTTCCATAAAACCAATGGGCTAATTGGTGTTTGAGTTACATGAATGGAAGTGCTTGGGGTTGTCATTTGAATTTAAATCTTGAGCTAAACTTGGGCTTTTTACAGGTCCTTTGAGAGCATCGAAGGGTACGCAAAGCAAGAGTAAGTGCAGGCTTGGGAACACGCGTCCTGGGCACACCAGGGCAACAACTCAAGGAAAGGGACTCAAGGTTGGAAAACCCGCAACACCCTCTGTCAATTCATAGTTTAGGTTAAGTGCGGGTAGTGTTAGAAGTAATTCCAGGCAACGATAGGCACGAGATAAATCAAAGACTATCCAAGAAATCAAGTTCAAGTCAAGAGATAACCTGTGTGTGTGAACGACGACCTTAAAGGAAAAGAACCCAACATGAAACGACCAAACTAAAGTACGAAAACCACTCAAGTATTCCTGACGACGCAATATCAGACAAGATCATAAACATAATAACTCACTAAAAACTAATCAAGCGACTGAGACCAATTGATCAGCAATGAGGTTGTACTCTGGGCAAAAATTGGGCTACTTAACTAGGCATATGAACCTTAGATCAGGGCGACATCTAGTAAGGGATAGACAGAGCCTTAGGTCTTCAGAGGCTAGTGTCAACCACACTGCTAGGTCGTGGGCCCAGCAGTTGAGCCATCACTCATACTACCCAAGTTCTGAGACTAGTGAATCCGAGATGTCTCAAGGTATGGAGAGACCTACAGGCAGTTCAGGAGTGCCCTACTTGCATAGGGTAGAAGGCCCTTACAAAACGCAGTTGGAATACCTTAGGACCAACCGATTGGGTGCTAGCATCTATGAGGACGGCCTAGGAAGGTCTGTGGTACAGATTAAGAATCCCGATCATTCCATTGGATTAGAGCGCCCAGCTGTCAAGTTCGAAAACGGAGTTTACTTAGACAAGGAAGGGACAATATATGTGGTCACCAGCCACCCCGATAGAACTAATGAATTTGGGAATGTAGTCCCAGAATCGGACTTAGATGACCTAGAGCAAGGAAACATGGGGGTAGAACCGAGGACCCCTCGAGGGAGATCTGTTCTTACGAGGATTATCACACCAGAATGGATTCCCCAAGATAATAAGAGCATAGATCTTCTTCTGAACCGAGAAACTGAAGAAGCCTTTTGGAGATATAAATCTGATCGGCCATTTGATATTGGAACAATCATGATCTATGAGTTTAAGGATCCGGATAGCCCAGGTAGAGTGACCTACTTAAATCACGCCTCAGAGAGGATCTTCGTGGTGACAGAAAATGATAGGCATGCTTACACTTGGAAAGGTGAAATTATTTTCCCCCAACCAAGATCAAATGTGTCCTACGGTCACCCTGGAGCGGGAACATCCCAAGCTCATGGAACCCAAAGAGACAGAAGCAGAGATAGACCAGAAGTGAGCTTTGCCAACTCAGGGGGCAGAGAGAGAACGAGGACGGAAACCAATAGAGTAGAGCCTGAGGTACTTAGAGCTCACAGGAATCAAAGGAACGCAGATGAGTTCCCTCTACCACGACCTAGAGAACACACCAGGACTTTGAGACCAACGCATCTAGTTAAGTCCATGAAGAACTACTTCGATGGCACTGGAGATCCATATGATCATGTGGCTGAGTTTAGACAAGTCTTGAGAGCTGAACAAGTGGAGGATCTATTTATGCAGTATAATGCCTTTGGTCTGACCCTTAGGAACACTGCCCTGACATGGTTTCAGCCACTAAACGAGAGACAGTTCAGGAGCATAGACCAACTCCTAGAGGCTTTCATTATTGAATTCTCTAAGAGTGGCATAAGACATAATACCTCCTCACTGATCCACAGCTTCAAGCAGACCCCGCAAGAAACCGTGAGACTTGTAGGAAGAAGATTTAGGCAATACTTAGAAAGATGCCCTGTTTCGGAGCTACCCACACCAGCTAAGCAAGTGGCCTTGTTCTTGGATGGATTGCTAAGTACCAAATTGAGATCGTATGTGTACTTGAAGGACCCTAGGACAATAGAAGATTGTGTACGCATGTGCATTGACATTGAGGATAACCTAGGGGATGAATTAGAACTTTCCAAGATATACAAAGATTCGGATAGTGCCTCTAACCTCTCTTCCACGCAATCCACATCAATTGAGGAACTTGCTGAGAAAGTAGCTCAGAAATTAGGTGTCACTAGTAAACAGATCCCAAGGTTTGCCCCTGTGAAGAGATGCTACACTTGTGGTGGCGACCACATGGCGAATGTATGTCCCATTATGGCCCAACCCCAAGTAAATCCTAGTAGCCAGTACTGCACCATAGAACGAAGATACACAAATCACACAGCACAAGACTGCCCATACAATAAACAAGCTGTTAGGCAAACCTACCCTCAACCATACCCTCAACAAGGCAGATATCAGAACCAGTACCCACCACAACAATATGCTAGGCCTCAACAAACCTACCAAACACAATACCAAGCCCAGCAAAGGCCTCAGCCTGTGTTAGCCCAACAACCTCCAGCTCCATCCTGCTTGATACCTGTCAAGTATGCAGCTGCTGAAGAAAACCTGAATAGAGCTATAGTCCCCGTAACGCCATTGCTTTCAGAAAGTGATCCTAGTGACCATAGCTTCGATTCTACACATGTTGATAGTCCCCAGGCTTACTATATGCAGTCTCCTGAACATGGTGAGTCTTACTATAGTGAAGAGCCAAATGAACCTAGTTGGGAATCAGATTACACCAACGTCATGTATGCAAACCCCAACCCTAGACCCCAACCTAGACAAGTAAGACCCCCATTCCCTAGAGGACCATGCTATAGATGTCAAGGAGATCATCTCATTCGTGGCTGTCCCTTGCCTTCACCTACACAACCCCAGTCAGTAACGATCCAGGGCTATTGTCAAGAGTGTGGAAAGGAGCATCTCTTACGAGATTGCCCTAAGAATCCTAATAATATGCCAAAAATCACTCCTATTAACGTTATTGGGTTGGTGGTAGACTCCACAGGAAGTGTGACATCCACCGCACCAGTACAGGTAGTGACTAGAGCTCAGGCATTGCAGCAGAACCAAGGGGTAAACCAGGATAAGAACCCAGAGGCTAGTGAAACCGAGAGCATGAAAAAGAAAAGGACTAGAGCGTGGAAAGATAGTCGGGAAAGAATGAAACAACAATGGGCTAAAAAGATGAGTGAACTTGAGGAAAGCATAAGAGAAACCAAAGCCAGGATAACTGAACTCACATCTCAAACTCCCTCTCACACTACTCCACCACCACCATTTCCATCGCCATCCGACCCGCCACCTTCCAACCCACCTCATACGATTCCACCACCCCCTAGAGCAGGATCCGTGTTAGCTGACCCCACTCCTGAAGACATAGACATGATGCTTAAAGCATATCAGGCCAGAATCCAAGAAGGGCCCAATGTCACGGATCATGACAAGTGCTACCCTAGAGCTGACCTAGAGATAGAAAGAACCAAGCTTTGCGCGAAAATGGTTGCGTTGGCTCAGACTATGTTTGAAGCCAGTCGCCTTTTCAATTACTCGAGCTCAGCCAAGACGCAATTACACTTGGATGGACTTCTAGAGAAGTTAGAGGGCATAATTGCAAGATCTACCAAGGAAGAAAAAAATCAAGAGAGAGATAAAGCAAGCAAAAACATGACCCATCCCCCATCAAAAGCTTACGTGCCCAACTCCACAGAATCAGACAATCCCCCCTCCCTAGAAAGAATAGAGAATCCAATGGCACAATCACGAAAGGAACTCGCCACTCAACACCATAACAAGGTTAGTGAAAGAGCAGGTCTTCCTACCCAGAGAGCCTATGTGCCTGAAGCCTATGTGCCTAACTCTACGGAGCCAGACACATCATCTTCTATGAATCGGTTCACACCAGAATTCCTACGCGAGATTCAAGAAGACAAATGGGCTAAGGAAAGTGAAGCCCCTCCCCCCATTGAACTGGTGGATGACACACACGATCAATTCCCACAAGACCTTCCATCCATTTATGGAGAGCAGGAGAGTACCCAATCACAAGAGAGATTAGACTTTGAGTCTAACTCTCTACAGGAATTACCTCACTTCACGGGCCCATGGGAAGTCAAGTCTACTTGTATGAGAACCCCCACAGTCATGATACGAAATGAAGATTCAGTCATACCTAGGAACACAGAGGTAGTGAAGAATACCAAAGTGCAGTGCAATCTCACTTTGGAAGAGCTGCTTAAGGTTAGACCAGAAGTGTGGGAACATGTGGCCAATCAAGTGCCCGAGATAGCCAAACCTCGTTCCCAGGTAGGATCACATAGGACAGTGCCAGAGATACCCTTGGATAAGATAGGAGATATGTGTGAAGGTGAAGAAGGGAACACCTATCTTCCCATTACCTACCAAGAGTACACCACCAAGGCAATTTTGGACTCAGGCGCAGGAGTTGCAATTGCCACCACTTCCCTATGGAAGCGTTGGGGCAAGCTAGCACTCAGGCCAACGAGAATGAAATTGCAGATGGCCGATGGTCATATTGAGAGACCCTTAGGATTGCTAGAAGGAATAACTCTCACCACCTGTGGTGTCGAGTTTGAACACACATTTGCCATATGTGACTTCAGCAAAAATCATGCCTATGAGATGATCTTGGGACGACCTTTTATGCGACAGTTGCAAGTGGTACAAGATTGGGGAACCAATTCTTTATACCTGCAGCACTTAGGAGTTACGACCAAAGTCAATCTCAAGGATTACTCTCATAGAGATGTCCCTCCTATCCAATGGAACCCCATCCATAGAGCCAAAGATGATACGGAATCGGTGCATTCCATAGGATCAGGATCCTCATGGATGCATGAAGACACTCACTTATGGATGTGCAAAGTAGCAGTAGAGGAAGAGAAGAGGGAAAAGGCCAGAGAAATAGGTGCAAACGAAACACATAGACCCATTCAAGACCCAGCCTATGCACCTGTAGTCTTTCCCGACGAAGAATTTGAACCCCACGGCTGGGCAGAAATCCTAGCAACAATGGATGTAGCCATCAATGAGGAACAATGGACACCTCACTGTGATGAGGATGGCTATGACATTTCAGTCTTCTCCATAGAGCCAATCATGGGAGAGGCAGTTCTAGAAGAATGTGAACCTAGCCCTGATGCATTTGAGGATGCAAGTGACTCCGATCTAGAGTCAATCATTATGGACCCACCATTTGCATCAGATGAAGAATACTTCCATGAAGTAGAATTCCAACCCCAGAGGCATGGAGAGCTTACAAATGATGTAAGATTAGCAGCACATGTGACCCTGAAGGAAGAAGGAAAGAAACAAAAAAAGAGAGAAGTCTCCCCAGAAGAGGAAGAATCTTTGTTTGAGGTCCCAGAAAATTTTAAGAAGTACGAGATAGACGACAGGAGAGTCATGATAAGAATGCCTAAACGGGAGGCGCAATCAGGAGAGGCCTATGATAACAAAGAAACCACCAAGAAAATAGTAGTGGCCCTAGAAGAAGGAGAGGAGAGATGTACATACATAGGTCATGACCTAACTGAGGAAGAAGAGCATGCGTTAATAGCCTTGCTAAGAGAATACAGAGATGTATTCGCTTGGAGTTACAAGGATTTGAAGGGTGTTGACCCAGACATATGCTCACACACCATCCCCATGACTTCAGATGCCAAACCCTCTAAGCAAAAGCCCTATACATATAACGATAATTATGCGGCTAAGATCAAAGAGGAGATAGATAGACTGGTTGAAGCTAGATTTATCTATGAAATTGAGCACACTGAGTGGGTATCCCCCATTGTAGTGGTGCCCAAGAAGAATGGTAAGCTGCGTGTATGCATTAACTTGAAGAAGATTAATGCAGCCACGATTCGAGATAACTATCCGCTTCCCATCACAGAACATCTCTTAGAAAGAGTAGCAGGCAAGGAAGTGTACAGCTTCCTGGATGGATTCTCTGGCTACAATCAAGTAGCCATAGCTCCAGAAGATCAGCATAAGACAGCTTTTGCCACAGAGTGGGGTATATTTGCCTTTTGGGTAATGCCATTTGGGCTTACCAATGCCCCAACAACCTTCCAGAGGTTGATGTGCCATGTATTTAAGGAGTTCCTAAGGAAGAATTTAGAAGTCTATGTTGATGATCTTTGTGCTCATTCCAACATTAGACAAACCCATATTCCCGAACTCAGACAAATCTTTGACAAATGTAGAGAATATCAAGTCTGCCTAAACCCAGAAAAATGTGTTTTTATGGTCAGGCAAGGCAAAATTCTAGGACACATCGTATCAAAAAATGGCATATCCACTGATGAAGAGAAAGTGAGAGCCATAGCAGAGCTACCCAGGCCGAGGAATGTCAAGGAAGTACAAGCTTTCATGGGGAATTGTGGTTACTATCGCCGGTTCATTCACATGTACGCTGTCATTGCAAAGCCCATGTACGGACTTCTGACTAACTTTGAGTGGATGGATGAATGTGAGAATTCCTTCCAGGAGCTTAAACAGAGACTATGTTCAGCACCAATCTTGACCACACCAGATTGGAATAAGCCTTTCCATGTTCATGTGGATGCATCCAATTATGCCATTGGGTGTGTGCTTGCTCAACCTACTGGTGAAGGTAATATGGATCTTCCAATCGCCTATGCTAGTAGACAATTGAATGCAGCTGAACGAAATTATACCACTACAGAGAGAGAGGGATTAGGCATGGTATATGCAGTCAAGAAATTTAGACATTATCTGCTTGCAAATAAGTTTAAATTTTTTACTGAACACCAAGCATTGTTATATCTAGTGAACAAGCCATGCAATACAGGAAGGTTAGTAAGATGGTTTCTCTTACTAATGGAATACGATTTCGAGGTTGTGGTAAGGAAAGGAAGGACTCATTTGAGAGCTGATCATCTTTCTAGGCTCACATCTGGAGAAGCCCCACAAGGAGTGTCAGATGACCTCCCTGATGCTTACTTGTTTAACTTGGAAGTGGTGCCACAGTGGGCTAAGCCACTAGTGCCAGTATTGACATACGGGCCTAGTCACCCGGTAATAAACACGCAGGATAGGGAGGTAGTAAAAGCCCAAAAGTATCACATCATGGTTAGAAGTATGTACAAGCACACAAATCAAGGGATCTTGGCCTGTTGTGTGGAAGAGGATGAATACGCTAAATGGTTGCAATTAGCACATGTAGGTGCATTAGAGCAACGCTATTCAAAGCAACGAACCCTACAAACACTAAGAAGACTAGGAGTACATTGGCCAGCTATGGAAGCTGATGTCCAAAAATTGTGCAAGGAATGCCCAATCTGTTGCACTAAACCACCTGTGGAACATGCCACTCTTTACCAAGTGTCCCTAGTACCAGATTGGAGTGAACCATTAGTATCCCTCCTGAGGACGAAAACATTCCCTCACGACATGACGCTTGCTAGGAAAAGGAGTTTAGAACAAGAAGCCCAGGATTACTCTCTCATTGGCGATAATCTATACAAACGTGGTAAAGATGGTTACTTGAGACTATGTGTCCATGAAAGTGAGTATCTCAAGATCTTAGACACTGCTCACCAAGGGGTAGCAGGAGGACATTTTGGTCCAGATCGGGTGATCAAGGCAATACTATTTGCGGGCTTTTGGTGGCCAACCCTTCACATGGACGCACATACCTATGTGAAACGCTGTGATGTCTGTCAGAGAACTCAATATCCTATACGTAAAGATGAGATGCCACTGAAACCTATGATGGGTGGACGTGCATTCTCTAAGTGGGGAATAGACTTCGTAGGCCCTATTAATCCCCCAGCTAAGGGTTCTCATGCAGAATATATCATTGTTGCGACAGACTATCTAACAAAGTGGGTAGAGGTAAAAGCCACAACTAAGAACGATGCTCAAACAACAGCCAAGTTTTTATTTGAGAATGTGTTCACAAGATACGGGCTACCTATAGAGTTAGTAAGTGATAGAGGCACTCACTTCTTGAATGAAGTAATTGAAAATCTGCTCCAAGAATTCTTGGTAGTTCATAAGAAGTCTGCACCCTACCACCCACAAGCTAATGGGCAAGCCGAAAGCACAAACAAGATTCTGTGCAATGTGTTGACCAAGCTCGTGAATAATAAACGCTCTGATTGGGACAAATAGCTACACCATGCTGTTTGGGCATATCGAGTCGCCTACAAAACGGTACTCCAAGCCACCCCCTTTCAGATGGTGTTTGGCCAAAATGCAGTGCTACCATTGGACTTCTTGATACCCACATTGAAGGTAGCACAAGAGCACGAATGGACGGGTCATGAACTCTCCTCTACACTTTTTGACCTTGAACGATTAGGAGAAACAAGACTAAGGGCAGCTGCAGGGATATATGCAGCTAAGAAACGACAGAAGGCGTATTTTGATGCCCATGTTAAGGATAAAGGTTTGAAGGCAGGCGACCTAGTACTAGTATACACTTTGAAGCAACATGCGAGGAAACTGGAGAAGAGAGGCTACGGACCCATGATCATTAACAGAATCTCAACAAGTGGAGCAGTGCAACTAGCCACATTAGAAGGCGATGTTCTCCCAAGTTATATCAGCGGATGCAGAGTCAAGTTGTATCAGGAACCTCTCACAGAGGAAATGCTAAGTCGACTTAACACTGCTAGGAAACGCAAAGAGGAAGAAAAGCGAATTCGAGAAGAAGCTCAAGCAGAAGCCCTAGAGCGCATACGGAGAATGAAATTAAGAAGACAAGGTAGAGAGCACCCTAGGCTAGATGCATATGCAGATCAGGGATATGACGTGGCTATGTGTGAAGTTTCAGGTATGAGCTCACAAAGGATAACTGATCGACGTCCTTTCATAACCTTAGATATAGGAAAAGGAAAGAGTGCAAGGACTGTAAGAGCCTTGATTGACTCAGGTGCAGCCACTAGTGCTGTTAAATTGTCTTACTGTCAAGAGTTGCAATTGACTGTCAATCTTGTGAAAGCATATCTCTTAGGATTGGGAGGCGTGGAAACCCCTTGCATAGGCGAGGTGGAACTTCCCCTCTATATTCATGATGAGGCAATGACAGTTAAAGTACTAGTATGTCAAGATGAGGACCTCACTGAACCCCTTGTCTTGGGTCAAGACTAGATCTATGGCCAAGCAGTCAACTTAAACCTAAGAAGTGGACTTCTTCAGGTATGGGTGAATCAAACTAGAATTACAATTGAGTTAAATAATGGAGCACTCAAGGAACTAGGAAGAGCACAGACTCCTGGTCCCTCCAGGGGTACACATGAAGTTGACCATGCTGTTCTTGTCCAAGGCTATGTGATACAGAAGAACGAAGATCTCAAAGAAGGAGTCAGATCCACAATGGAACTCCCTTCTTTTCCAAAGGCCAGAAGGAGGCAGCAACTCAGGGCAGATCAATCACTGAAGACTCTCCAGGTGAGAGATCAAAAGAACGCGCGAAGCAGAATAACTCAGCCGATGAAACAAATGTGGGTGCGGAAAGACGAGCTGCCGTCCGTAACTAAGTCGCAACAACGGGCTCAACTTCCTATTAGTAATCAACGACTTGATGCTAATAAGAGGACTCCTAAAACCTCTAATGAGAAAGTGAAATCCATTTGGGTACCCAAGAAGTCGATGAAGGCTGACCCACAATCAAGACAAATTTGGGTGCCTAAGGCTTGCTTGCGGGCTCAACTATCCCCACACAATTCACATCATACACGACAGGGTTCACTCGTTCAAGCAGCCGCCGCCCACTCTTGTCTGATACACTCGAACACACTACCACCTAGAAGCACGCACAGACTCACTCGTAAATGGGTCCCAATGACACAACAACTCCCAGCAGAATTACTCGTGCAACCCTCCCAAATCTCCACAAAACCAAGACCAAAAGCCATTCATGGCGTTTGGCAACCTAAGACTTGTAATAAACCCCCCGACCCCAATCTGTGAATTCATCTCCACTTACTAACTGCATTAGTCAGACAGTGCATCTTTCCATCTAGCTCCTAGGACTATCCAGGCATTAACTACACACACTGTCATCGTGCACTTACTAACCACTGACTCATCATCTACCTCACTTTAATGTTGTAACGGGAACAACAAAGGATTTACTCTGTCCATCACGATGTTAACGCCTGGTTCTATATTCTCACAGAACCATCAAGCAAGCAGGGCCATGGCAGAAGCTGGAGGTGCCAGTTCTCACGCCGGATCCAGCGCACAGATTGTGGATATAGAAACACTCCTCCTCGAACCACATCTCACCGAAAGGCCGCAAGAACTTCAGGCTGTGCATGTACTCCCAGTTCAGGATCCTCCCCAGGGGCACACCTCTCAAGTGGGCAAACATGCGCATTGGTTCAGTGATGTTGCAGGACCGTTGGGTGATGGCACCTATTTCTGGGAAGCGGAATTGGAGTTTAATGGTAAATGGGGACGCTACCATTTTTTCACACGTGAATTTGAGAGCTATCAGAATGCCGAAGTCATGCGTTCCGTATGGACCAAGGCAGGCCTGGACAGTTATTTCAGAGCCCACTTACCGAAGCCAGATTTCTTACGTTGTTCTTATCTTATCAGTACCATCACTCCTAGCAGGGCCAAGGGAGGCGACAGCACTTTTGTGGTACCCTCACTATTGCCGGGTCACGAACTTAAAAGATTCAAACTGACCCTCAATCTGGTACGAGAAGCATTGGGTATGTATGGTATGCACATTCCTACTGAAAAGGAAACAATGGTTCCAAGCAGAATGAAACATAAAGATCTCAATAAGCTGAAGGACATGGTAGCAATGACACCGACCATCGCTCTTCACCTACGGACCATCATGCAGCATTTTGCTTTTCCCGCATAGGAAAGATTCACCATGCCCCCAAAGAAGATATGGTTTAGCTTGTATTTGGCAGAGGCAGAAAACCTCCCTATCAACGTGCCACATTGGATCATAGATCAAATCCACCTAGCCCATCAACGGTGGAACAAGAAGCAGAAAAACGTGCTCCACGGGTGTTGTGCTCTGACCAAGATAATCTATCGATGTCTAGCCTATGACGTGCCTATTCAGCGGGCACTCGTATGGTCTCGGGTCCAGGAATTCCAGAGAAGGCTATCAGTTGCAGGTCCTCCATCAAAGAAGATGAGAGGGGGAGTTCAATTACCCTGCGCTCAACCCAGGGGAGCCACCACTACACCAGAGATTACCCCTCCCCAGACACGACGTGTTAGACCATTCACCATTCGGCTACCAAGACCAAGTACAGAGGGACCCAATCTAGTGTTTCCACCAGTCCCATCGGACTTGGAATTTCCCCAGGGTTTTACTCTCAATGATCTTACTGATGAAGAAGTGGCTAGGCTAATCTATGACTCTAATCTCGAAACGGAAACCGAGCGAACTCAAGAACCACAAACCCATACAACAACGTCAGCCCCCACCCGACCGCAAGTGGTAGAAGTCGACGTAGATGAACAAGAGACAGAACAAGAGGAAGAACCCTACGAAGAACAAGCGTATGATGAACTTTCAGAGTTAGCAAGTGCCCCCGCGTATTCGGCACAAATAAAAAGACTATATCGAACCATGCAACTAGTTCAAGAACAGCATAGAATGTCACTTGAAGCAGGCAAGAAACTCATGAACCAAATGCTGGCAGAGGAAGGTGTGGATGATCTGTTCATCGAGTCCCTCAACCTACACGCAGATGCAGTAGGATTGGATGAGGCCATTCATGAGGCAATGGCCTACATTCACCGATTTGAGAAAGGAGTTCCCGCCCGTCCCATGAGATCCGGGAAACAAATTCATATCAATGTATCAGCACCAGGAGATACAACGCAAACAGACGAACATCACGAAGCACCACTGTCACCACCCTCCCCACCCCTCACTACACAACTCACTCCACCACATGACACTACCACCACCACATCCACTACCACCACAATTGTAATGGGAATTCCACTCTCTCCGGGAATCCAATTCGGGGGAGTCACCATGCCCACTTTCACCACTCTCTTCACTAACGTCACATCCACCCCACCCACGATCCCCATCTACACGGTCACTCAAACACTTGACACTATGGAAACATCTCCTGCCACTGCACCGCTCCCTCCCCCCATGCCACCTCCATCTCCCATACCCCCTCCTCCCACATCTCCACTCGCATCCACATCATTCACCACTCCCTTTCTCGCCCCCATTCCCCCTGCATCTTCACCCCTCCCTGCATCATTTAATGTACATAGTATATTCCAAGCTTTAAATCAATGTGTCTATCAACTTCAGAATGAGTACAGAGCTTTGGACGACCGGTATCAACAACTGACAATAAATCACTAGAACTTACAAAGGCAACTTACAATTCTTGAAGAAGAAAATGCAGAGGTGAATCAACGTTATTCAACGCTTGAGCAGGCTCACCAAACACTACTAGAGGCACCCCAACCATCGAAAGATTCAGGCGTCAAACAACTAGAAGCCTTGCTCGAAGTATACCAGGCCGATAACCTACGAGTCCGACGTAACTTGGCGCTACTCAAGAAACATATGGCCACAGCACTTGAAGAGAACAAGAGACTGCAAAAACAAAATGAAGAGAATCCGGAAGCAGCAATGGAAGGCTCTCCCCACGAGATAGATCTGGAGTAGTTCAAAGCAGTTCCCTCAGAGACGATGAAAACCATTTTGGAAAGCTATGCTGATCTTCTAGAAGCCCATGATGACTTGGAAAGAGAACGTGACACACTACGGAGCAGACTTAAGGAACAGGAAGAGCAACCGAGGAGCGCCCCATCAACCTCTACCTCAGACGAGGTAAAGGCCTTAACTGAGCAGGTGGCAGAATTACAAAAGAGGTTACTGACATACGAGAGGCAGCCTTCTCCAGTAGTAGAACCAGAGCCAGAAGAGTTGGTCCCTATTGAGGTAGATGATTCGTATGAAGAACCGTATGTTCCTATGCCGATGTCAGGAGGGCAACGCACCTCAGAGGGACTCGACACCTTGGAAGTAGAAGCACCCGAGTGGCTTCAGACACTGGAAAGGACAGCGAACACCCACGAAGAACGAGTGGCCATTCAGATCCAATCGCTAGCGAACCTAGAAGACACTATCATACGGTCAGAATATTTCAGAAGCATGTCTCATCATAGATGGATCGGCACCAATGATGACCAATATGTGCCGTACTGCATACTTTTGGCCGATTACAACGCCGAAATTCAACGACGATGCGGAAAGCCTCCCACATTTGCTACACAATTTGGTCCAGATGATATACCGGAGAGTGCTAGGCGTGGGTCCATCCATCAACCCACCTGGAGGATCAGGCTTTTGGAAACATATCCTGAAATGGTCCGAACCTGGAATAATATGCCGTTGTTTATTAAATATAATCCTTGTTACATTCCAGTTCTTCGAAGACGCACCTGGCCTGAATTCACTATTGCTGTCAGAGACATCAAAGCCTGTGCAAAATGGTTAAATTACGTTTATCTAGCGCCTCCACGAGGACCCCCCACGGTGAACTACATGATTTCTACAATCCGCCACTGGAGCATTCGGCTACGCAATAATCCCGATGTGATGGCCCAGATGTGTATGAAAATATTTGAATTAATGCTGATCACTTTCAGGATGTTTAAGAACATTAAGGATCCTCACTTCTCAGGCAGGCTTCGTAACAGGAAACCAGGATCTGGTATACGATATGAGTACCACCTCATCAATTGAAGTAATATATGCTTGGCACGCCAGAATCAAGTACCTCCCAGCGTGCTTTAAACAAACATTTGAGGAGATGTTCATCACAGGATTCTGGGAATATCACTCCGAAATCTTTATACCCAGACCATCACATCTCCTCCAATTATTTGCTGTGGAGAGAACTATTTACTCAGAACAATTGAGGGTGCCTCATCCTGACGTTCCCGGACCTATGAATTGGGATGATTTGCTCACGGATCTAGCACGCGGCTTACGACTAGAAGAACACCACCTACCCTCCGATGTCGTCCAATATTATGTTCAAAAATCTTCTAGACAAGGGTCTGTCAGGGGCGACAGACGCGAGAGTGGGGGGGGGTGTTGGTAGCAGTCGGGGAACCGAAGGAGCCACAAGACGAAGAGAGTCAGAGCGAAGGGATAGCACAAGCAGACAGGGCAGTCAAAGAAGATCTGGCAAGTAGGCCAATAATTTTCTTCATGGAGAAGCAAGTACGAGCATTCACACAGATCTAGCACTAAGGCAACCTTTAATTTTTCAAAACCTTACACCAATCAAAAGTGATTCTTATCACTAACAATCATTGTAAATACCATTTCATATTTTTGTGGCTCCATTTTGTGCAAGCCGAGGAGTCCTCGAGCTTGAGGAGCCTTAGAAGTACCTACATATCAATTTTCGTATTTTTTAGACTCCGTTTAAGCCCTCAAATTGGCCCTAGAACCTAATTTTTAACTAGGCCGGACACTAGGTCTGGACAGGGCCAAAGCTAGTCAAAAACTATAAAAGGAGCTAGAGAGCTCATTTTTGAGGTTAGATTGTAATTGAAACGAACTTGTAAGAGCTCTTCGAAAGTAATCAAAAGAACTCCATTGCTCCTCACTCTTTGTCTTGCCGTGTGTGCGCGTGTGTGTGTATGTGTGTGCATGTTGGTGTGCTTCTCACTCACGCACTTGTGCTTCCACTTGCTCGAGGTCTTCATACCATCCTCATATCTTCCCGGATTGACATTAAAGGAGGTGCTACTCATCACTGAGCTACACACATATAGAAGATTAAATAGACCTATAAGATGCTTTTGGTGTGATCAATTTGGCCATATGTTTTGGGATTGTAATGCATATGAGAATGCTTGTATACTTAAATTAGTTACTGAAGTTGATAAGAAAATTTGCAAATACCATGATCACTCGACTTTGCACTTGAACTTAGGAAGAGGTGGAATTAAAGAGTATTTTGCTCAAACAAAATCTAAGCCAAAATCATTTAGAAAACAATGGAAACCAAAGAGATACGATGATAAGAAATCTTCTGAACAAGAAACTATGATAGAAATTGAGAATCAAGTTAAATGTTTTGAAGAAAAGAAAAGTAAACAAGTCAAGTTGAATAAACATAAAGTTGAACAAATTTTGCAAGAAAGATTGGAAGAAGATGAGCAAGAATTTGAAAAGTCTGTACAATTGAAAAAGAAACATGATAAATATTATGTACTATGTGATCCAAAGTTTCTAGAAAATGATAAATTATTTGATCAAGAAAAGGTTAAGAACATGAAAGTTCAAATGAACCATGATATTAAAGATGAACAATCTATTCAAAGTGAACATGAAGATATCAATGAAATTGATGAGAGTACAAGCAATGCTCAAAATATTAAAGAAAAGGAAAAACAATGGATTCAAGATGCTATCAAACAAATTGAACAAAATATTAAATATTCATCAAAGTCTTCTAAACCTTTATCTTTGCAAAAAAAGAACAGGTTGAAGATGATCCATGATGAACAGGTGCTGATGATTGAAGATGAACCATGAAGAGATCCTTAGATAGGAAATGATGAGTGAAATTGTAGTGAGGATGAATTGTAAAGCATGTTTTTTTATACTAATTTTGATGTTTTTCATGAAACAGGAACACACTTCTTCAAAATTATCTTTGATAATAATGATGGATGAGATTATTGAGAGTGTTTGAGTGATTTGAGAGGATTATTTGATTGAAGAGTGAGAATTGAGTGTTGACTTTAATGCATTTTAGTCTTCTTTTCTTACTCTCCATTATTTGCACCATATTGAGTCTATCTTGCATTCAGAGTATGTATAAACCAATCTATATTCACATATATTTATTTCTTTAGCCTGCACAATCTACTTGCACTTGTAAACAAATTAAAAAAAGGATGACATCCAATTTAAAAAACAGATATCAAAAATTCTGAAGAACCTCAACATCGACTTCCTCTTACCTACCTTTTGCACCATGATTTTTGGAACAATGCACTTAAAGTATGCATGGTAGGGTCTCACTACATGACCTTGCATCCAGGCACATTTTGAGCTTTACCCATGCACTTTGAGTGATTGTAAGGATTGTTGTATATATACAATTATATGTATGTGAGTGAGCACACAAACTTCATCATCAAATGCCTTTTACCCTGATACTTGCACCATGTTTGTTTACTTATGCACCTAAAGTATGCATGATAGGGTCTCATTACATAACCTTGCATCAAGGCACAGTTTTGAGATTTACCCATGCACTTTGAGTGATTGTAAGGATTGTTGTATATATACATTGATATGTATGTGAGTGAGAGCACATGCTTCGTCTACAAATGCCAATTACCTTATCTTTTGCACCATATTTTGACCATGCATTTCCAAAGTATGCAATTGATAGGGCTACATTATATGGCCTTGCATAGGCACATTTTTTATCTTCCCATGCACTTGACACATGATTTCAAGATTCTATGAAATGTCAATTTATCTTTGAAGCAGAAAGAAAATTTGAAGATTGGCCCATCAAGGATGATGTGCAAATTTAGTAGGGGCGAATGTCGTAGAGATTTACATCTCTACGTATCCACATCCCTACGTATCCAGTGTTTGAATAATCCAAATCTAAAGAATAATTTTCTACTGAGAATGTTGCAGATATTTTACTGAAGCATTGGCTAGAAATAGTCATAAGAAGATTTGCGGATTACTGAAAATTGTACCATCATTGAAGGGAGGATTGTTGGAGACAATTGTCAAGTCAACAAATCATTTGATTCATCATATTTTATGTGATTAGCATCCATATGAAAACCATGATTATATGTTCCATGTGAACCCAAAACTATAGTATGAAACCAATCTTTATGCAAAAGATAAATAAAACAATCTGCAATCGTTATTTCAAACTAAAAGCAACTTCTGCGATCGTTATTTTCAAATGTAAAGCAAACTCAACAATTGTGATGAAGATTTCCGAAAAACAAAGATGGGAAATAGCGTTCGCTATTTTTGAATGTATGAAGGCAGCTTTATGGATCGCAAGAGCTTTTGGGAGGGATTATGGATACTATATATACAAATCTTGGGTTCATTGTTAAGACATTATCTGATATCAACTCAGAGAGATCTCAAGCTTGAAGACTCAAGGAGGAGTTCTTGGAGGCCACTTTGGAGGAGGAGTTGGAGGAGGAATTCTCACACTCTTGAGGAGTGTTGGTCCACATCTTGGTGTACCGAGGTTCTGCTCGCATGAGAAGAACATCATTATCTATGATGTCTTGGTAACTTGTATCTGTTTCCGTTATCTGCATTATATTTGTACAAACACATTATTATGAATTAATTGACTCTCCAATTTCCTCACATCTCTCTCGTTTCCAAACTCTCTTATGATGTGTTTGTTTTCGTTATTTGCATTATATTTGTATGGACACATTATTATGAATTAATTGTCTCTCATATGATGAGTTTCACACCTCTCTCTTATTTCCGATCTCTCTTATGATGTTAATGAATTGTACGAGTGAGTTGATTTATGGTCTCATCTGATTATGTGTGAGCTATATTTGAATTCTACCTCTTAAGTTGCCCGAAGCACCCTGCGTGTACCGTCTATCTGGAACACTAGCAGTTGGCCTGATCCACCCAACGGAGCCCTTCGTGACAACGGGATCATCGCGATGGTCAAGGACCATCGCGATGATTCAAGTGAATCATCGCGATGGTCCGGCCGAGCCGTCCTGATGGTGTAAACCAATCGTGATGGTCCACCAAATCAAAGATTTTGCAAATGCATTTGTGGATTCTTGCAGGTGCTTGTGTCATCTACCTCTTGGAGAACTCGCTTACCAAAAATGTTGAAGTTGGCAGACCATCGTGATGGTCTGACACACACGACAGAAATCTGATAGAAAGTGGTTTTTTACCTTTTGGAAGCTTCCCTGATGCATTGGAGCTCTGTACCTGCAAGAAAACGCAAAAACACACAAGTACATGTAGTCACAAAAGCTCTCTCTCTCTCGCATGCACAAATGAGGGGAAATGAGGAGAATGGGTGGATATGGTGAATTTTATGATTTTTTGGAGTGGAAGAAGATGATGTGGTGGTGAAGAAGAGTGTCGAGGCGGTGAAAAACACAAAAAACTAATTAAAAATAACAAAAATTGAAATTTTTACCTTCCAATGCCACCTCTTGCTATACTCTTACCATCACACATTTGTCCTAATGTGCTCTTGTGCATGGGACTCTCAAATGTGTCTATGCACGGCCATGTAATGTGGCCCTATATTAATGCATACTTTGGAAATGCATGACCTGAATGGTGCAAAAGACAAGGTTGTGCAAGGAGCACATGTGTTGAAGCTCAAAGTCAAGGACAAAGCATGGAAGCACATCAAAAGGTGGACACACAAGGAAAGGGAGCAAGTAGGAAGCTCCAAGAAGTGTATGTCAAATTTTCAGAAGAATCCCCTACAAAAATAGTGATTTTCATCACTAAAAACCATTATAAATACCATTATCTATTTTTATAACTCCATTTTGTTCAAGTCGAGGAGTCCTTGAGCTTGAGGAGTATTAGAACTATCATCCTACCAATTTTCATAATTTTTAGACTCCGTTTGAGCCCTCAAATAAGCCCTGGAACCTAATTCTTAACTAGACCGGACACTAGGTCTGGGCAGGGCCAAAACTAGTAAAAAAACTATAAAAAGAGCTAGAGAGCTCATTTTTGAGGTTAGCTTGTGAGAGAATAGACCTTTTGTAAGAGAACTCTTTTGCAATCGAAGCTTTCCATTGTTCCTCTCTTTGATCTTATTTTGTGCGCGTGTGTGTGTATGTGTGTGCATGTTTGTGTGCTTTCACTCACGCACTTGTGCCTTCACTTGCTCATGGTCTTCATACCGGTCCTCACGTCTCCATGGATTGACAAGTAAAGGAGGTGGTGCTTACGCTTGAGCTACACCAAATTTTGGCGCCGTTGTCGGGGAGAGAGGTTCGAGGACGAGCGTTGTGATGGTAAGATCGTAGATTTGCGACGTTGGAAGGTAAAAAAACTATCATTTCAGTTCATTTTTTGTTTTTTTTTCTCTTCATCTTCATCATCATCATCATCTCCACCTTCTTCCATCTTCTTCTTCATAGAAATTTCTTGTTTTTTAGTGCATTTTCACCATTTTCATACCATTTTTCATGCATTATTATGTAGGAAGGAGTTAAGAGATGCAAAGGAGAGCAAGCGCCTGTGTTTTTTCATGATTTTCTGCACATACGGAGCTCGCCATTGTCGGCGCTCAAAAATTTGAATTTCCCGCCAAAAAACACGATTTTGTGATGAAAATCGTGATTCTGTGAAAATTCAAATTTTTTTGAAAAATCACGATTTTCTGTTTCCCGCCTACAAGCTTGCTGAATGAATCACGATTCTGTGGTCATTCTCAGAATCGTGATTCTGTGGTTGTGCTCAAAATCGCGATTCTCATAAATCACGATTTTTAGCCAAAAACATGATTCTGTGAAAAAGGCGATTCTCAAAAACACGATTTTGTGAAAACACGATTTTGTGAATCACGATTCTCTGAGATAAAATTGCGATTCTCTAAAACACGATTCTGTGCTCAAAATCGCGATTTTCATGTCAAAAAACACGATTCTGAGCTCAGTATCACGATTTTCATGTCAAAAAACGCGATTCTCTAAAACACGATTCTGTGCTCAAAATCGCGATTTTCATGTCAAAAAACACGATTCTCTAAAAGACGATTCTGAGCTCAATATCGCGATTTTCATGTCAAAAAACACGATTCTCTAAAATACGATTCTGTGCTCAAAATCGTGATTTTCATGTCAAAAAACACGATTTTGTGAAAACACGATTTTGTGAATCACGATTCTCTGAGACAAAATTGCAATTCTCTAAAACACGATTCTGAGCTCAAAATCGCGATTTTCATGTCAAAAAACATGATTCTCTAAAACACGATTCTGAGCTCAATATCGCGATTTTCATGTCAAAAAACACGATTTTGTGAAAACACGATTCTCAAAAACACAATTTTGTGAAAACACGATTTTGTGAATCATGATTCTCTGGAACAAATCGCGATTCTCTAAAACACAATTCTGTGCTCAAAATCGCGACTTTCATGTCAAAATCGCGATTCTCTAAAACACGATTCTGAGCTCAAAATCGCGATTTTCAAAAACACGATTTTGTGCTCAAAATCGCGATTTTCAAAAACACGATTTTGTGCTCAACATCGTGATTCTCTGATTTCACAAAATCTCGATTCTCTTGATTTCACAACATCGCGATTTTCTCTAAAAGGTCCTGTTTGCCTGTTTTGACCCCAGGAGCATGATTTGACATAACGTTTTCATCCAAAGTCCATTTTTTGAGCTCTATAGCTCGTTGGAAAGCTCGTTTCAAATCCTACATGATCTCAACTGTTCTTTTCAAGATTAACATGTTGATTTTGAGATAGGATATTTTGAAGTTGACCCTCCAGTGGGACTAGGAAACCAAGGGGGCCCCAAGGGATTTTGAGCAATACAAAGGGGAATTTTGGGACTAGAAGACAAAGCTTATGAACCTGAGGTCTGGTAGACACCTAGGCAAGGATAAACAAAGCATTAGATCTTCTAAGGCTAGTGTCAACCATACAGCTAAGTCTTGGGCACAACAACTAAGTGGTCATCCTTATAGACTAAGTTCAGACACAAGTGATTTAGAAATTTCTTTTAGCATGGGGAAACCTGTAGGTGGCTCAGGAATTGATTATTTACAAACACCAAAAGGTCCCTATAAGACACAATTGGAATATATTCAGACCAACCGATTAGGTGCTCGCATCTATGAGGATGGCCTGAGGCGATCAGTGATCCAACTCAAAAATCCAGATCAACCCTTTGGACTTGAACACCCGGTGGTCAAGTTCGAAGAGGGTTCATACATTGATAAGGAAGGAACCATTTATGTGGTCACCAACCTACCAGATAGGACTGATGAGTTTGGAAATGTCATTCCTGAGAATGAGATAGGAGACCTAGAATAAGGAAATGTAGGACAAGGACCCCAGACTCCTAGAGGTAAGTCAGTTCTGACCAGAGTGATCACACCAGATTGGATCCCTCAAGACAACAAAAGCATAGAAATCTTCTTAAATAGAGAAACAAAGGAAGCCTTTTGGAGATTCAAGCCAGATCAACCTAGCCAATTGGGCATAGTCATCATCTATGAATTCAAAGATCCTGAGAGACCAGGCAAAGTTGTTTACCTGGATAACACATCAGAGAAAATTTTCATGGTAACAGAACATGATAGACATGCATATACTTGGAAGAGTGAATTGATTTTCCCTCCACCAAGATCCAATGTTTCCCATGGCCTCCAAGGAGTTGGATCATCCCACGCTCATGAAGCCCAGAGAGAAAGAACTAGAGAGAGACCTGAGGTAAGTTTTGCACACATCGTAGGCAAGAATAGGTCAGGATTTGAAAATGAAAGACCTGAAAGAGAGAGACATCAAGCACATAGGCAACAAAGAGATGAACAGGATTTTCCATTGCCTAGACCCCGAGAGCACCCAAGAACCCTTAGACCCACTCAAGTGATCAAGGCAATGAAGAATTATTTTGATGGGTCAGGAGATGCTTATGATCATGTGGACGAGTTTAAACAAGTGTTAAGAGCTGAACAGGTTGAGGATTTGTTCACTCAGTACGAGGCATTTGGTTTGACTCTTAAGGGCACTGCTTTAGCTTGGTTTTAACCACTGAGTAGTCGCAACTATCATAATATAGGTCAACTGCTAGACGAATTCATTGTAGAATTTTCCAAGAGTGGTATCAGGCATAACACTTCATCTTTGATCCACAGCTTCAAGCAGACACCCCAAGAAACAGTGCGACTAGCAGGTAGAAGGTTTAGACAGTACCTAGAAAGATGCCCTGCTCCAGAGCTACCCACACCAGCCAAACAAGTGGCCTTGTTCTTAGACGGCTTACTGAGCACAAAGCTAAGATCATATGTATACTTGAAAGAGCCTAGATCCATAGAAGAGTGCTTGCGCACATGCATTGACATAGAAGATAACTTGGGTGAGGAGTTAGGATTATCCAAACTCTATAAGGATTCAGATAGTTCTACTAGTCATACTTCAAAAATCTCCACGGAAATAGAGGAGATAGCTGAGCAAGTTGCCAAGAAGCTGGGAGTCCAAAATAAACAAACACAGAGAGTCACTCCATTGAATCGGTGTTATACTTGCGGAGGTGACCACATGGCTAATGTATGCCCATTGCACAACCAGAACATGAGAGAAAGGAATGCTCCATATTGCACTATTGAGAGAAAATATACAAACCACACGGCTCAAGATTGCCCCTATAATAGGCAGGCTGTTAGAAAAACTTATCAGCAACCTTTCCAACAAGGTAGATATCAGAACCAATACCAACAGCCATATTATCGACCACAACAACAATATCAGGCACAATATAGGCCACAACCAATCTTGGGAAACCAACCACCAACTCCTGCCACCGTGATTCCAGTCAAGTATGCCGTAGGAGAGGAAAATCCAAATAGAGCATTGGTCCCACTAACCCCATTGATAGCAGATAATGACTCTCATGCTCATAGTTCAGACTACTCCCATGAAGGTAGTCCACATGCTTATTACACAGAGTCACCTGAACATAGTGAGATTTACCCGTATCAATATGAGGCACATCCTATGGAACAAAATTGGGAGCCTGAATATTCCAATGTTATGTATGCAAATGTTAATCCTAGGGCCCAATTGAGACAAGTAAGACCACAAGCCCCTAGAGGACCATGTTTTAGATGTCAGGGCGACCATTTCCTTCGTGATTGTCCCCACCCACCATCTCCGAGTCAAGGACAGGATATCACAATACAAGCTTTTTGTCCTGATTGTGGAAAAGACCATCTCCCTAGAGATTGTCCAAGAAACCCCTCTAGTGCACCCAAGATTACACCCATTAATGTGGTAGGCTTAGTGGCGGATTCAAGTTCAAGTAGCAGTAATGTGGCACCTGTACAGGCAGTTACTAGGGCACAAGCATTAAAACAAGATAAACCAGCAGAACAATCGGAGTCGAGTGAATCAGGAGAGCCTAGTAAGAGGAAAACAAGAACATGGAAGGATACCAGAGAAAAGGCAAATCGTAAGTGGAATAAAAAGTTATCGGAACTAGAAGAAAGCTTGAAAGACACAAAAACAAAAATAGAAGACATTGCATCTCAAAACCCCTCGCATGCCGAAACTCCATCCACTCCACCTCATCCCACCCCACCACCCATTGTAAATAGACCGCAACCAGGGTCTGTTCTTGCAGATCCAACCCCAGAAGGCTTGGACATGATGTTCAAGGCCTACCAGGCTCGACTTCAAGAAGGGCCAATAGCTGCAAACCTAGACAAGAGTTACCCTAGAGCAGATTTAGAGATTGAACGGATGAAAATGTGCATGAAAATGGTAGAACAAGCTCAAGCTATACTGGAGACTAGTCAAAAGTACAATCAGACAAACTCTGTCAAACCGGATTTGCATTTCCAGGGCTTAATAGAAAGATTGGAGCAATTGGTAAACAAACCACAAGTTTCTTTACCACCACAGGTTCAACCAGTTATGGAAAGAGGAAGCTCACCACCAATGGGAGCATATGTTCCTAATTCCACAGATGCTGTAATACCTCCTTCAATTCAACAGTACTCTCAAGAGTTCTTGCGGGAAATACAAGAGGAGAAATGGGCCAAGGAGAAGGGTAATTCCCCTCCTATTCCTGATATTGATGATCTTCATGATCAATTTCCCCAAGACATTCCATCTATTTACAGAGATGAAGCAGAACAACAAGAAGGTGAAAGATTAGATTTTGAATCTAATACCTTAGAAGAACTGCCTCAATTTCCAAGGCCCATGGGATCTGAATCTCTCCAGATTAGAGCTCCCACAATACTAGTAAGAAATGAAGACTCAGTGGTTCCAAGGAACACGGATGTCGTGAAGAACACTAAGGTTTAGTGTCATCTCACTGTAGAAGAGCTGCTCAAAGCAAAACCTGAGCTATGGAATCATGTGAAGGATCAGGTTCCAGAACTTGATTCCAACATGCCAAAAGCAAGCTCTAAGCAAAAAGTTCCAGAGATACCTCTCGATAAAATAGGAGACATGTGTGAGCGTGAAGAAGGTAATACTTATCTTCCAATCACCTACCAAGGTTACGCAACCAAAGCAATCATAGATTCAGGTGCGGGTGTTGCTATTGCGACCACCTCTTTGTGGAAGCAATGGGGCAAACCCACATTAAGACCAACTAGAATGAAGCTTCAAATGGCCGACGGCCATTTTGAAAGACCTCTAGGATTGCTAGAAGGAATAACTCTAACCACTTGTGGTGTGGAGTTTGAGCATACATTTGCTATATGTGACTTTGAGAAAAATAATGTCTATGAGATGATCCTAGGAAGACCCTTCCTACGACAATTGCAAATAGTACAGGATTGGGGAACTAACTCCTTGTACTTACAGCACTTAGGGGTCACCACCAAGGTCAATTTGAAGGATTACACCTTCAGAGATGTACCACCCCTACATTGGAATTCTATCCACAAAGCGAAAGAAGATTTCATCTCTGTGCATTCTGAAAGTTCACCTGATCCATCATGGTTGCATGAAGATACTCATTTGTGGATGTGCAAGGTCGCAGAGGAAGAGGAAAAATGTTTAAAGGCAAGAGAAGAAGGAACTTCACTAGGAGATAGACCAATTAAAGACCCAGCCTATACACCGATGATCTTTCCAGACGAGGAATTTGAGCCTCATGGTTGGCCAGAAATCTTAGCCACCATGGACATTGCTGTCAATGAAGAACAATGGAAACCTCATTGTGATGAGGAGGGTTATGATATCTCAGTGTTCATGTGTCAGCCCTTGCTAGAAGAATGTGACCCTAGTGATGTCATAAAAGAAGAAGAGAATGACGATGATATCGAGTCCATTGTGATGGATAGTTGCTTTAACTCAGAGTAGCACTATCTAGAAGATATAGGAGTGTTCACCCAGAAAGAAGAAGAACCTCTCACAAGTATTAAAACGGTAAATTCGAAGGATGGAAGTGAGAGCAGTCAAAAGAAAAAGAAAAGAAAAGCAGTGAAACAAGAAGAGGAGGAATCATTGTTTGAAGTACCAGAAAACTTCAAAAAATTTGAAGTTGACAACCGCAAAATTTTGGTACGAATGCCTAAGAGAGAGGCCATCATAGGAGAATCATATGATAATAAAGAAAAGACCAAGAAGATTGTAGTGACCATCAAAGAGAACGAAGAGAGATGCACATATATAGGAGATGACCTAAGTGCAAGAGAAGAAATGGAGCTCGTAGCTCTATTAAGGGAATATAGGGATGTGTTTGCATGGCACTATAGAGACTTGAAAGGGGTAGATCCAAGAATTTTCTCTCATACTATCCCCATGACTGCTGATGCCAAGCCCACCAAACAGAAGCCTTACACATATAATGATACATATGCTGCCAAAATAAAAGAGGAAATTGATAGGCTGATTGAAGCTGGATTCATCTATGAGATTGAGCATACTGAATGGGTGTCCCCCATTGTCGTGGTTCCCAAGAAGAATGTCAAGTTACGAGTGTGTATTAACCTTAAAAAAGTTAATGCCGCTACGATTAGAGATAGTTATCCACTTCCAATCATAGAACACCTATTGGAGCGTGTTGCAGGCAAGGAAGTTTATAGTTTCCTTGATGGATTTTCAGGTTACAATCAAGTAGCCATTGCCCCAGAAGATCAACACAAAACAACTTTTGCCACAGAGCGGGGAATCTTTGCATTTCGTGTTATGCCATTCGGGCTCACAAATGCACCTGCAACATTCCAACGGCTCATGTATCATGTCTCCAAAGAGTTCTTGCGAAAGAGCTTAGAAGTATATGTGGATGATTTATGTGCTCATTCCCAAGAAAGAAGATTTCACATCCTTGAACTCAGACAAATCTTTAACAAGTGTAGAGAATATCGAGTGTGTATGAACCCAGAAAAGTGTGTGTTCATGGTGCGTCAAGGTAAAATCTTAGGTCATATTGTTTCTAAGAATGGAATCTCGACCGACGAAGATAAGGTACGATCCATAGCGGAGCTGGCAAGGCCAAGGAATGTTAAAGAGGTACAAGCCTTTATGGGCCATTGTGGATACTACCGTAGGTTTATTCACATGTACACGATCATAGCTAGACCCCTTTATGCCTTGTTGTCTAATTTTGAGTGGAATGACGAATGTGAGAATTCTTTCAATGAACTGAAGAAACGTTTGTGCACAGCACCAATACTGACCACTCCTAATTGGAATAAGCCATTCCATGTCCATGTGGATGCATCCAATCATGCCATAGGATGTGTGCTAGCACAACCCACAGGTGAAGGGAATTTAGATTTGCCCATAGCATATGCTAGTAGACAACTAAACCCAGCCGAAAGAAATTATACCACAACCGAGCGAGAAGGGTTAGGCATGGTATATGCTGTGAAGAAGTTTAGACACTATTTATTGGCCAACAAGTTCAAGTTTTTCACTGATCATCAAGCTTTGTTATACTTGGTCAATCAACCTTGCAATACTGGACGCTTAGTAAGATGGTTCCTCTTACTAATGGAGTATGACTTTGAAGTTGTTGTCAGGAAAGGTAAAACCCATCTTCGGGCAGACCACCTTTCTCGCATCACTTCAGGAGAGTCACCACAAGGAGTGTCTGATGAATTACCCAATACTTATCTGTTCAATTTAGAAGTTGTTCCTAAATGGGCAAATAAGTTGGTACCAGTCCTAACCTTCGGCCTTGCAAATAAGAATGTGAAAACATCACAAGAAGAAATTGTAAAATCACAAAAATATCACATATTAGCAAGAAGCATGTACAAACAAGATACTGAGGGTGTATTAGCTTGTTGTGTTGTGGACGATGAACATAGTAGTTGGTTGCAACAAGCCCATGAAGGAATGCTAGGAAATCACTATTCTAAACAACGAACATTGCAGAATTTGAAACGTTTAGGAGTGTATTGGCCTAGCATGGACAAAGAAATACATGAGTGGATCAAGAATTGTCCAATCTGTAGAGAGAGACCACCAGTGGAGCATGCGACCCTTTATCAAGTATCATTAATTCCAGATTGGAGTGCTCCATTGGTAGAGTTTATGAGATCGGGAAGATTACCCAAAGAGGCCAGTCTAGCAAGAAGACGAAGCATGGAGCAAGAGGCTCAAGGCTATTGGGACAAAAAACTTCATCATGTTGTTTGGGCTTACCGAGTTGCCTACAAAACGGTACTCAATGCCACCCCATTTCAGGTGGTCTTTGGACAGAATGTGGTGCTACCACTGGATTTCTTAATCCCTGCTTTAAAAGTAGCACGAGAGCATGAGTGGAATGGACATGAATTGTCATCTAGGATCTTTGATCTGGAACGCTTAGGTGAGACAAGGCTACGAGCGGCTGCAGGCATCTACGCTGCAAAGAAAAGGCAAAAGGCATACTTCAATGCACACATTAAGGATAAGGGACTGAAAGAGGGAGATCTAGTGTTGGTTTACACACTAAAACAACATGCCCGTAAGTTAGAAAAACGAGGATATGGACCCATGATCAATAACAGAATTTCCACTAGCAGCGCGGTTCAATTGGCTACTTTAGAAGGTGATATCTTGCCAAACTATATTAGTGGTTGTAGAGTCAAGTTATATCAAGAACCTCTTACAAAGGACATGCTAATGAGACTCAACACTTCTAAGAAACGAAAAGAAGAAGAGTTAAGAGTGAGAGAAGAAGCACAGGCAGAGGCCAGAGAGCGTATTAAGCGAAATAAGTTAAGGCGATTAGGCCTAGATGTCAACTCAAAAGCCCCAAAATATCACATGGATATGTGCCAAAAGTCAGGCATAGCGACTTCTCAAGTCATTGACCGAAGACCCTTTGTGACCATAGAGATAGGACAAGGGAAGGGTGCAAGGACGGTGAAAGCATTGATTGACTTAGTGCAGCAAGTAGTGTAGTTAGACTTTCCTACTGCCAAGACTTGCAGTTGAACATCAATCCCATAGAAGCTTATCTCATAGGATTAGGAGGTGTGGAAACCCCTTGTTTGGGCGAGCTGGAACTTCCCATCTACCTGCAAGATGTTCCAATGAAAGTCAAAGTGCTAGTGTGTCAAGATGAGAACATTACAGAACCACTTGTCTTAGGGCAAGATTGGATTTATGACAATGCAATCAACTTAAACCTAAGAAGTCAAATTCCTCAAGTGTGAGTACATAAACAATGTGTTACATTAGAATTAGAGAACTACATGCTCCTAGATTATGGAACCACACACTCTCTTAGTTCTTCCAAGACTAATCATATGAAAGAAGATGTTGTAGGTGTCAAAAGCTCTATGATGCAAGAGGAGTCAATCGTGGAAGACCAGGTTTGAAGGCGGGTGGATCTTTCTTCTTCTCCAAAGAATCAAGTAGACACAGTAGTGAGTCCACCACACAAGCAAACACAACCATTCACGACAACTGCTACATCAAATAGAAAGACACCATTCGATAAGAAAGCAGTTCCGAGCATGAAGCAGATCTGGGTACGCAAAGGAGAGCAACCACCAGCCTTGCCCCCACAAATCCCATCCAGGCAAGCCAACTAGGTCAAACGACGAAGGAAGCAGCTCGGACAAGCTCAATCACAAGGTATCCAACAAGTTTGGGTGCCTAAGAAGTTAGCTGCAATTCAACAAGGGCAATTCCAGATGTGGGTACCTAAGAAGCTCTTACATCAACAACAACCTATGTTCTCCCACATGCGAAAGGTCTCAACAAAGAAGCCAAAAAGAGAAAAGGGAAAGAACCACGTACAGAGACCAAAGGAAGATCAAATTAGCTCTTCAACATTAGTAGGAAGACATGCAAAAAGGATATGGGTTTGGAAGCCAAAAGTACAAGTAGCCCCCAGCGAACCAAAGCGACAACCACACTCGATACCACAGTTTAGAAAGCATCCAAAGAGGAAGACGCCTAAAGTGACCTCTACAGTGCCAAATGATGTTCTAAAATGGATTCCAATAAGGAGGATTACATCAGTTCGAGACTCAATGGATACCTCCACCAAGGTCGGCATCAACCTCCGCAAATAACATCGAAAGCCTCGAACGAGTGACACCATGTGCTCCTGGCACAACCCTGTCTTTTGCACCATTCAGGTCATGCATTTCCAAAGTATGCATTAATATAGAGCCACATTACACAGCCGTGCATAGACACACTTGAGAATCCCAAACACAAGAGCATAGTGACATATGTCAAATATTTATATTGATACTAACTTTTGTGTTCTTGTTTTGTGATATCTTTTTCCTCAGAAAAAAAAAAAACAAAACAAAAAGGGGGGGGGGGCACTTGTTCCCAGGTTTGGCTCATGAAATATGAATGACTCATGCTTGGTTAAAGGTGGAACTGTTGATTACTGGGCATTTATCAGTTTGGATAGAAGTGTGTCTTGGCTAGCAGATGATATAATTGCTGCCTTATCTCATAGATGTCAAGAACTTGGCATGAGCATGGCATCCACAACTATCGTTTCCTCTTACTATGGTAGGAGTGAAGAGCTTGAAGGTCTGCAACTTGAATGATGCATCACTATTGCATGTACGAGAGCATCCAGGGAGATATTTGCACGGGGTAGCTCTGGTACCCTGCAAATCTTTGTATGTATATTGGATGAGAAGACTCCTGCTTATGAGGAGACATGATCAGCCACTCAAAAGATCTCAAAGTGGACCATCAACATGGACGTTTATCAACAATGTTCCATCCCAAAGGCCGAGTGTACAACACGAAGAGATGAACATCGATCGACCTTCTCCATGGTAAGTATCTTTACCTTTGAAACATCATAACCATGATAGCTTAGGAAACCTCTTCGTCGGCATACCCTTGAGCACTTAGCTCAAGACCCCCAATTTTTGCACCATACTTCTTCCAATGCATTTTCCAAGTAAGCATTCATAGGGCTACATTACAAGGCCGTGCACAAGGCACATATTTTCCTCAACCCATGCACGAACACACTTACCCATCACTCAATATGGGTTATGAGTACTTGGCATGACTACTATGAACATCAACTGTGGAAGATCTAGAAAACATCAACGGAGACTCACAACGACATGGTCATGCTGGAATCCAAGGAAGAAGCACATACCAAGAAACTACAACTTGCAAAGACTCGCAATGATAGATGAAGAACTAGACACATCTGGAAGTCAGACAATTTTTGTTCATATAGAAGGGACACTCCCTCTCAAGGCACTACTTGGAACAACCACTACAACAAAGGTCTGTCAGGGACGACAGACTCGAGAGGGAGGGGAGTGTTGAAGCTCAAAGTCAAGGAAAAAGCATGGAATCACATCAAAAGGTGGACACACAAGGAAAGGGAGCAAGTAGGGAGCTCCAAGAAGTGTATGTCAACTTTTCAGAAGAAGCCCCTACAAAAATAGTGATTTTCATCACTTAAAACCATTGTAAATACCATTATCTATTTTTATAACTCCATTTTGTTCAAGTCGAGGAGTCCTTGAGCTTGAGGAGTATTAGAACTATCATCCTACCAATTTTCATAATTTCTAGACTCCGTTTGAGCCCTCAAATAAGCCGTGGAACATAATTTTTAACTAGACCGGACACTAGGTCTGGGCAGGGCCAAAACTAGTAAAAAAACTATAAAAAGAGCTAGAGAGCTCATTTTTGAGGTTAGCTTGTGAGAGAATAGAGCTTTTGTAAGAGAACTCTTTTGCAATCGAAGCTTTCCATTGTTCCTCTCTTTGATCTTATTTTGTGCGCGTGTGTGTATGTGTGTGCATGTTTGTGTGCTTTCACTCACGCACTTGTGCCTTCACTTGCTCATGGTCTTCATACCGGTCCTCACGTCTCCGTGGATTGACAAGTAAAGGAGGTGGTGCTTACGCTTGAGCTACAACATGGTTGTCGCTCGTCGAGGCTTTCAATGTTATTTGTAGATGTTGATGCCATCTGTCTTAGACATATCCATTGGATCTCGAGATGACAACTGATCCTTCCTCCTTATAGGGATCCATTTGAGAACCATGTTCGGTTGCGTCAAGATCACCTTGGGCTTCATCATCTCTTGATGGTTTCTTAAATTTTGTATCCCACGTGGTTGGTTCTTTGGTTTTGCGGGGGCTACTAGTGCTTTTGGCTTCCATACTCATACCATTGTGGCTGGTCTTCTAACTCTTGTTGAAGTGGCGAGTTGGTGTGGTTTTAGTTTTGGCTTCTTTGTTGCAACTTTTCTCATGTGGGAGAGCATAGATTGTTGTGTATGTAAGAGCTTCTTGTGTACCCATATTTGCAATTGTCCTTGTTGAACTGCACCTAATTTCTTAGGCACCCAAACTTGTCGGATATCTTGTGGTTGAGTTTGTCCTAGCTTCTTCATTCGTCTTCTAGCCTGGTGGGAGTCCCTCGATGGGAATTGTGGGGTTAAGGCTGGTGGTTGCTCTCCTTTTCGTACCCAGATCTGCTTCATGCCTAGCACTACTTTCCTCTCAAAATCCTGTTGCCTATTTGATATATCAATTGTCCTGTTCTATTGTGCTTGCCTTGTTGGTTGAGTTGTAATGGCTGTCATGGACAAGGAAACCATCTAAACCTTAGATTCCATGTCAATTTCTATATCTCATGATTGGCTCAGAGTTTGGAGAAACTAATGCTTCGATTGCATCCGGAACGTGCCAAAACCCCAATGTCGACTGTCTATTTGCTGAATTTTGAAACTCGAAGGTCTTGTTTCCAGTTGATGACGAGTCATCAAGTCGTAACCACCATGGAAAACCGCCTTTGAACACCTATAAAAGGAGGGACTCACCACATTCATAATGAGTCTTCTAGATGCCATTCTTGGGAGCTGAAAGAGTCTTGATCACCAAGTAAGTACTTTCAGTTCCAGTTTGAGTTCTAGTCTTGTCTCTTGCTCTAGTCTTGTCTAGTCTTGTATTGTGGACATCCTTTCTTGTCCTATTGTAATCTCATAGTATGAGATCCTTTCTAGTTATTTCTTGTATATAGTTCATATCCCTGAAGTGGTTTATTGTAATTGAGATATCTTGTTTCCTACCTACGGTCCCAGTTTGTGGGATCTCCTGTATCATCTCTAGTCGAGTTTTCCGTACCTATAGGTCCCACATTGTGGGATGTCTTGTATCGATCATATATTCTTGTATCATTTTCCCTTTGTGGGTGTTCTTGTAATGAGAAGTGTGTTTCTCAAATCTTGTCTAATGTAGTTAGAGAGCACAATCTAGTGCTCCCTTGACATTTTGGCAAGACTACCTTTATCAAGACCAAGAACCATAGAGATTATTCGAGAAGAATTTTTTTCTGCACTTAAAGTAATTCAGCAAGAAGTACAAGAGATACGAGAGAACAAACAAAGGATTCAACAACACAGTATTCAAGATGTAATCACAGAACTTCAAAGGCAAATCCAAGAGCTGCAGATCATTGCTAGTCAATCTTCTTCAAGTACCCCCATGACAACTAACATGAAGAAAAGTCCAAAAGTGAGCATGCCTAAGAAATTTGATGGGACAAGATCAAAGTTTTGAGGATTTGTGCAACAAGTGAAGCTATTCATAAGGATGCAACCAGATAGGTACCCAGATGATGCTTCTCAAGTAGGACTTATAGGAACTCTATTATGTGGTTCTGCTCTTTCATGGTTTGCACATATCCCTGAGAAGGACATGGATATTTTGCATGATTTC
Organism: Ceratopteris richardii; assembly: GCA_020310875.1. NCBI lineage: Eukaryota > Viridiplantae > Streptophyta > Polypodiopsida > Polypodiales > Pteridaceae > Ceratopteris > Ceratopteris richardii. The sequence continues at coordinate 146,229,225 of CM035415.1, forward strand.
AAGGCCTTTATTCAAGAGTTCACATCCTCATTTCGAGATACCAATTGTTCATGTGTTGCCGAAACAAAGCTAAGGAAGCTACATCAAGGAAATAGGCCTGCATCTACCTATGCATCGGAATTCAGACAAATCATTTGTGACCTCACATGGCATGAGGATTATTTTATCAACCAATTTTGATGTTAAGGACCTCATGCTAACCATGTCCAAGGTAAATACTTTGAATGAATTAATGAATCAAGCAATTGAATGTGATAATAGGTTGTTTGAGAGAAAGCAAGAGAAGAATACTTCTATTAGAGATCGAGAATACAACTTTACTTCTATTCCACAACAACATATGCTCGAGGAAACGCAACCAAAACCCATGCAATTGGATCACATCATGGTCAAATGACTTACAACAAAGGAAAGACAATATAGAAAGGATAATGGATTATGCTTTTATTGTGGAGAGCATGATCATATGGTGTTCAAATGCCCTAGGAAAATGAAACAAGTTGGGATTAGAACTCCCACAATCACCATCCCACATCAGAAGTACCATCATCAGAGTCAAAAGAATAATAGAGTTCATCATGAGAATCATACCCTTGATTCTGTACCTCAATATATTCTACAAACCCTTTCCAATTTTATCATGGATATCTGTCATCATCTTGTTCCAGTACCACATATCAAGAAGTCTACAAAGACCCAAGAGTTATGAAGATTCAAGTCCTAGAAGATCTCATAGTCACATAACCGCTCCTCGTAGAACTTGTCGCTTGAGAGGGAGGTGATTTCATGGACAAGAAAACCATCTAAACCTTAGATTCCATGTCAATTTCTATATCTCATGATTGGATTAGAGTTTGGAGAAACTAATGCTTCCATTGCATCCAGAACCTGCCAAAAACCCAAGGTCGATTGTCTTTTTATTGAATTCTAAAACTCAGAGGTTTTTTTTCCAGTTGATGACATCATGATGACATGATCAAGTCGTAACCGCCATGGAGAACCGCCTTTGAACACCTATAAAAGGAGGGACTACCCACATTCATAATGAGTCTTCTGGATGCTAGTCTTGGGAGTTGAAGGAGTCTTGATCACCAAGTAAATACTTTTAGTTCCAGTTTGAGTTCTAGTCTTATCTCTTGCTCTAGTCTTGTCTATTCTTGTATTGTGGACATCCTTTCTTGTCCTATTGTAATCTCGTAGTATAAGATCCTTTCTAGTTATTTCTTGTATATAGTTCATATCCCTGAAGTGGTTTATTGTAATTGAGATATCTTGTTTCCTACCTATGTTCTCGGGTTGTTGTATCTCCTGTATCATCTCTAGTCGCGTTTTCCATACCTATAGGTCCCGCATTGTGGGATGTCTTGTATCGATCATATATTCTTGTATCATTTTCCCTTCGTGGCTGTTCTTGTAATGAGAAGTGTGTTTCTGAAATCTTGTCTAGTGTAGTTAGAGAGCACAATCTAGTGCTCCCCTGACATTCTGGCAAGACTACCTTTATCAAGACCAAGAACCATGGAGATTATTTGAGAAGAATTTTTTTCTGCACTTAAAGTAATTCAACAAGAAGTCCAAGAGATACGAGAGAACCAACAAAGGATTCAAAAACAGAGTATTCAAGATGTAATCACAGAACGTCAGAGGGAAATCCAAGAGCTGCAGATCATTGCTAGTCAATCATCTTCAAGTACCCCCATGACGAGTAACATGAAGAAGAGTCCAAAAGTGAGCATGCCTGAGAAATTTGATGGGATGAGATCAAAGTTTCGAGGATTTTTGCAACAAGTGAAGCTATTCATAAGGATGCAACCAGATAGGTACCCAGATGATGCTTCTCAAGTAGGACTCATAGGAACTCTATTATGTGGTTCTGTTCTTTCATGGTTTGCACCTATCCTTGAGAAGGACATGGATATTTTGCATGATTTCAAGGCCTTTATTCAAGACTTCACATCCTCATTTGGAGATACCAATTGTTCATGTGTTGCCGAAACAAAGCTAAGGAAGCTACATCAAGGAAATAGGCTTGCATCTACCTATGCATCGGAATTCAGACAAATCACTTGTGACATCACATGGCATGAGGATTATTTTATCAACCAATTTCGATGGGGCTTACGTGATGATGTTAAGGACCTCATGCTAACCATGCCCAAGGTAAATACTTTGAATGAATTAATGAATCAAGCAATTGAATGTGATAATAGGTTGTTTGAGAGAAAGCAAGAGAAGAAGACTTCTATTAGAGATCGAGAATACAAGTTTACTTCTATTCCACAACAACATATGCTCGAGGAAATGCAACCAGAACCCATGCAATTGGATCACATCATGGTTAGACGACTTACAACAAAGGAAAGACAATATCGAAAGGATAATTGATTATGGTTTTATTGTGGAGAGCATGATCATATGGTATTCAAATGCCCTAAGAAAAAGAAACAAGTTGGGATTAGAACTCCCACAATCACCATCCCACATCAGAAGGACCATCATCAGAGTCAAAAGAATAATACAGTTCATCATGATAATCATACCCTTGATTCTGTACCTCAATATACTATAAACCCTTTCCAATTTCATCATGGATATCCGTCATCATCTTGTTCCAGCACCACATATCAAGAACTCTACAAAGACCAAGAGTTATGAAGATTCAAGTCCTAGAAGATCTCAGAGTCACATAACCGCTCCTCATGGAACTTGTCGCTTGAGAGGGAGGTGATGTCATGGACAAGAAAACCATCTAAACCTTAGATTCCATGTAAATTTCTATATCTCATGATTGGATTAGAGTTTGCATCTGGAACGTGCCAAAAACCCAAGGTCGATTGTCTATTTATTGAATTATGAAACCTGGAGGTCTTGTTTCTAGTTGATGACATCATGATGACATCATCAAGTCATAACCGCCATGGAGAACCGCCTTTGAACACCTATAAAACGAGGGACTCACCACATTCATAATGCGTCTTCTGGATGCCAGTCTTGGGAGCTGAAGGAGTCTAGATCACCAACTAAGTACTTTTAGTTCCAGTTCGAGTTCTAGTCTTGTCTCTTGCTCTAGTCTTGTCTAGTGTTGTATTGTGGACATCCTTTCTTGTCCTATTGTAATCTCGTAGTATAAGATCCTTTCTAGTTCATATCCCTAAAGTGTTTTATTGTAATTGAGATATCTTTTTTCCTACCTATGTTCTCGGGTTGTGGGATCTCTTGTATCATCTCTAGTCGAGTTTTCCATACCTATAGGTCCCGCGTTGTGGGATGTCTTGTATCGATCATATATTCTTGTATCATTTTTCCTTCATGGGTGTTCTTGTAATGAGAAGTGTGTTTCTGAAATCTTGTCTAGTGTAGTTAGAGAGCACAATCTAGTGCTCCCCTGACATTTTGGCAAGACTACCTTTATCAAGACCAAGAACCATGGAGATTATTTGAGAAGAATTTTTTTCTCCACTTAAAGTAATTCAACAAGAAGTCCAAGAGATACGAGAGAACCAACAAAGGATTCAACAACAGAGTATTCAAGATGTAATCACAGAACGTCAGAGGCAAATCCAAGAGCTACAGATCATTGCTAGTCAATCTTCTTCAAGTACCCCCATGACAACTAACATGAAGAAAAGTCCAAAAGTGAGCATGCCTAAGAAATTTGATGGGATGAGATCAAAGTTTTGAGGATTTGTGCAAAAAGTGAAGCTATTCATAAGGATGCAACCAGATAGGTACCCAGATGATGCTTCTCAAGTAGGACTCATAGGAACTCTATTATGTGGTTCTGTTCTTTCATGGTTTGCACCTATCCTTGAGAAGGACATGGATATTTTGCATGATTTCAAGGCCTTTATTCAAGATTTCACATCCTCATTTGGAGATACCGATTGTACATGTGTTTCCGAAACAAAGCTAAGGAAGCTACATCAAGGAAATAGGCCTGCATCTACCTATGCATCGGAATTCAGACAAATCATTTATGACCTCACATGTCATGAGGATTATTTTATCAACCAATTTCAATGGGGCTTACGTGATGATGTTAAGGACCTCATGCTAACCACGCCCAAGGTAAATACTTTGAATGAATTAATGAATCAAGCAATTGAATGTGATAATAGGTTGTTTGAGAGAAAGCAAGAGAAGAAGACTTCTATTAGAGATCGAGAATACAACTTTAATTCTATTCCACAACAACATATGCTCGAGGAAATGCAACGAGAACCCATGCAATTAGATCACATCATGGTCAAACGACTTACAACAAAGGAAAGAAAATATCAAAAGGATAATGGATTATGGTTTTATTGTGGAGAGCATGATCGTATGGTATTCAAATGCCCTAAGAAAAAGGAACAAGTTGGGATTAGAACTCCCACAATCACCATCCCACATCAGAAGGACCATCATCAGAGTCAAAAGAATAATACAGTTCATCATGAGAATCATACCCTTGATTCTGTACCTCGATATACTACAAACCCTTTCCAATTTCATCATGGATGTCCGTCATCATCTTGTTCCAGTACCACATATCAAGAACTCTACAAAGAGCAAGAGTTATGAAGATTCAAGTCCTAGAAGATCTCAGAGTCAAATAACCGCTCCTCATGGAACTTGTCGCTTGAGAGGGAGGTGATGTCATGGACAAGAAAACCATCTAAACCTTAGATTTCATGTCAATTTCTATATCTCATGATTGGATTAGAGTTTGGAGAAACTAATGCTTCCATTGCGTCCGAAACATGCCAAAACCCCAAGGTTGACTATCTATTTCTTGAATTCTGAAACCGAGAGATCTTGTTTCCAGTTGATGACATCATGATGACATCATCAAGTCGTAACCGCCATGAAGAACCGCTTTTGAACACCTATAAAAGGAGGGACTCACCACATTCATAATGAGTCTTTTGGATGCTAGTCTTGGGAGCTGAAGGACTCTTGATCACCAAGTAAGTACTTTCAGATCGAGTTTGAGTTCTAGTTTTGTCTCTTGCTCTAGTCTTGTCTAGTCTTGTATTGTGGACATCCTTTCTTGTCCTATTGTAATCTCATAGTATGAGATCCTTTCTAGTTATTTCTTGTATATAGTTCATATCCGTGAAGTGGTTTATTGTAATTCAGATATCTTGTTTCCTACCTACGGTCCCGGGTTGTGGGATCTCCTGTATCATCTCTAGTCGAGTTTTCCATGCCTATAGGTCCCACGTTGTGGGATGTCTTGTATGGATCATATATTCTTGTATCATTTTCCCTTCGTGGGTGTTCTTGTAATGAGAAATGTGTTTCCGAAATCTTGTCTAGTGTAGTTAGAGAGCACAATCTAGTGCTCCCTTGACAGTGGCGGCATTAGTCCTTGCACCAGAGGAGGAGTCCGCTTGTCTTTGAGCTTGTTCTTCCCTGATTGAGTTCTCCTAAAACATAGAGATTTTGACACATACAACATCTTTTTTTCTAAGATTAGTCCTAGGAGAACTACAAGATGTGACATCTGGATTTGTGAGCATGCCATTCTCTAGTTCTAATGTAAAGCATTGTCCTTGGACCAAAACTTGAAGAAACTGACTTGGTAGGTTCAAGTTGGTTGACTGCATTGTCATAAATCCAATCTTGTCCTAAGACAATTGGCTTTGTGAGGTCCTCATCATGACACACTAGAATTTTGACTATCATTGGAACAGCTTGAAGGTAGATGGGGAGTTCCACCTCGCTCAAACAAGTGGTTTCCACACCTCCCAATCCTATGAGATAGGCTTCCATGGGATTGATATTTAGCTGTAGGTCTTGGCAGTAGGAAAGTCTAACTGCACTAGTTGTTGCACCTAAGTCCATGTCCTACCTCTAAGGTCACAAAGGGACGTCGGTCAATTACTCAAGAAGCAATTATGCTCAATTTTTGGCACATGTCCATGTGATATTTTGGGGCTTTCGGGTTGGCATCTAGGCCTAGTCGCCTTAACTTATTTCACCTTATGGCTCCCTAGCCTCTACTTGTGCTTCCTCTCTGACTCTCAACTCTTCTTCTTTTTGTTTCTTAGCAGTGTTGAGTCTCATTAGCATGTCCTCTGTAAGAGGTGCTTGATATAACTTGACTCGACAACCACTGATATAGTTTGGCAAGATGTCACCTTCTAAAGTAGCCAATTGAACTGCATCGCTAGTGGAAATTCTATTAATGATCATGGGTCCATATCCTCTTTTTTTCAACTTACAAGCATGTTGCTTTAGCATATAGACCAGCACTAGGTCTCCCTCTTTCAATCCTTTATCTTTGATGTGTGCATCAAAGTATGCCTTTTGTCTTTTCTTTGCAGCATAGATGCCTACTGCCGCTCATAGGCTCATCTCACCTAAGCATTCTAGATCAAAGATTCTAGAGGACAACTCATGTCCATTCCACTCGTGCTCTTGTGCTACCTTTAATGCTGGGATTAGGAAATCTAATGGTAGCACAACATTCTGTCCAAAGACCTTCTCAAATGGGGTGGCATTCAGTACCATTTTATAGGAAACTCGATAAGCCCAAATAGCATGATGTAGTTGTTTGTCCTAATCAAAGTGTTTATTATTTACTAGTTTTGTCAATACGTTACATAGGATCTTGTCTGTGCTCTCAGCTTGTCCATTAGCTTGTGGATGATAGGGGGCAGACTTCTTATGTACTACCAAGAATTCTTGGAGCAGATTTTCAATGACTTCATTCAAGAAGTGCGTACCTCTATCACTTACTAACTCTATCGATAATCCATATCTTGTGAACACATTCTCAAATAAGAACTTAGCCATTGTCTAAGCATCATTCTTTGTTGTAGCTTTCACTTCTACCCACTTGGTAAGGTAATCTGTGGCTACAATAATGTACTCTGCATGGGAGTTTCTAGCTAGGGGGGTTAATAGGACCTACAAAGTCTATACCCCATTTCGAGAATGCACGTCCTCCCATCATTGGCCTCAAAGGCATCTCATCTTTTCTAATCGGATATTGTGCACGTTGGCATGTGTCACATTGCTTCACATAGGGGTGTGCATCCATATGAAGATTGGGCCACCAAAGTCCTGAGAATAGAATGGTCTTAATTACTCGCTCAAGACCAAAGTGTCCACCTGCAACACCACTGTGTGCAATTTCTAAGATTTTCAAATAGTCTGATTCATGAACGCACAATCTTAGGTAACCATTTTTTCCTCTCCGGTATAGGTTGTCTCCAACTAAGGCATAGTCTTGAGCCTCTTGCTCCATGCTTCTTCTTCTAGCTAGACTAGCCTCTTTGGGTAATGTCCCCGATCTCATAAATTCTACCAATGGAGCACTCCAATCTGGTATTAATGATACATGATAAAGAGTAGCATGCTCCACTAGTGGTCTCTCTTTGCACCCTGGACAATTCTTAATCCACTCATGTATTTCTTTGTCCATGCTAGAACCAATACACTCCTAGACGTTTTAGATTTTGCAATGTTCGTTGTTTAGAGTAGTGATTTCCTAGCAATCCTTCATGGTCTTGTTGCAACCAACTACTATGTTCATCGTCCTCAACACAACAAGCTAATACACCCTCAGCATCTTTTTTGTACATGCTTCCTGACAATATGTGATATTTTTGTGATTTTACAATTTCTTCTTGTGATTTTTTCACATTCTTATTTGCGGGTCCGAAGGTTAGGACTGGTACTAGCTTATTTGCCCATTTACGAACAACTTCTAAATTGAACAAATAAGCATCTGGTAGGTCGTCAGACACTCCTTGCGGTGACTCTCCTGAAGTGATGCGAGAAAGGTGATGTACCCTAAGGTGGGTCCTACCTTTCCTGACAACAACTTCAAAGTCATATTCCATTAGTAAGAGGAACCATCTTACTAACCATCCTGTATTGCAAGGTTTATTGACCAAATATAACAAAGCTTGATGATCAGTGAAAAACTTGAACTTGTTGGCCAATAAATAGTGTCTAAACTTCTTCACAGCATATACCATGCCTGAGCCTTCTCGCTCGGTTGTGGTATAATTTCTTTTAGCTGGGTTTAGTTGTCTACTAGCATATGCTATGGGCAAATCTAAATTCCCTTCACATGTGGGTTGTGCTAGCACACATCCGATTGCATGATTGGAGGCATCCACATGGACATGGAATGGCTTACTACAATCTGGGGTTGTCAATATTGGTGCTGTGCACAAATGTCTTTTTAGCTCATTGAAGGAGTTCTCGCATTCATAGTTCCACTCAAAATTTGTCAACAAACCATAAAGAGGATTAGCGATGATCGCATACATGTGGATAAACCTATGGTAATATCCACAATGGCTCATAAAAGCTTGTACCTCTTTAATGTTCCTTAGCCTTGGCAACTCCGCTATGGCTCTTACTTTATCCTCATTTGTAGATATTCCGTTCTTAGAAACAATATGACCTAAGATCTTACCTTGTCGAACCATGAAAACACACTTCTCTGGGTTCAGACACACTCGATATTCTCTACACTTGTTGAAGATTTGTCTGAGCTTAGGGATGTGGTATCTTCTTTCTTGGGAATGAGCACATAAATCATCCACATATACTTCTAAGCTCTTTCACAAGAACTCTTTGAAGACATGACACATGAACCTTTGGAATGTTGCAGGTGCATTTGTGAGCCCAAATGGCATCACACGAAATGCAAAGATTCCCCACTCTGTGGCAAAAGCCATTTTGTGTTGATCTTCTGGGGCAATGGCTACTTGGTTGTAACGTGAAAACCCATCAAGGAAGCTATAAACTTCCTTGTCTGCCACACGCTCCAATAAATGTTCAGTGATTGGAAGTGGATAGCTATCTCTGATGGTAGCAGCATTAACTTTTTTAACGTTAGTACACACTTGCAACTATCCATTCTTCTTGGGCACCACTACAATAGGGGACACCCATTCAGTATGCTCAATCTCATAGATAAATCCAACTTCAATCAACCTATCAATTTCTCCTTTTGCAGCATAAGTGTCATTATATGTATAGGGCTTCTGTTTGGTGGGCTTGGCATCAACGGTCATGGGAATCGTATGAGAGCATATTCTTGGATCTACCGCCTTCAAGTCTCTATAGTGCCATGCAAGCACATCCCTATATTCCCTTAATAGCACTACGAGCTCCATTTCTTCTCTTGCACTTAGGTCATCTCCTATATACATGCATCTCTCTTCGTTCTCTTCAATGGTCACTACAATCTTCTTGGTCTTTTCTTTATTATCATATGATTCTCCTATGATAGCCTCTCTCTTAGGCATTCGTACCAAAAAAGTTTGGTCTTGAACTTCATATTTCTTGAAATTTTCTGGTACTTTGAACAATGACTCATCTTCTTCTTTCACTGCTTTTCTTTTCTTTTTCTTTTGACTATTCTCACTTCCATCCTTTGAGTTTACCATTTTAATATTTGTGAGAGGTTCTTCTTCTTTTTGGGTAAGCACTACTACATCTTCTAGATATTACTGCTCTGAATTAAAGCAAGTTTCCATCACAATGGACTCTAGATCATCGTCATGCCCTTCTTCTTATTCTTCAATGACATCACTAGGGTCACACTCTTCCAGCAGGGGCTGACACATGAACACTGAAATATCATAACCCTCCTCATCACATGAGGTGTCCATTGTTCCTCATTGACTGCAATGTCCATGGTGGCCAAGATTTCCGCCCAACCGTGAGGCTCAAATTCCTCATCTGGAAATATCATCGGTGTATAGGCTGGGTCTTTAATTGGTCTATCTCCTGGAGAAGTTCCTTCTTCTCTCGCCTTTAAACATTTTTCCTCTTCCTCAGCAACCTTGCACATCCACAAATGAGTATCTTCATGCAACCAAGATAGATCAGGTGAACTTCCAGAATGCACAAAGATAGAATCTTCTTTCGCTTTGTGGATAGGATTCCACTGTAGGGGTGGTACATCTCTGAAGGTGTAATCCTTCAGATTGACCTTGGTGGTGACCCCTAAGTGCTTCAAGTATAAGGACTTGGCTCCCCAATCTTGTACAATTTGTAGCTGTCATAGGAAGGGTCTTCCTAGGATCATCTCGTAGACATTATTTTTCTCAAAGTCACATATAGCAAATGTATGTTCAAAGTCTACACCACAAGTGGTTAGAGTTATCCCTTCGAGCAATCCTAGAGGTCTTTCAAAATGACCATCAGCCATTTGAAGCTTCATTCTAGTTGTTCTTAATGTGGGTTTGCCCCATTGCTTCCACAAGGAGGTGGTCGCAATAGCAACACCAGCACCTAAATCTATGATTGCTTTGGTTGTGTAACCTTGGTAGGTGATTGGAAGATAAGTATTACCTTCTTCACCCTCACGCATGTCTCCTATTTTATCGAGAGGAATTTCTGGAACTTTTTGCTTAGAGCCTGCTTTTGGCATATTGGAATCAAGTTCTGGAACCTGATCCTTCACATGATTCCATAGCTCAGGTTTTGCTTTGAGCAACTCTTCTATGATGAGATGACACTGAACCTTAGTGTTCTTCATGACATCAATGTTCCTTGGAACCATTGACTCTTCGTTTCTTACCAGTATTGTGGGAGCTCTGATCTGAAGAGATTCAGATTCCCATGGGCCTGTGAATTGCGGCAACTCTTGTAAAGAATTAGATTCAAAATATAATATTTCATCTTCTTGTTGCTCTACTTGGTCTCCATAGATAGACGGAATGTCTTGGGGAAATTGATCATGAAGATCATCAATCTTTGGAATAGGAGGGGGGTTACCCTTCTCCTTGGCCCATTTCTCTTCTTGTATTTCCTACAAGAACTCTTGAGAGTACCCTTGAATTGAAAGAGGTGTTCCAACATTCGTGGAATTAGGAACATAAGATTCCATTGGTGGAGAGCTTCCTTTCTCCACAAGTGGTTGATCCTATGGAGGTAAAGACACTTGTGGTTTGTTTACCAACTGCTCTAATCTTTCTAGTAAGCCCTAGAAATGCAAATCCGATTTGACGAAGTTTGTTTGATTGAACTTTTGACTAGCCTCAATCATAGCTTGAGCTTGTTCTACCATTTTCTTGCACATTTTTGTCCGTTCAATCTCTAAGTCAGCTTTAGGGTGACTCTTGTTTAGGTTTGTAGCTGTTGGCCCTTCTTGAAGACAAGCCTGGTAAGCCTTGAACATCATGTCCAAGCCTTCTAGGGTTGGATCTGCAAGAACAGACCCTGGTTATGGCCTATTTATAGTGGATGGAGGGGTGGGATGAGGTGGAGTGGATGGAGTTTCGGCACGCGAGGGACTTTGAGATGCAATGTCTTCTATTTTTGTTTTCGCTTCTTTCAAGCTCTCTTCGAGTTCCGATAACGTTTTAATCCACTTGCGATTGGCCTTCTCTCTAGTATCTTTCCATGTTCTTTTTTTTTTCTTACTAGGCTCTCCTGATTCACTTGACTCTGATTGTTCAGTTGGCTTATCCTGTTTTAAGGCTTGTGCCCTAGTGACTGCCTATATAGGAGCCACATTACTGTTACTAGAACTTGAATCCACCACTAAGCCTACCACATTAGTGGGTGTGACCTTGCGCACACACTAGAGGGGTTCCTTGAACAATCTCTCGGGAGATGGTCTTTGCCGCACTCAAGGCAAAAGGCTTGTATTGTGATGTTCTTTCCTTGACCCAGAGATGGAGGGCGGGGGCAATCACAAATGAAATGGTCACCCTGACATCTAAAACATGGTCCTCTAGGGGCTTGTGGTCTCATTTGTCTCAATTGGGGCCTCGAATTAGGATTTTTATACATGACATTCGAGTATTTAGGCTCCCAATTTTGTTCCATATGTGGTGTCTCATATTGATACGAGTAAATCTCACTATGCTCAGGTGACTCTGTGTAATAAGCATGTGGACTACCTTCATGGGAGTAGTCTGAACTATGAACATGAGAGTCATTCTCTGAGATCAGTGGGGTCACTGGCACCAACGCTCTATTAAGGTTCTCTTCTGCCACTACATACTTAACTAGAATTACATTGGCAGGTGCTAGTGGTTGGTTTCCTAGGACTAGTTGTGGCCTATATGGTGCCTGATACTGTTGTTGTGGTCTATAATATGGATGTTGGTATTGGTTCTGATACCTACCTTGTTGGTAAGGTTGCTGATAATTCTGTCTAACAGCCTGCCTATTGTATGGATAATCTTGAGCCGTATGGTTCGTGTATTTTCTCTCAATAGTGCAATATGGAGCATTCCTTTCTCTCATGTTCTGGTTGTGCAATGGGTATACATTAGCCATGTGGTCACCTCCGCAAGTATAACACCGAGTCATTGAGGTGACTCTTGGTATTTGTCTATTTTGAACTCCTAGCTTCTTGGCAACTTGCTCTGCTATCTCATCCAGCTTAGTGGAGGCTCTAGAGGTATGACTAGTAGAACAGTCGAAGTCTTTATAGAGTTTGGATAGTCCTAGCTCCTCACCCAAGTTGTCTTCTATGTCAATGCAGGTCCGCACATACTCTTCTATGCTTCTAGGCTCTTTCAAGTACACATATGATCTTAACTTGGTGCTTAGTAAGCCATCTAAAAACAAAGCCACTTGTTTGGCTGGTGTGGGTGACTCTAGAGTAGGGTATCTTTCTAAGTACTGTATGAACCTTCTTCCTGCTAGTCGCACTGTTTCTTGGGGTGTCTGCTTGAAGATGTGGATCAAGGATGATGTGTTATGCCTGATACCACTCTTGGAAAATTCTACAATGAATTCGTCTAGAAATTGACCTATATCGTGATAGTTGTGACTACTCAGTGGTTGAAACCAAGCTAAGGCAGTGCCCTTAAGAGTCAAACCAAATGCCTCGTACTGGGTGAACAAATCCTCAACCTGTTCAGCTCTTAACACTTGTTTGAACTCGGCCACATGATCATAAGGATCTCTTGTTCTTTCAAAATAATTCTTCATTGCCTTGATCACTTGAGTGGGTCTAAGGGTTCTTGGATGCTCTCGGGGTCTAGGCAATGGAAAATCATGTTCATCTCTTTGTTCCCTATGTGCTTGATGTCTCTCTCTTTCAGGTCTTTCATTTTCAAATCTTGATCTATTTCTGCCCATAGTGTGTGCAAAACTTACTTCAGGTCTCTCTCTAGTTCTTTCTCTCTGGGCTTCATGAGCTTGGGATGATCCTACTCCTTGGAGGCCATGGGAAACATTGGATCTTGGTGGAGGGAAAATCAATTCACTCTTCCAAGTATATGCATGTCTATCATGTTTTGTTACCAAGAACATTTTCTCTCACACATTATCTAGGTAGACAACTTTGCTTGGTATCTCAGGATCTTTGAATTCGTAGATGATGACTATGCCCAATTGGCTAGGTTGATCTGGCTTGAATCTCCAAAATGCTTCCTGTGTTTCTCTATTCAAGAATAGTTCTATGCTTTCGTTGTCTTGAGGGATCCAATCTGGAGTGATCACTCTGTTCAAAACTGACTTACCTCTAGGAGTTTGGGGTCCTTGTCCTACATTTCCTTATTCTAGGTCTCCTATCTCATTTTTAGGAGTGATATTTCCAAACTCATCGGTCCTATCTGGCAAGTTGGTGACCACATACATGGTTCCTTCCTTATTAGTGTATGAACCCTCTTCGAGCTTGACTACTGGGTCTTCAAGTCCAAAGGGTTGATCTGGATTTTTGAGTTGGACCACTAATCGCCTCACACCATCCTCATAGATGCAAGCATCTAATCGGTTAGTCCAAATATATTCCAACTATGTCTTATATGGACCTTCGGGTGTTTGTAGATAGGCAGTTCTTAAGCCACCTGCAGGTTTCCCCATTCTAAAAGACATTTCTGAGTCACTTGTGTCAGAGCTTAGTACGTAAGGATAACCACTTAGTTGTTGTGCCCAAGACTTAGCTGTATGGTTGACATTAGCCTCCAAAGATCTCATGCTTTGTATATCCTTGCCTAGGTGTCTACCAAATCTCAGGTTCATAAGCTTTGGTTAAGAGTCCAAAATTTCCCCTTGGTATGGTTCAAAATCCTTTGGAGTCCATTGGGTTCCTAGTCCCACCTGAGGGTCAACTTCAAATTATCCTATCTGAGAATCAATGCATTATTCTTTTGATGAGCTAAAAAAATGGAATTTTGATGAAAAAGTTATGTCAAATCAGGTTCTTGGGGGTCAAAACAAGCAAACAGAACCTTTTGGAAAAATCACGATTTTGTGTGAAAATCGCAATTTTGGGAGGTCTGAAAATTGCGATGCTGAGCTCTTATGAAAATCACGATTTTGAAGGATCATGAAAATCGCGATGTTGAGCAACCATAAAAATCACGATTTTGTGAAATCATGAAAATCACAATGCTGAGCACCTATGAAAATCGCGATTCTGAACAATCCAAAAAAAGGCAATTTTGAATGAAAATCATGAAAAATACGATTTTGAGTGAAAATAGTGAAAAACGCAATTTTGAGTGAGAATCATGAAAAACACAATTTTGAGTGAGAATCTTGAAAAACGTGATTTTGAGTGAGAATCGTGAAAAACACGATTTTGAGTGAGAATCGTGAAAAACGCGATTTTGAATGAAAATCTTGTTTTCTCAAAATCATGTTTTTGACATGAAAATCACAATTTTGAATGAAAATCGTGTTTAGTCAAAATCGTGTTTTTGGCCTGAAAATCACGATTTTGATTGAAAATCGCAATTTTGATTGAAGATCGTGTTCTGAAAATCGCGATTTTGTACCTCAATGAATCGTGTGTTGAAAATCGTGAAAATCGCGATTTTGGATGAAAGTCATGTTTTTGAAAATTGCGATTTTGGAGCCAACAGAGAATCATGTTTTTCCCAAAATTGTGTTTTGTTGAAAATTGTGATTTGTGAAAATCGCAATTTTGAGCCCACTAAAAATTGTGTTTTGTCAAAGTCGTGTTTTTACTTGAAAATCGCGATTTTGCCTCAGAATCATGGTTTTCAAAAAATAAAAGAATCGCGATGTTGAGCACAACCATAGAATCGCGATTCTGAGAATGACCCTAGAATCGTGTTCTTTTCAAAAGGCTTTTAGGCGAGAAATAGAAAATCGTATTTTTTTGCAAAATTTTGAATTTTATGAAAATCATGATTTTTGTTCAGAATCATGTTTTGTGGCGGGAAATTCAAATTTCTGAGCACCGAGCAATGGTGAGCTCCATATGTATAGAACATCATGAAAAAACACAGGTGCTTACTCTCCCTTGCCCCTCCTAACTCCTTCTCACACAATAATGCATGAAAAATGGTATGAAAATAGTGAATATGTGCTAAAAAACAAGAAATCTCTATGAAGAAGATGGAGATGGTGATGATGATGAAGATGAAGAGGAAAAATCAGAAAATGAACAAAAATGACAGTTTTTTTACCTTCCAATGTCGCAAATCTACGATTTTACCATCACAACGCTCGTCCTCAAAGCTCTCTCCCTGGCAACGACGCCAATATTTGGTGTAGCTCAAGCGTAAGCACCACCTCCTTTACTTGTCAATCCGCGGAGACGTGAGGACCGGTATGAAGACCACAAACAAGTGAAGGCACAAGTGCGTGAGTGAAAGCAGACAAACATGGACACACATACACACACACACGCACAAGGTAAGATCAAAGAGAGGAACAATGGAAAGCTTTGATCGCAAAAGAGTTCTCTTACAAAAGCTCTATTCTCTAACAAGCTAACCCAAAAATGAGCTCTCTAGCTCTTTTTATAGTTTTTGGACTAGTTTTGGCACTGTCTAGACCTAGTGTCCAACCTAGTTAAAAATTAGGTTCTAGGGCTTATTTGAAGGCTCAAACGGAGTCTAAAAGTTATGAAAATTGGTAGGATGATACTTCTAATGCTCTTCAAGCTCGAGGACTCCTTGGCTTGCACAAAATGGAGCTACGAAAAGGTGAAATGATATTTACAATGGTTTTTAGTGATGAAAATCACTATTTTATAGGGATTTCTTCAGAAAATTTGACATACAATTCTTGGAGCTCCGTATGTGATCCTTCTTCTTGTGTGTCCACTTCTATGATGCACTTATGATGCTTGTCCTTGACCTTGAGCTTCAAAACTCATTTACAATGGTTTCTAGTGATGAAAATCACTATTTTATAGGGATTTCTTATGAAAATTTGACATACACTTCTTGGAGCTCCCTATGTGCTCCTTCTTCTTGTGTGTCGAGTTCTCTGATGCACTTATGATGCTTGTCCTTGACCTTGAGCTTCAACATGCCATTATTCCTAACATTCGCTCCTAAAAAAAAAAGGGATGCTTGGGATACGCTTACCACTTTATATTAGGCAAGGAATAAGGCTCCTATTTCTTACCTCTGAAAACAGTTGGGGAGTGCGCACATGAATGAAGGAGATTTCATGGACATTTTTTTGACAAAGATCAAAGATTTGAAGGAGCAATTGATTTCCATTGATGAAGTCTTGCTAGACAGTTCACTTTTGCAGACTATTCTAAATGTTCTTCCACATTCATGTCAGAGTTTTGCTTCTACTCTTTGATTGGTGATGAAAAGCAATCCAAATCCCTTAACATTTGAGGAGTTAGTCTATGCTCAATTGCACGAAGATCAATCTAGCCAGAACAGGTCCATTATGCATGATCAAGATTTATAGGCTAGTCAAAATGGCAAAGATAAATGGAGTTCATCTATTAGTAAGCAAAAATTTGCTAATTCTACACAATCAAAGAAGGATGATAGAGATGAGAAGAAAAGAGAAAAGTAAAAATTGTTTTGCAAATACTGTAAAGGAAATGATCATTTCATAAAGACTTTTCCAAAACTGGTTGTAAAAGAGGCAAAGAGGAAAGAGTTTAAAATGGTTGTTGCAGAGGCCTCTACACCCAAATCAGAGTCTATAAATCTTGTACAGAATGAAGGATGGGTGTTTACTAATGTTTGAAGTTATGAACCATCTTCTCATGAACAATCTATGTCTGCATAAGACTGAGATGTTTGCTACTTTGATAGTGTGGCAACAAAACATATTATCTTGCAGCATAGTTTCTTTGCTTCACTTGAGCATGCCTTATAGGGAATACTATCACTTGCACCAACAACTCCTCTTATGCTATGATTGGATTTGGTAAGATCATTCTGATTACTTCTGATGGTAGTTCTTTTACATTGTTGGATGCTTTATTTGTGCCACAGATCAAGAAAAATATGTTATCAATTTCTGCATTAGCTAAGATTAGCTTGCTTGTGAAATTTGTTGATGATAGATGTCAACTTCATGATCTGTCAAAGGGTGTGCAATTCAAGATTCTCAGGCTATGTCACATGCAAAGATTTGGCATGCACGCTTCGGTCATCTGAAGGCTATATTTTGGACAAAATATAAGCATGTTTGTGAAGACTATATTTTGGGCATGCATGTTTGTGAAGACTATATTTTGGGCATGCATTTTTGTGAAGGCTATATTTTGGGCAGAATATAGTGTTCCTCATTCCCAAAAGATGGTTTAGTTTGAACTACTAAAAAATTATAGCTTGTTCATAGTGATGTTTGTGTCCTATGTAGACACCCTCCTTTGGAAACTACCTTTACTTTGTGACTTTTGTTGATGAGTTTGCTAGGCATGCATGAGTGCTACTAAAAGTTGAACTGTTATGCGCTTCAAATAGTTTCTCATTTTGGCGAAAACTCTATTAGCATGTAAAATGGGCACCCTTTGTTCTGATCGAGGGGGGCATATATGTCTTTTGATTTTAATGTATTTCTGGTTGAACATGGGATAAAACATCAGTGTACAGTTTCATATACACCTCAATAGAATGGAGTTGCTAATAGGAAGAACATGTCACTCATGGACAGGGCGAGGTGTATGGTCAAGAGTAAGGATTTACCACAATTTTTGGCTTGAAGATGTTATGTGTGTAGCATATGTACTTAGCATGTGTCCCACTAACGCATTACAGTCTATCACTCCATGTGAGGGTTGGCATGGTTGCAAGTCATCTATTGCTCACCTACATGCCTTTGGTTGTCTAGCATATGCATTAGTGCCTAAACAACAACACAAGAAATTAGATGATAAATCAATGAAATATATTTTTGTTGGGTACAATTCTAAAAGCAAAGACTATCAACTATATCATCCACACGCTAAATGCATTTTGGCTAGCTAAGATGTTGTTTTGAGGAAGATGCAATTCATTCATTACTTTCATGTACTAAGGAGACATCACTTAGCTCCAAACATGTATATGACACTCTGTTGCCTCTTTTTATAGGTGGATAGTCTCGTGTTGGTCCAAATGAGGCAATCTTGCAGCCTTTATAGGTTTCACGTGATGATGTAGATCATTCCAGATAGGTCAAATGGTTGAAAGAGGTTATGAGATGAGGTTCAATGATCAAAGATGTTTTTTTGAAAACCCCATGCAGGACCACAAGCTCATAGCAAAAGGAAAGACGCTAGGAAGACTCTTCACCATGGAGGTAAATCCATCAAGGGCCCCTCACACTGTGTACTTGTCAATTGGAAATAGGTACTTCCTTGGGATTGAAGTACTATATAAAGAGAAAGGTATATACTTGATGCAAAGGAAATACATTCTACATCTCTTGAAGAAGTTTGGATTTTGTGATTGCAAGCCCATTTCAAATCCATTAGAAGTAAATGTTAAACTAAGTGCTCATGAAGGTGAAGAAGTGAAGGATGTGACCATGTATAGGTTAATAATTGGTTCTCTCTTGTATGCTACTATGGCGATACTAGATATTGCACATGTAGTTGGAGTGTTATCTCAATTTTTACAGGCACCAAGAGTACCTCATCTTGTTGCAGCCAAAAGGGTACTTAGATACCCAAAAAGATCATTGAATGAAGGTCTATATTATCCATTTGATGATGGATTAAATGTACAAGCTTATTGTGATGCTGATTAGGCAGGTTCCAAAGATGACAGGAGGAGCACTAGTGGTTCTGTTATCATGCTAGGGAAGAAGATCATCTCATGGATGTCAAAGAGACAACCAACAGTGTCTCTCTCATCGATCCAAGCTGAATATAGAGTCTTAGCACAAGTCTCATGTCAGCTTATGTGGCTCAAGAAGTTGTTTCTTTATCTTGATTTGTAGGTTAAGCAAGTACCTATTTTTTGTGACAACATAAGTATGCTTAGCTCCAAATCCGGTGTTCCATCGAAGGTTGAAGCATATAGAAGTGCATGACCACTTTATTAGAGAGAAGATCATGTCAAAGGATGTCAAGGTGGAGCAGGTTAATAAAAAGGACCAATATGCAGATATGTTTACCAAAGCTTTGGATGGAGAACAAGCTACAACACTTCAAGGCATGTGTTGCTCTAGCACAATGGTAAGCACCACGTTAAGAAGCTCCACCTCCTTAATGTCAATCCGCGGAAGAGATAGGAGTGATATGAGGATCGTGAATGCAAGATGTAGTAGTGAAGGTGAGAAGCATGGAGATGCACACACACATACACACACACACACAAAAAGAGACAAGCAAGATGCAGTGGAAGGTTGAAAGTAGACTCTATTGCTCAATAATGAGTCTCTAGCTCTATTTATAATTGTTTGACTAGCTTTGATGACTTTCACATCTAATGTTCGGCATAGTTAAAAAATAGGTTCTCCACTATTTAGAGGTCTAAACGAGGTCTAAAAATAGCCAAATTGTGGATGCTTGTTCTATCTAAGCTCCTCAAGCTTGAGGACTCCTTGGCTTGCACAAAATGGAGCTAATAATTACAAAAGTGGGTGTTTCTATGATACATATGGTACAAAGGTGATGAAAATCACTATTTGGTGTTTTGAACAAGTAATGTAAAACATATTTCTTTGGAAAAAATAGACTGCATGGATCCCCATGACTCTTAGTAGTCCACATTCACATGTTTCCTTTGTGTCTATGCCTTTGGCTACTGCCAACACCCCCTCCCTCTGGCATCTGTCATCCCCGATAGATCCTTGTTGCGGGGACTACGTGATATAGTTTTGTAAGAGATCTTGTGCGAGGGTGTGATCCGCAATGCGAATTCTTCATGCAAGATCAACTTTGAGTTTTTCCCAATCTATGGCCTGAGGCTCATCAAGAGGGGTGGACATCGATAGTGCGTGGAATACACTAGTTGTTTGCAAGAAAATAATTGAAGTAGATGTGTAGGCCTGCTGATAAAAACTTTGGAGTGGTACTCCCAAAAGCTTGTCGCGAACATCTCTTCAAAGGTTGTCTCATAACAAGCAGGTAAGTAATTTATGCCGCAGTGCCAAGCATAGCACACCTAGAGCGATGGCATAGTGCTCATGTCCTATGCCAAGTCTTGGTTGCCATGCTCGAAGCCCGGGGTGTTGACATGTGGTGCTTTGACGCGGCAAAATATCTTTAAAAATGTCTGCATCATATCAAATATCTTGACAAACATGTGTGCTACAATGCCGTCCATGCGGTGTAATCGGGGGAGCCAGTGGTGTATTGTGGCCATCATATATCCAACTGTAGGGGGCCCATGGGGTGGAGTGAAATAAGGATAATTAAGCCAGTCCTGGCACTGTTTATTATTTTGAACTTTCATGGTGAATGCCTTCCAGGAGCAACGTCTTGGCATAGGTCCCCAACATGGATTGTACTTCAAATGCAATTGTCTCATGACCCATGTGTGCATCATCTTTGAATATTCTTGTGGCAGTGGTTGTTGCCAATTCGGTTGAAAAATTTTACCTTTCTGTGCTTTTGGTGGTAGGTCTTTAGCTTGAACTGAGTTGCATGGGTGGGTTTCTTTCCCGTCTCTTTATCAATTGCCAATTGATATTCTACCATCACCATGAAGTATGGTTTATATTGAAGCTTGTGGCAAGAGATGTACCTTCAAGGGACCAGGTGGGAAAAATAGTGTGATTGTAATATTCGTTCCTCGATCATGGCCATGGCATGTAGTTGTGCTTCGACCCGTATGCAGTGGGTTTTACTAAGTTCTTCCACTAACTTGAGCCATGCGGTTGTAGGAAGTTCAAAAGTGTCTTGGCCTTCAGTCGTGACATGCCCGCCTAGTATTGGTTGTGGTTCGTAGGCCTCTTCATAGGTTTCCTCCACCAATATAAAAACAATTTCTTCTTGAGCTAGAATTTTGAGTGGGGAATCTGGCCTGGGAGGCTCGGAATGAGCTGCAATTTGTGCATGAAGATCAAGTGCCTGTGCTTGTAGAGTAGTGAGTTCCTCGTGAATCTCCAAGGGATGACTGTAAGAAATGGTCGTGGTTGTTGAGGAGGTGTCCATAACAATAGGATTTTATGATTGTTCTGAAGCTTTCGATATTCCTCATTGATCTTATCATAGTCCTCTAGTAGTCATGCATGATCTTCTAAGTGTATTTTCATGGATTCTGAGAGTACTGCTTTAAATTTGCTAGGACTGATGGGTTCATCTAGTCAATCCAAAGTTGCTTCTAGATTTTTGCGATTATGTTCCTGTAGTCGTTGGATGTTATAACATATGGAATATGTTGAATAATGCATTGTTGGAGTGTTATTATTACTGTATTAATGTGTTTTTGGTGGTTTTGATATAGCAACTGAAGGTTCATGAGGGTGTGAAAGCGTGAAAGGGCGGACATCAATAATCCAACTTTATGGTGAACATCAATAAATCCGATTTATAATTTTGTTTGTAAATAAATCCGCATAGAAGGTTTTGTTGTTGGAAATAGTTGGGAAAATAGTGGTTAGAATAAGGGTCATTGTAGACCACAATTTTTTATATTAAAAGAAAAGGCTTTCTATGAAAGTCACCAACTTTTAGTTTCATACATGCTTTTCGAAGCCACTCTCATGTAACCACTCTTTTCAACGTAATCAAAAATTCCTATAAATACATGCACTCTGTGGACTGTCAAAACAGAGTGCATGGGGGTAGATTGCACCCAATACTGCGTTGGTCTCATCTCTTGGCATCTCTATTTTTCTGTGTGTTTTTCTACATTTGCAACCTCTGTGTGCGTGTGAGCAAGATCCTGATAACAGTGGTATTAGAGCCTAGCCTGCGTCACTATAGAGGGATCTGTTTCTGTTTGTTTTGGTGAATTGATCTTTGTTTCACTCTTCTCTGTTCAGGATCTGAATCTGATTTTGATTCTGGGTCCGGCTCCGGTTTCCATTTCCGTTTCTGTTTCTATTTCCGTTTTCATCTTTGTTTCCATTTTTGGTTTCAGTTTCAGTTTCAATTTCTGTTTCTATTTCAGAACCAGAACCTACGTTTACACCTACATTTACTCCTTTGGCTTACTCCAAGGTGTCGACTAAAGCATAGAACTTAGGCATAACTTAAGGCATTACTTTGGCATCTGTTGGAAGAAGCATTTTTTGAAGAGAAATATTTGAAAAATGTCAAAAAATTGTAGAAATATTTATGCAAATAATGTAAAAATAAGAAAGATTCTTCCTCATGTAAATTAGAATCATATGTATTTTTTCTAGAATTTTTGGAAGCTCTTTGATAGCATATTTTTAGATGAGAAGGGAAAAGCACCAAAATTCAAGTGTGAAAGAGGACACTTGAAAATGTATAAAAGATAATTTCCTCTATTTTGAGAGGGTTGGTTGTATTATTTCTGCTATGCAAGTAATGTGAAGAGCTCTCTTGCAAGAAATCATGTTTTCTACTTCTATGTGATTTTCTTTGATTTGTTGAGTCTATTCTATGTGTGATCCATGGAATTTGTGAGCTACAGTTGTGTATTTCTGATGAATGTATATGAAGAGAGGTGGTTCTTAGAGTAATGAGTGAGAAAGTGCTGAATAATAGAGCTGGAAATGGAGATCATCAAATTTCACAGAATCGTGATTGTCTCGTCTAAAGGTTACATGTATCATTTTTGAGATTTGACTTCATAATTGTGTTCTAATGAGAAAATGGCATGCTTTAGGCACCAAGATCATAGAAAAAGATGTAGTATAGCTCAAGATAATCAAAACCCTAGAAAATTCTCTTCATCTTCATCATTACTCAAAAAAACAATCATTTTCCTCTTATTCTTGGATTCCATTAACTTAGAAGGGGTTGTGGTCTTTGTATACTTCCTGGATTGACAAATGTAAGATGTATTGTTGATCCTTTATGTTAAAATGATTGGAGAGGACAACTCCAAAGGGTAACAACAAACACTTTTTGGTGCCGTTGCGAGGGAAAGATGCAAAAAATTCATTGAAGTTTGGACCTTGTTGGATCTTCCATTGTTGATGGTATTGAACACATTGAAAAGGTACTACTCTTTAATCAAGAAAAGAAACATGAAAAGGTAGGTTTCTTTGCTTGTCTTTTGGGAAAAGAAAGTAAGAGTTAACCTTTTGAGATAAAGAAGTGGTGAAATTCGTGCAAATTGATAGTTGCTCATATCATTTTTTCTAAGTAAAGTGCAAGTGTGTGAAAAATTGAATCAAGATTTTTGAAGGAAAGGTAAAATGTGGCTATTTTTGCATTTGTAGAGTGCTTTTTTGACTAACTACCAAGCAAATTTGTTAATCTTGGAAAAGATGACATAATTGCATTGAGGAAAGTCAAGTGAATTAGCTATATGCAAATAGATAAGATCCATTTGTTAGCCAAGGCAAAACAATAATCTTGAGAAAAGATTTATTTGTATCTTGAAAAGAAAAATGTTGGAGTTTATCTTTGCATGAATTGATAATTGCACTCTTAGCACATATTTCCTTAGAAAGCTCTACTCCTAAACTGATTAGATTGCAATCATAAAGAAATATAACCAATCATGAAACAAAAGATCAATGGATCTTTAAAACAAGAAACCCTAAGTGAAGTGTTTACCTTGATTTAGGGCAAAATATTAAAAAAATTCATAAAATTCATTAAAAAAGTCTAAAAACATTTCCTTTTTTTGAAAAAAGTTGGACGAGAGGATTGTTGTTGAATGTGGAGAAGAAAAAGTGGAAAAAATTTAGAAAATTGAAAGAAAATAAAAAATATCTAAAGTAGAAGTTGCTGCTTAAATTTCTTCAAAAAAGACTTTTTAAAAAAGTTTTGATGGTGTATAATTGTAGGCGACAAGTGATATGGAGTTGGTGAAGAACACTGAAGGGGACTAGGTGGAAAGAAAAGTCAAAAGTGCAAAAGTTGGAAGTTTAGAAAAAACACGATTCTCTTCACAGGATCGCGATTTTCTATACGAAAAGAATTTGAATTATTTGCACATTTGGGTATTGAGGTAAGTGATTGTAAGAGGTTTCATAAAGTTGAGAGAGTAAAGAAAATCAAATTTCAAAATATCAATAGTAGTTAAACATAAAGTAGTTAAACCAAGAAGTGGGTACAGAATCGCGATTTTCACCAGGAGGATAAAGGAAGTAAATTTTGTTAAAAAGATAAGGATTGTGATTCAGAACCACAAAATTACTAGAGGATAAGGGTCATACAGTGAAAAGTGGAAATTCTGAAAAATTCATACAAAATCGTGATTGTCTGAAAGCTATAAAAGCATGTAATTTTTAAAAAATTGCTCATTTGAGTGAGAGAGAGAAAGAGGGAACTAGAGAAAAGTGGATAGAATTGCGATTGTCAGCAAATACAAGTTTTTGGGATTTTTCTTGATCAAGCAAGCAAAGTAATGGTCTTCCAATAAATTTTTGCATTATTTCAAGTCTTCACATGATGATTAGAGCACAAAAACACAAAAAATTGTAAAAAACATGGAATCGTGATTTTTGGATTTTTGGGTTTTATTGAGAAAAAATAATAATTTTGCTAAAACTCTTTTATTGCATGATAAAATTTTAATAAGCCGAGTCTATTTGAGAAACAAAAACTTAAAAATCAAGAACTTGAAAAATTTTTAAAATCCTCTCAAAATCGCGATTCTGTAATCAAACACAAAATCGCGATTCTCTGAATTAAAACAAAAAATTGCATTTTCTCAAAATCGCGATCTTGTGATCAAACACAAAATCGCGATTCTCTGAATTAAAACACAAAATCGTGATTCCTAGAACGTAATTTTTATAAGAAAATCGTGTTTTTAACGATTGTGAGCAATCACGATTGTCTGGGAACAAAATCATGAAAATCACGATTTTATTCAGAGAATCGTAACAATCATGACTTCCTCCACAGAATCGTGAAAATCACTGTTCTCTTCAAAGAATCATGAAAAACACGATTCTATTCAAAGAATCGTGAAAAATCACGATTCTATTCACAGAATCGTGAGAAACACGATTTTCTCCACAGAATCGTGAAAAAACACGATTCTCTCCACAAAATCGTGAAAATCACAATTCTATTTACATAATCGTGAAAAATCATGACTCTATTCACAGAATTGTGAAAAATCACGACTTGATTCACAGAATCGTGAAAAACATGATTCTCATCACAGAATCGTGAAAAACACAATTCTCTCCATAGAATCGTGAAAATCACAATTCTATTCATAGAATCGTGAAAAACACGATTCTCTCCACAGAATCGTGAAAATCACAATTCTATTCACAGAATCGTGAAAATCATGATTCTATTCACAGAATCGTAAGAAACACGATTCTCTCCACAGAATCATGAAAAATCACGATTCTATTCACAGAATCGTGTAAAATCACGATTCTATTCACAAAATTGGGAAAATTTAGAATATCTAAAGAATAGTGAAAAAGATAAGTCTTTTTCACAAGATTGTGAGAAGATTTAGAATTTTCTCAAGATCCTAGAAAAGACGATTCTATTCACAGGATCGTGAAGAACATGATTCTCTTCAGAAGATTGTGAATTAGTTGGATGATTTTGAGATCTGGTAATAAATTGATCACACCTTCTAAACAAGATCTAAAAAGGAAGGAAATAGAGCCAGTAATAGGAGACTTACAAGAAAAAGATTTAGGGCAAGAAAATAACATGGAAAATCTAAATGAAAGCAATGAACCCTCTAAAACCAGTGATTATAGAAATATTCTCAAATATATGTATAGAAATAGGTTTGGAACCTATGTGTATCAGGATGGGATGCATAAGTTCCTAATTAGGTTGAGAAACTTAAAAGTTCCCCTAAATATAACACCAGTAGCACAAAATAAGGATGTTAGATATGAGGATAGACAGGGATGTGTATACATCTTCTCACAGGATCCAGAAAACTCTAATGATTTAGGGTAGTGTGCAGATAAGAGACCTTGGGAACAAAACCTAGGGCAACCAGATTTTCCAAGACAAAATGAAACTCACAATAATATTGAACAACAACAAGGTAGGAGATTACATACTTCCCCAAATCCTTTTGAAAGAGAAGTAGGACTTAATGATTTTCCATTCACAAAGAGACATCAATGGCAAAATCAGGGAAGAATGCTTAGGCCCTATCAAGTAGCTAAATGCATGAAGAATCATTATGAAGGATATTCTAATCCTCATGCTCATGTTGCAGAATTTAGATAGTTAATAAGAGCAGAAGAAGTAGAGGATTACAAAGTACAATTTGAAGCATTTGGTCTAACCCTAACTGGAACTGCACTATCTTGGTTCATTCCCTTGAGAAAAGAAATGTATCTAGATATTGAATCTTTCCTTGAAGCCTTCATAGGGGAATTCTCAAAAACTAGGATAAAACATAGTACAGCTACCTTGATACATAGCTTTAAACAACAAAAAGATGAAAATGTCAGCGAGGCAGCCAGGAGATTCTAGTAATACATTGATATATGTCCCAAAGAGGAGGTACCATCCATGGCAAGACAAGTATCTCTATTCATAGAAGGATTAAGCACTGCATAATTAAGAACCTTGGTGTATTATAGGAGATGCCTTGACCTAGGAGCATATGTGAAAGAGGCAATAGATTTAGAGGACAACAGGGTACAAGATCTATTAGCATTTGATCAACCCTGAACAAATGAAGATAAAATCCCACCAGCAGAAGAATTAGCATAGGCCATTACCAAAGCCCTAGAAGTTAGCACCAAGACAAATCTTATAAACACCAGGATAGCAACAAATAAGAAATGCTATAATTGTGGAGAAAATCATTTGGTGCAACAATGTCCATATCAAAAACCACAACATTTGCAAGATAGAAAAACACTCAAATATTGTACATTGGAAAGAAAATGGACAGACCATACCAGAGAAGAATGCTTCTACAATAAACAACCCATTAAGGAAAGAGAATATGGGAACCAACATAATTTACAAAGAGAATCTGGATTTGTTGAGCAATCAAGACCTGTACTTGGGCAACAACCACCATTACCAACAAATGTGGTACCAGTAAAATATACACCAATAGAAGAAGAAAACTCAAGGATTATATCATCTTACAGAGAGGATTATCATTGGAATAAGGGATATCCGGAAGAGTGGGAAGGGTATGAACAGAGGGAACGAGAACTGCAAGCCCTAGACTTGGGAAATGGGAGAATTGAAATGGATACAACCACATTCATGTACATAACCAATAATTACATGTCCAATGAGAAACCTCAGTTCAAAGGGAGTCAAAAGATAACTTGTTATAGATGTGGAGGGGAACATTTCATTAGAGATTGTCCACAACCTCCTACACTAAGGATAGAAGGAGCTTACAGCAAGGATTGTGGCAGGGGACACTTAATAAAGGATTGTCCAAGAAACCCTCAAAAACAACAGAACACATCTAGTAACATACCATTGAAATCAGTTAACATAATGGAGGAAGAAGAATTAAGTGACCATGATCAGGTAATTGTAACTAAGGAGACACATACACAAGAATAGAAGAAAAATCCATTTCCAAAAGAAAAGAAAAACAGACAAAAAGGGAGATGGGAAAGAAAACTAAGAATGGGTAAAAATTTGGAAGAAGAGATTATGGAATAGACAAACAATAGCCAATCTCGGAATACACAAACTTAGAAAAAGACAAAAATTCACAAAGCTTGGAAACTTTGATAAGAGCATACAAAGGAAAAATTCAAGAGGGACCAAATTCTACAAACCATGTGATGGCTTATCCTATGCCAGATTTAGAGCATGAAAGGATGCAAAGATGCAAACAAATCATAGAAGAAGCACAACTCAAAATGGGGGAACCAGACAAGTATCAAACAACAGTTGGGGAAGCAAATGTAATAGAAACAAGGAAAACTCTTGATCAGGAAGATAACTCACACATAACCTTCCAAATCAATATAGACAAACAATGTGCACTCTTATATCACACCACATTGTAAGAATTGGTAAAACAAAATCCTCACTTACAACACAATATGAAAAAGTGGGAAGCAATGCCAAAGAATTTTGATCCACAGCAACAGGACTTGGAAGAGTTGTTGTACATTCCTATTGATAAAATAGGAGGGTATTGTGAAGGAGAAGAAGGGAACTCAACTCTGAGGATACAATTTGGTGAAAATCATGCCAAAGCTATATTGGATAGTGGATCAGGTGTGGCTATCATGACTAAATAGACCTAGGAAAGATGGGGAAAAAATGAATTAGTACCCACTAAAATGAGATTACAACTTGCAAATGGACACATAGAAAAACCCCTAGGAATATGGAAAAAGGTGATTGTGGAAATATGTGGAATAGAAATAGAGCATACTTTTGCCATAGTTGAATTCCCACAATCCACTTCATATGAAATCATCTTAGGAAGACCATTTATGAGACAAATGCAAATTGTGCAAGATTGGGGTAATGATTTCCTATATCTTCAAAGCAAAGGAAGGATAAGTAGGGTGAATTTAAGAAATGGTCAATATTGTGACATGTCCCCTCAAGAATGGTTCAAAATACATCAAAATCAGGAATTAAGTGAAGAGTCAGAGATTGAAGATCAGAATGAAACAGAATCATCAATTTGGAAATGCAATGTGATAAGGAACCTCACAGATAGAAAAAGAAGGTTAAGAAAAGAAGATTGTGTAGAAGAAAGGAAATCACAGGATGAGAACTATATACCACAAAAATTCAAAGATGAAGAATTTAAGCCTTATGGTTAGAATCAAATTTTGGCCACCATGGATCTAGATAATGATGAGTATGTGGGAGTAAAATTCCAAAATGAAGAAGGATATGATATCTTTCACATAGGAATACAAATGATAAAGTGTCAAAAATAGAAGAGTACCAGGAGGAAGGAATAATATTGAAAGATGGTAAAACACAATATTTGGAAGAAGTAGAAGCTATAGATGCAATAAAAGACAAAATCTCAAGAAAATATAGAAAAAACAAACACAAGGAAATAGAAAAAGATCAAAATGTTGAAAAAAAGAAGGAAATAAAAAACAAAGATCAACAATTTGATGTACCTTCAAATTTCAAGACTTATGAAGTGGAGGACAGACTACTTCTAAAAGTAAAACCAAAGAGAGAAAAGAAAAAATGAGAGGCATATGACAATGAGGAACAAACTAAGAAGGTGATGATTACACAGGAAGAGGGGGAAGAAAGACATATTGTAATAGTTGATGACATGACAAATCAAGAGGAGGAAGCATTAAGGAATTTGGCCAGAAACTATAGGGATGTGTTTGCTTACAGTTACAAGGATTTAAAAGGAATTGACCCTAAAATCTATGAACATAAGATTCATATTACACCTGATGCAAAACCTAGCAAATAAAGACACTACACATTCAATGACAAATACTCTGCTAAAATAAAGGAAGAAATTGAAAAGCTTCTAGCTGCCAATTTCATCTATGAGATTGAGTACACAGAATGGATATCTCCTATAGTTGTAGTACCAAAAAAGAAAGGAAAACTCAGGGTATGCATTAATTTGAAAAAAGTAAATGCTACGACTATAAGGGATAGCTATCCATTACCCATAACAGACCATCTTTTGGAAAGAGTTGCAGGTAAGGAGGTCTATAGTTTTCTGGATGGTTTTTCAGGATACAATCAGGTTCTTATAGCTTTGGAAGACCAACATAAAACTACCTTTTCCATAGAATGGGGAATCTATGCTTTTAGGGTTATGCCTTTTGGTCTAACTAATGCCCCAACAACTTTTCAAAGATTAATGTGTCATATATTCAAAGAATTCCTTAGAAATATCATGGAAATTTATGTGGATGATCTTTGGACTTTTTCATTAAAAAGACAAGATCATTTGAAGGACTGGAAAATATATTCAAAAAATGTAGAACATACAGAGTATGTCTAAATCCAAAGAAATGTGTGTTCTTTGTGAGGCAAGGGAGAATGTTGGCTCATATAGTTTCCAGAAATGGAATTTCAATAGATGAAAGAAATATTAAGGCCATAGTAGAACTTCCAAGACCAACAAATGTAAATGAACTTTAAGCTTTCATGGGACATTGTGGGTATTATAGAAACTTTTTACACAAGTTTGCAGAAATTGCAAAATCTTTGTATGCTTTGATCACAAAATTTGAGTGGACTAAAGAGTGTGACCAAGCTTTTGAGACTCTAAAAACTTGTTTGGTAACAGCACCAATTCTGAAAACCCCACAGTGGGATAAAATTTTCCATGTCCATGTGGATGCTTCAAATTATGCTTTGGGATGTGTGTTAGCACAACCAATAGAAGGGAGCAAAATAGACTTTCCAGTTGCTTATGCTAGTAGGAAATTGAATTCAGCAGAAGAAAATTACACAACCACTGAGAGGGAAGGATTGGGAATGATATTTGCTTTGAAAAAATATAGACATTACCTTTTGGCCAACAAGTTTAAATTCTTTGTGGATCACCAAGCTCTACTCTACTTAGTAAACAAACCATGTCACACAGGTAGGATAGTCAGATGGTTTCTCCTACTAATGGAATTTGAGTTTGAGGTAGTGGTCAGACAAGGAAAAACTCATTTGAGAGCAGTCCATTTGTCCAGGATCCAAGCCATAGAGCCAAGTTCACCTCTAGATGATGACTTACCAGATGCATATCTGTTCAAAATAGAAAGTATTCCTGATTGGGACATGACTTTAGTACCTTTTCTAACCATGGGACCATGTAGAACATTTGAAAATAACATACATCTGGTATTACAAAGTAAGAATTTTATGCTGCTAGCTGGACATTTGTATCATCTCAATCAGATGGGTATATTAGAATATTGTACTCTAGAAGAGAAACAGCAAGAGTATTTAAGAAGAGCCCATTGCTAGAATCCCTGTATTCATGCTTCCATGATAGTCACCCTAAACAATCTCAATAGGATGGGAGTACACTGGCCTAATAAAATACAAGATGTAAAAAAATATATTTCCAACTATTGGGAATGTCAATCCTTATAAAATTTGAAGTTGTAACCTTATACTGGTTTGAGAAAAATCTAGATTGGAGTGAAAACATAATTGAGAGTTGAAAAGAAGCAAGAAAGGAAAGCAAGTAGGAGCCAGTGCAGATTCAAAGAATCTACAAATGATTTTTGAAGAGTATCAATTGATAGGAGATCAATCGTACAAGAAAGGGATGGATGGATATTTAAGAATCTGTGTTCCTGAAAATAAATATTTGGAAATGTTAGAGATGGCACATTTTGGAGTGGCAAGAGGACATTTTTCAAGTGAAAGAACTGCTAAACTCATATTATATTGTGGTTTTGGCAACCAACTCTATTTCCTGATGCAAGAACATATGTAAAAAGATGTGACATTTGTCAAAGAGTGAGTCAACCAAATAAAAGAGACAATATGCCATTAGTACCACTGATTTCAGCAAGAGCATTTAGTAAATGGGGGTTGGATTTCATTGGACCCATACATCCTCTAGCAAAAAAATCCCATGTTGAATATATACTAGTAGCCACAGATTACCTGACTAAATGGGCAGAAGCTAGGGCTACAAAAAGAAATGATGCTCAGACCACTGCAAGATTTCTTTATGAAAATGTTATTACCAGATTTGGATTACCAATTGAGTTGGTAAGTGATAGGGGAACTCATTTTTTGAACCAAATAATAGAAAACATAATTGAATATTTCATGATCAGTCATAGAAAGTCAGTCCCATATCACCCACAAGCCAATGGATTAGCAGAAAGTACTAATAAAGTACTTTGTACTGTATTGTGAAAATTGGTAAACACAAATAGGAATGATTGGGATTTGCAACTTAATCATGTCTTATGGGCCTACAGAGTGGCATACAAAACTGCACTTGGAACCACACCATTTAATTTGGTATATTGACAAAATGCAATTCTGCATTTAGAATTCCTTATTCCAACACTAAAATTGGGTGGTCAATACAAATGGACGGGACATGAATTATCTGAGAGAGTGGTGGAATTGGAAAAACTAGGAGCTTCTAGGCTTCAAGCAATCATGAGCATATATGCAGATAAGAAAAGACAAAAAGCTTATCATGATGTTCATATTGAAGAAAGGGACTTACAAGAAGGAGATCTAGTTTTGGCATTCACAGTAAAAGAACATCAGAAGAAATTTCAGAGAAAGGACATGGACCTTATATTATCAATCAGATAAGCAATAGTGGAGCCATCCAACTAGCTAATATAGATGGAGAAATCATGCCAAACTTCATAAGTGGATGTAGAGTAAAAAGGTATGATCTTCCATTAACTGTTTCTGAATGGAGAAGAATACATCAAGCTCAAAATAGGAAAAAAGAAGAGGAAAAATTTAGAAAGGAGGCTCAGCAGGAGGCAAAGGAAAGGATAAGAAAAACCAAGGAGATTAGAGAAGTTCTTTTATGTGAAAAATCTTTAAGAATAAGAAGGCATTTGCTTGTTATAATAATGAATTTCCATGATGAGAAAATCAAGGTTTTGATAGACTCAGGGGTACAAGTGAATTTGATCAGTTCAATTTTGTTGGATAAGTTTAATCTAAAACGAATTGAAAGTAAAACACTTATCAAAACCTTAGAAGGCCAGATAATACAAAGCATGTCTTCACCATCTATTGAAGTTAAGTTCAATGAAGAATATATGAAAATAGATTGTGAAGAATGGCTAGATCACATGATGACTGAGAAATTGATTCTGGGACAACCATGGCTCAGGCAAGGTAAAGTAATTTTGGATTTTGAAAATATGAAGCTTAAATTAACATTAAATGACAAAAGGTTTTTAATCTTTTTATTAAGTGATGAAGAACAAGAAAATCAATAGGATATCTATGAATCAAAATTGGAAGGATTTACTTTTTCACTAGAAGCTACAAAGAAATCACAAACACCACCTCTTCATGACCAAATCTACTTCAATCAAAAACAAGAGAAAATTGAAGAAACAAAAGGTGTTGAAAAGACAGAAGAAAGGTGGCAAGTATGGAATGGTCAGAAGCATCTAGGCATCAAGACAGGAGGAATGTGGAAACAAATTACATACAAACACTGCTCATCAAAACAGTTTCCCAAGATTAAATGGATATGGAAGCCAAAAACTTCCAAGTACAGTTTATCAAAAGAAGATGGTTTTATTCCTAGAACAAAGTCAACAAGAATCAAGTATTATTGGGTAAAAAAAAAATAGATCTGATTCAATGGAAAGGAAACAAGCAGGAAGATACTAAAATAGCTCAAGAAAGTATACAGAGTTATAGATGGAGGGAAAGACTTATCTGAAACACACATGGGATTCTTGAAGAAATTCATAATTTTACAAGAAGGAAGTTATGACATCTTGGAAATTATTTCCATTTGACTCTACTTTATTCTCTTTCTAAGAAAAGAAATAGGAGGGGAAGAGAGAGTAGTGGAGGAAATTATTATTATATTAAAAAAAAAGAGAAAAAAAGAGTAAGAGAAAAAATTAAAGAAAAAAAGAGAAAGAGAAAAATTAGGGAGAAAAATTTATCAATTCTCTTGTAATTCTTTTGTTTTTATAAGTTATATAGCACAAGCAAGATATAGGTTGTAATGTAACATATTTCTAATTTTCATTTATTTTCTCTTTTTCCAAATTCTTTCTTTCTTTGTATTTTTTTTAATAATATATATATATAAATTGTTAGAAGGAAAGAGAGAACTAGAAATCTTGCTACACATGTAATGATCACTTCAATTGAGTTTATATCTGTAAAACAAATAAGAAAGTCAGAATGAAGTTCATGAATGGAGCTCAATTTTTAACAAAAGTTATATATCATGTTCTAGGAATGGAGGATCAGTTAGAGTTGGCTCCAGAAGCTCAATATTTCAGAAGTTTAATGTCAGGAATTAAAAGTCCTTCTAGAATGATGACTATAAGGGAAGTAGAAGCCCAACCAAGCATGAGGGGATCAGAAAGGAAAATAAAAGGAGTTTCAGAAGAAGTCATTCCAGTAAAGAAAAGAAGATTGGATCCAAGAAAAGTGGAATTGGAACAAGTGGAAGCAACTAAGGAAGAACATGAAGCTGCTCAGAAGGAAGTTCAGTCTTCAAATGACCCTAATCCACCTCAGACAAGCAAAGAGCAATTGTATACTTATTTGACTCAAGGAAACAATAAAAGGGCAG
Organism: Ceratopteris richardii; assembly: GCA_020310875.1. Classification (NCBI taxonomy): domain Eukaryota; kingdom Viridiplantae; phylum Streptophyta; class Polypodiopsida; order Polypodiales; family Pteridaceae; genus Ceratopteris; species Ceratopteris richardii. The sequence continues at coordinate 146,263,595 of CM035415.1, forward strand.
TATATGAAGCCCAATATCAAAAAATGTTGGAAGACTACTCATGTAAAGCAACTGACTGGATACAAGAAGAAGTAGAACATTGAGGAGTTGCATGATCAGATGATGGCAACAGAGACTGAAGATGTTTTTATCAAAAAGGAAGTAGAATTGTTGGCTTACTTCAAGGAGTTACAGGGTCCTCCTGAAACTAGGACCACAGTAGTAGTGAAGAAGAAGGTTCAGAAGAAACCTGTGCAGAAAAGGAAGTTGACCAAGAAAAATAAAGGAAAAGCAGTAGAACCTGTACAAAGGAAGGAGACTGGAAAATTGTCAGTAGAAGAAAAGATTCAGGAGGAATCCACTGTTATAGAAGAATCAAGAATGGACAAATCACGAATAGCAGGTTCTTCAGAGTTCACTTCAGATTCTGAGAGTGACATTGAAAACTTTTTGTTGAAAAGTTTGAATCTATTAGTGCCTAGTACACCAAATGTGATAGTGCAAGCCTCTAAAAGAAATAAAACACCAGATGATTTGGGTGAAAATCCACAAGGAAAACAAGTCCAAGAAGAAAAAACAAGTTAGTCTTGGAGAAGAGAAAAGGATATTAAAAGGAAAATCAGTGATGATGGAAGAAGAGGTTGAAATAAGGAAGGAGTTCAATAGTGGGTTGGTGGATACAGGGTTGAAGACAATATGGACAAAACCTTCACATCAGACCTACTTCAAATTTAATAAAAAAACTCTAGAAACAGAAAAGGAAACTCAGTTATGCAGTTCAGTGCACAAGAAAGAGGACAAAGATCAAATCAAGGAAACTGAGGAGGTAGTAGAAAAAATGAATTTCAAAGAACGTAAAGAAGAAAATGCAGAAAAAGAAATAAATCAAAGCATAGAAGATATACTATATGATCTAAATCATAATGAGGAATTCACAACTACAAAAGATCAGGAGAAAGAAGAAGATTTCGATCTTATGGATATAGATGAGCAGGAGGAGGGAGGAAAGGAGCCGATAATTAATGATCACATAAAGCTCTCTGTGGAGACTGACTCAACCTTAACTCTAGATAATAAAGCACAGAACAAAGAAGGACAGGTCCTTGAAGAGAAACAATAGGAAATGGAAAAAGAAAAGATAGCAGAAATGGAGATAATAAAAGAAATATCAGATCATGAGAAAGAAGAGGATCAAACAGTAGAGTATGAGGAAGATGTTGCAAACAAAGAAGAAAAGGGTTATGAAGAACAAAAGAACCAGGTTATAGAATATGAGGAAGAAGATGAAGAAGAAAATGACTGCAAGGAAGAAAAGCAGATAGAAGTAAAGCAAATGGAGATAGAAGCTGGATTAGAAAGAATACCTAAGGATATCAGGTTTGCTTGTAAAGTAATCATGAGCAATATAGAACAGTTCAGACCATCTAGTAGAAACATGATCATATCAGGAATGGTGGTTGAATCAGAGTTTATGAAAGGAAGTAGAATCATTAATGAGCAAAAGAAAGAAAAGGAGCAATTAAAGGAACAGCTGAAAATTGTTCAAGTAAGGAATGAGGATTTGACCAACAGGATAATTTCCTTGGAAGAATTGGAGGTTCAACAACAAAACAAAATTCAATTTCTTGACGAGAAATGTGCAAAGCAGATAGAGCATAGCAGCAAGGTAGAGATGGAGCTGAAGAAAATGGAAGGAAGTATAGAACACTTCAAAGCTCATACTAGATCATGGTTAAAGCAAATGAAGAAATAAACAGGTTGTTGATGGAAGAAGGCCAATTAAAAGAAGAAAGCAAGTGTACAGGTAACACAAGATGAGAGGGAAGAATTGAATAAAGAAATTATAAGACTACAAGCAGAGCTGAAGGAAGCTAAGGAGTTGGAAAAACAAGCCAGTGTACATGCTGCCAACTCAATGAGACGTTATAATAAACTTCATTTGGATATAGCAAAAGAAAGGAGTGATTGGTAGTTGAGTATAGAAAAAGAAAGAAGTGAGTGGAAAGCACAAAGAGAGTTGTGGACATCCCAGAATAGAAGCTTAATGCTGATGGTGGAGGAGCTACAGAAAAAGATAGAAAATCCACAAAGCCAGGTTGAAGAGCAGGTAGAGACTACACAAGCAGAAGAATATGGAGAGGGAGATGATAACAGAACTCAACATTTTGGTGAACAAGAAAACAAAGCAGCAGATGAGGAGTACTCAGATGAGTTTGTTCAAAAACTTTTAACAGATAGAGAGTGTAGAATGGAATTCATCAGAAAAATGCATAATGAATATGAAGAACAAATTGTGAATTTTTCTCTCAACAAAGGAATAAATCCAGACCAACACCATTGGGCAGCAGATGGTCTAGGAATACCTTTCTGCATGATTATTGAAAGCATTAAAAATTATCAGCTTGCAAGGGTAGGATTTTCATCAAACAAGTATCTGGAATATGAAGAGGATATCAATGTAACTAATGAATTATTTGAAAAAGCCAATTCTAAACGGAGGAACAGGTGGTTAGATGCTAACAAAGAATGCAGGAAAATTTGGAAAGAAGCACCTATTCAGCTAAAGATAAATCCAGCTTATTGTCCAGTAGCAAGAAGAAGGGAATGGATAGTATTTTGGGAAAGAAGAAATGCATGACAGATTCCAGCAAAATGGCTGAACTTTCCAAAGATAGCAGGACCTAAGGCAGGAACATGGCCAACAAAGAAATATATGGTTGACACATCAGAGTCTGTCATAACTACATATAAAGATGTCAATGATCAAGCATGTATATTTTTAACCAGGGTGATGAGACTCATATTGGCATGTATAGAAACTTTTACAGATACAGATGTCAGAACCCTCAATTATATTGGTTTCAATTCACCAACCGATGCCTTAATTTTTGACTTAAGTGAAACTCCCAATAGAATTTGTTTAATGGCCTACTATAGCAAGACAATATTTTTGGGAAGTTAGTATCTTCAGATTTTTTAGGATGCTTTTGACTCTGGATTTTTTGAGAGAGAATCAGAAATCTTTGGAAATTTATCAGTAGTTACAAAATCCAGACTCATAGCCTATGAAGCAGCATATACAGAGTACTTAAAGAAAGATGTAATAGACAAACCAGATGCAGTTGTACAATGGAGAAAAGCATTATTTGAAATGGTGAATAACTTGAACATCACAGAGAGAAAAATTCATGGTTTATTGTCACAAGTTTATCAAAGAAAGAAGAAGTGAAGAAAGCACTCATTATGTACTAGCAAGAATTTTTTATTAGGAGCCAAAAAGTTGAGGGGAAGAATGTTGGAAGAAGCATTTTTTGAAGAGAAATATTTGAAAAATGTCAAAAAATTGTAGAAATATTTATGAAAATAATGTAAAAATGAGGAAGAGTCTTCGTCATATAAATTAGAATCATATGTATTTTTTCTAGAATTTTTGGAAGCTCTTTGATAGCAATTTCTTAGATTAGAAGGGAAAAGGACCAAAATTCAAGTGTGAAAGAGGAAACTTGAAAATGTATAAAGATAATTTCCTCTATTTTGAGAGAATTGGTTGTATTATTTCTGCTATCCAAGTAATGAATCTTGGTGAGGATTCAAACTCCCAAGGAAAGCCCAATTCTGAGCAGGTATTCTACTCTGGCAGAGGAAGAGGCAGAGGTAGAGGTTTTGGAAGTGGAAGAGGAAACAATAACCAAGACCAAGGTCAACAACAAAATCATGCAGGAGGAAGAGGACAGTTTCGAGGTAGGGGGAGTCAAAGAGGTCGCAGAAATTTCCAAAGAAATGATTCGTAATGATAGTAAAGGATGCTGGAATTGTGGTAAACCTGGACACTTTAAACGTGATTGCAGGTTAAAGAATCAAAATAACAGAAGGCAGCAAAACAACTATGCATCCACAAGTGCAGATGATTCTGAGAAGCTGTTTATGGTTCAACATCACATGATGAATACGATGTGTGCTGGTGTTTCAAAATCGAATGATAATGTCTGGTATGTTGATTCAGGTGCTTCAAATCACATGACCAGTCATGCAGAATGGTTTAGTAGTTTGCAGAAAATGCCACTTCCTGGATATGTTGAAACAGGTGATGACACATCACATCCTATTGAGCATACAGGAAACATAGCATTGTCTATGGAGGACGGAAAGGTAAAACATCTTGCTGATGTGCTGCATGTTCCAAATATAACGAAGAATCTGGTTTCTGTTAGACAAATGGTTGACCAAGGATTACAAGTCAGGTTCAATGCTGATGGATTATATGTAGAAGAGTACAAGCAGGATGGACGATTGGTTGCCAAAGGAAACAAAGTGGGTAGGATGTTCACCTTAAATGTGAAGATTCTTGAAATGAATGCAGCCATGTTTGCAAAAGGTGCAGGAGTTATTGCAGATATAGAGATATGGCACAAACGGATTGGACATGCAAACTTGCAAAGGCTGAAAGTGATGCAGTCAAAGGAGATTGTCCATGGACTACCAAATTTCAAAGTTGCAAAAATGCAAAAGGTATGTGCAGCATGTCAATTTGGAAAACAGTCAAGAGCATCATTTCCACATGACAAGCATGTTAGTGAGAATGTACTAGACGTAGTACATACAGATGTTTGGGGTCCAACAAAGACCACATCTATGGGTGGTTGCAGGTTTTATGTTACTTTCATTGATGACATACACGCAAAGTATGGGTATATTTCATGAAAGAGAAGAGCGAGGTGTTTACTCATTTCTAGAATTTTAAAGTTATGGTGGAAAAGCAGATAGGGAAGTACATTCAAACATTAAGATTTGATGGAGGAGGTGAATACATGTCAAATGAGTTCAGCAATTTTCTAAAAAATCATGGAATTCGGCGTCAGTTTTCATGCAGGTACACACCACAACAGAATGGTGTTGCTGAATGCAAAAACAGACATATTGCAGAAATAGCAAGAGCCTTAATGGCTGAGAAGAATATGCCTCATTGTTATTGGGCAGAAGCTGTGCATACTGCTGTATATATCATGAACAGAACTTTGACTGATGTTGTACATCAAGTTACACCTGAAGAGAAGTTTACAGGTAAAAAGCCAAACTTATCACATCTGAAAGTTTTTGGTTGTATTGCATATGTACATGTTCCAGATGAGTTGAGGACGAAGCTTGATCCGAAAGCAGAAAATGTGTCTTCATTGGATATTCCCTTGAGCAAAAGGGGTACAAATGTTATGACCCACTCACATGATAGGTGAAGGTGAGCAGAGATATGATATTTGATGAAATGTCAAGCTTCTATGCAGATGCCAAAGAAGGAATGAATCTTGAACCAAATGACAAAGAAAATGCTAAAAAATCTAGTGCAAAATCTCAAGTTTTGAGTGGACCGGATGCATCACCAAGCAATAGTTCCAACTCAAATCCATGGAGTGGAAGATTGCGTGGAAATTTCAGTCCAACAAATTCATCAAATACATCCAAGAAAGGTAAAGAAAAGCTTTCTACTGGTAGTAAAATAGGTGTAGGTTTTGAAGACGTTGATGGAGATTCAAGCGGTTCAGAAAAGAGTCTTGATGAGGAACTTGGATTGCCCTCTGTGAAGACTCTAGGAGTAAGAAGGGCACATGCAGATGATACAAGAAGAAGTGACCCAAGACCAAGAAGATCTGGGAGGATGCGTAATTCAGTGCAACGATTGACATATGATAGTTACATGGCTCGCCATTGTGCCTACATGACAAAGGTAATACAAGATGTTGAACCTTCTTGTTTTGAAGATGCAATTGGTAATGCCGATTGGGAAAAAGCTATGGATGAGGAGATGGCTGCACTTTATGGAAATGATACATGGAAGCTAGTTCCATTGCCGCAAGGAAAGAAATCCATAGGCTGCAAATGGGTTTACAAGGTAAAGCATAATGCTAATGGTAGCATAAGCAGGTATAAAGCAGGATTGATAGCTAAAGGTTATGCACATACATATGGCATTGATTATGAGGAAACATTCAGCCCTGTAGCTAAAATGTCTACTGTCAGAACACTTGTTGCATTAGCTACAGCAAAAGGATGGACTTTGCATCAGATGGATGTGAAGAATGCTTTCCTACATGGTGAGTTACAAGAAGAAGTATATATGGACCAGCCACAAGGATATGAAGATTCAAAGCATCCATGTGCTGCGCTATTTCTTGGGCATTGAGTTTATACATACAGAAACAGGTATATGGATGTCGCAAAGGCAATATGCCTTGCATATGCTGCAAAAGTATGGTATGGCTGATTGTAAGCAAGTTTCTATGCCTTTAGATCAAAATTTGAAATTGGATACTACATCAGGTGAAGCATTGGAAAATGCTACTATGTACAGGAAAATTGTGGGAAGTCTTATATATCTTACAATTACAAGACCTGATTTAAGCTACACTGTTGGACTTGAAAGTCAGTTTATGCAAGTTCCCAGGAAGCCATATTTGGATGCTTTGAGGCGCACTCTACGTTATGTGAGTGCTACTTTGGATTATGCATTGTTTTATGAAGCTGATGGAGATTTGAAGGTTCCTAGATACACTAATGCAGATTGGGCTGGTAGTACTCCAGATAGAAGATCTACTAGTGGCTTTCTTTTCTCACTTGGAGGTGCAGCTATTACATGGAGCAGTAAGAAGCAACCCACTGTTGCTTTGTCGAGTACAGAGGCTGAGTATAGAGGTGCTGCAATGGCAACATGTGAGGCATCATGGCTGGAGATGTTACTTGCAGATTTAGGTGTGGAAGTGCAAAAGCCTATCACTATCTATTGTGATAATCTTAGCAGCATACAGTTAGCACGGAACCCTGTTTTCCATGCTAGAACAAAGCATATCGAGGTACATTATCACTTCATCAGAGAGAAGGTATTAGCAAGTGATATTGATCTTTTTTATGTGAGAACAGATGAGCAGGTTGTTGATATTTTCACCAAAGCACTTGGAGCTGAGAAGTTGAAGAAGTTTCGGAAGATGCTTGGATTACAAGATATGGTGTTGAGCTTGAGGGGAAGTGTTGAGATATCAAGCTCAACATGTGATGATCCAGGATGACACGTACCAGATTTTTGTTTCTCTGACATGTATAGTGGTCATGCCAGTATATGTCAGGGATACTTCATTGAGCTTTATTAGATTATCTACCGAGAGTGATAGCACATTTGTTTCTTGCCAGCTCACTCATTCGCGGACATTAGGTTTTTCCTTATGTACTGGACTTTATATATTGCACTTGTTGTATTCTTGTTTTTAGGTCATTCTTGTACATTCCTTTTTATGTAATAGAACAAGAAGAAGAAGATCATTCTTCCTTGCCTCAATCTGTGTGTGTGCTTCTCCTTGAGAGTGAGAGTGTGTGTGTGAGCTCTCTTCCTTATCTCCTTCCTCGTGACAAGAAGCACAACCTTATGGTGAAGATTATGGTCAGGATTAACATTAGGTCATTAGAAAAGCATTTCACCTTAGATATGAATTCCTAGATAAAACAAGTAAGTATAGTTGTTTAATACTACGAGTAAGCTTTCTTCACATTTACATAAAACGTTGAGCTTGCTCCAAGCACCCAGTGTGTGCCAATCGATTTGGTGGTTGACTTGATCCACCAATCGAGCATCTACACTTCCTGACATTGGTGAACACGACGTGAACAAGTAGCGTTGCAACTCAGGACTACAGTTCAAGTTTTCCTTTGCATATGCATACATATGATTCAACAAGTGTTTCAGTAGCATCTACATCCTTGGGAGTTGTGGCTATTTTGAGAAACCTTGCAATCCTCTAGGTGTCCAGGGATGATTTATTGATCTGAGCACCTCCACGAAGATTGGCTAGTAGGTGATCCTCATCTCGCCACCCCTCTCATCAAACATTGAAGAACAAAATGTTTGCACTCATACTAGCAAAAGATGTATTTAGGATTTAATTAAATGACAATAAATGTATTAAAATTCACAAAAGCACTATTTTTGAACCTCTTCTTTGAGCCCCATTGGTATGATTTCTTTTACTTTCAAATTCTTTGGTTAAAGTGCAAAATTTTGGTTAAGTGCATATTTTTGTTTTAAGTGTAAATCATAGGTTTAATTGCAAATCATTGGTGCATTTTCAAACATCAAAACTAGACTCCAACGAGATTGTAGATTTGGTAGTTGAACATAAAGAACGGGTTAAGAAAGAAGTTCAATACATTGTTAGGATTGTTCATGCTAAATCAGATCAAAATATAAAAATAGATTAATTATTTAAGAATATGATGCAAGAGACTGAAGGTCAAAAATTTGTTGAAACTCTATTAAGGGATAAAGGAAATTTCACATGAGTAAATGTAACAAATTACTTAGATACATTCAAATAATTAGCCAAGCTTCATGGCTTACCTGAGTCTAAATGGAAAACATATCTAGGAAGACTTGCCCTTGGAAAGTTAGGGCTCTTATGGAACTACATGATAAACATGAATGGGAAGAATTCAAGAAGGATTTACATAAAGAATTTTACCTAGAGGAGTATAGCCAACATAGCAGAGAGGGATTCATGAAATGGATTAGTTCTCGAAAACCTCAAGTTTCTATAACTCAACTTCATAGTGAGTTTATGAAACAATTTTCCCAATTACTAGAAGAGGATAGGGTAGCCTTTACAGTAGACATAGTCTTATATTTCCTTAAGATTTTGACCCCAGATATAAGGGTAGAGGTTGAATGTATACTTGAAGAGTCGGGTAAGAAAATGGACTTATAGATGGCTGGGCTGTTGTGAAGACAGTGCTTTAGGCAGTTGCTCATATGAAGCAATGTCAATCACTTCTTTATGATTCAATACCTTATCCATGTTCTAGTATTCCCCCTACTCATGAAGCTAGAGATACACATATAGCCTAGAAGGTTGAGACAACTACATCTACATCAAAAGGTGCAACTGAGCTATAATTTGAATTTTTATTTAATAAGTTGGATAACATGATGCACATGCATGAAAACATGTATAAAGAGGTATAGGATTTACAAAATGTAGTGTATGCATTGAATTTACAAGATAAACCCTCTGTCCAAACTCAACTGACTATATATCCTCAACCTATTTCAACTCCTCATCCTCCATTAGTACCTCCTAATCCTCCAATTGTACCTCAATCGATGAACCAAAGGAATTTCAATGAGCGAAGAAAATCGAATATTAGGAGATGTATTTGGTGTGATGCCAGAGATCATCTTACCTATATATGTGAAGCCTTAAAGGAAGCAAAAGAACAATGACTTGTTATTGACATTGACAAGAGGTTGTGCAATTATAGAACATATCTGCCTTTAGCTACTAATTGGGGAAAGGAAAGAATGCAAAACTCTACAGAAATCTTTGTGAATCTAAAAAAGAATCTTCTGCTATCAAGTTAGAGTGTTGTAGATAGTGACTCTGAATTCAAGAAAGCTAGAGAAACAAGGAACTACTCAATTGAAGCTTTAATTAAAGCAAGGGATATCATTATGCAAAAGATTGCTTGGAAATCACGCTTTGATCAATTTTCCATATATTCGCATATTGCAAATGTTGAAGGAAAGAGAAAGCGGGATGATAGCATGACATAAATTATTCAGGAAGACGAGTGACTAGGAGAAAAATGAGAGATGAACCTAAACCTAAGAAAGTACAATTTGAACAAGGCAAAATTTCCAAGGCAAATGAACAAAGAAGGAAAGAAATTAGACAAGGAAAACAACCAATGATCAATGAACCAAAACAAACTTCAAAAAAATTGGAAGAAACTCGTAAAAAACAAAAACAAACTGATGAAAAACAAGAAAAGAAACCAAAAAGAACACCTAAAGCTATTCTCATATCGGAACTAGAACAACAAATTGATGCAAAGGAAATATTATATGATATTTTATTGAAAAGCTCTATAACTATGACACTAGAACAAATATTTTCTATTGCTAAAATTGAGTTTAAAGAAAATTTCATTAAATTAATAAAAAGGAAGAGATTCCCTCTTTCACAAGAGGTGGAGATGCAGGATGTTGCTGATGTAACTCAATTAATGCATGAATCTCTTTCTTCTAACTCAGTTGATGAAGAGGAAAATACTTGTAAAGTCAATAAAAACTTTATAGGTCCAATTATGCCAGATGATGAAACCAAACATTCAAAGAGTAACTTTAGGAAACGTTTTTGGGCAAGAGGCACATCTAAGATGAAGATTAATTTAGGTGATCAAAAGAAATCATATTCTCCTTTGGCTCTAATTGATTATGGATATGAGATTAATGTGATTTCAAAAGAACTATATGACAAGTTTAAATGGCCAATAGATAGAAATAATGGTTGGATTATGAGAACTATGGACAATGGATGTGGTTGACTCTTAGGGGCTTGTGCAAATATACCTCTAATGATAGGTGGAATCTCTGAGACATTTCACGTTTTCATTCAGGATAATTGCTCCTATGAGATTATCTTCGCTCAGTCGTTTATATGCAATGCTAGAATGGAGACCAAAGTAATGGATGATGGGTCTGCATATGCAAGAATTAGATCTAAGGATTATTTGGAATCGCTCCATATTATGATTGTAATTCCTAATCACATACGAAAGTGAGAAAAAATTAGGAAGACTCCCATCCATTAACATGGGAAGGTGTACGATGATCATATGCCTCTTTGTGAATTTGGAACTTATTATGATAAAAAAAAGATAGTTTTGCATTATTTTCCTTCATCTTATTTGCAATTCATTCATTATAAAGAAATCCCTAAAAAAATTATGAAAAATTATGAAACATTTTATAAAGAAAAAGGATACATTTCATTTGATGAAAATATCGAGCATGTGATTGAAACTCTAGATAGTTTTGTACTTTATTTTCCTTCATCTTATTTGCAATTCATTCATTATGAAGAAATCCCTAACAAAATTAAGAAAAATTATGAAAAATTTTATAAAGAACATATCGAGCATGTGATTGAAACTTCATCCTCAAATTCATTATTTGAAGAACTTCAAAATAGTTTGCATGCAAAATACACTTTCTAGGTTAAGGCCAAGGCCAATTCAAATTGATGATTGAGTTTTAATTTATGATAGTACATTTGATTCCCAGTATGATGTACGTAGGAAGTTAAAATGGTGTTGGTTTGGACCTTATGTCGTGCTCAAAGTTCATGATAATGGAACTTATGCATTACGGGAATCGGATGGAACACTGTTAGAAGATGTATTTTGTGAAGCATTTTGGATGAAAAATAATTGTAAAATGACAAAAACTTGTAAAAATATTTATGCATCTGATGTAAAAATAAGGAAGAGTCTTCCTTATGTAGAATAGAATTAAATGTAATTTTTTTAGAATTTTTGGAAACTCCTAGATAGCATATTTTTAGAATAATAGAGGAAAGGACCAAAATTCAAGTGTGAAAAGGGGACACTTGAAAATGTATATAAGGCAATTTCCTCTATTATGAGGGGGTTGATTGATCATTTGTTTACATGCTATCCAAGTGAAAAACACGATTTTGAGCACAAGATCATGAAAAACACGATTTTGAGCACAAGATTGTGAAAAACACGATTTTGAGCACAAAATCGTGAAAAACACGATTTTGAACAGAAAATCATGAAAAACACGATTTTGAGCAGAAAATCGTGAAAAACACGATTTTGAACAGAAAATCGTGAAAAACACGATTTTGAGTAGAAAATCGTGAATAACACAATTTTGAATAGAAAATCGTGAAAAACATGATTTTGAGCGCAAAATTGTGAAAAACACGATTTTGAACAGAAAATCATGAAAAACACGATTTTGAGCAAAAAATCGTGAAAAACACGATTTTGACCAGAAAATCAAGGAAAAACACGATTTTGAGCAGAAAATCGTGAAAAACACGATTCTGACCATTGAATTGTGAAAATTAATTGAATGATCCTTAGGTCTGGGAACAAATTAAACACACATACTAGGCAAGACTTAGGAAGGAAGGAAATAGAGCCAGTGGAAGGGCAAGTGCAAAAAAGAAATATAGGGCAAGAAAACATGGAAAATTTAAACAAAACAAATGAGCCCATTGAAACTGGGGATTATAGAAATATCCTCAAATACATGTATACAAATAGGTTTGGAACCTATGTATATCAGGATGGAATGCATAAGTTTCTCATTAGATTGAGAACTTAGAAGTTCCCCTGAACATAACACCAGTACCTCAATTCAAAGATGGTAGGTATGAGGATAGGCAAGGATGTGTATACATCTTCTCCCAAGACCCAGAAAATTCAAATGACTTAGGGCAATGTGCTGACAAAGGACCTTGGGAACATAACCTAGGACAATCAGACTTACCAAGACCACATGAAAAACTACACTAGTACTGAGCAACAACAAGGGAGGAGAACACATGCTTCCCCAAATCCTTTTGAAAAGGAACCAGAAGGATTTAATGAATTTTCACTAAGAAGAAGACATCATTGGCAACCTCAGGGTAGAATGCTTAGACCATATCAAGTAGTCAAATGCATGAAAAATCAATATGAAGGGTATTCTGATCCTCATGCCCATGTTGCAGAGTTTAGGCAATTAATTAGAGCTGAGGAGGTGGAAGATTACAAAGTCCAATTTGAAGCATTTGGACTAACCCTAACAGGACCTGCATTATCTTGGTTCATCCCTTTGAGAAAGGAAATGTACCTAGATATTGAATCCTTCCTAGAAGCCTTCATTGGGGAATTCTCAAAGACTGGAATAAAACATAGCACATCCACTCTGATACACAGCTTTAAACAAAAAAAAGATGAAAATGTTAGAGAGGCAGCCAAGAGATTTAAGCAATACGTTGACAGATGTCCTAAAGAAGAAGTACCTTCCATGGCAAGACAAGTATCCCTATTCATAGAAGGATTAAGAAGTGCTCAATTAAGGACCCTAGTGTACTATAGGAGATGCCCTGATCTAGGAGCTTGTGTAAAAGAAGCAATAGATTTGGAAGATAACAAAGGCCAAGATCTGTTAGCATTTGATCAACCTAAATCAAATGAAGACAAAATACCACCAGTAGAAGAATTGGCTCATGCCATTGCTAAAGCCCTAGAGGTAAGCACCAAAACCAATTTGATAAACTCTAGGATAAACACAAATAAAAAAATGCTACAATTATGGAGAAAGTCATTTGGTACAACAATGTCCATATCAAAAGCCTCCACATTTGCAAGATAGGAAAACACTCAAATATTGTACACTAGAGAGGAAATGGACAAATCATACCAGGGAGGAATGTTTCTATAATAAACAACCCATAAAGGAGAGAGATTATGGGAGCCAAAGAGAATCAGTGTATGTGGAGCAACCAAGACCTGTGCTTGGGCAACAACCTCCTATACCAACAATTGTGGTACCAATCAAATACACACCAATAGATGAGGGAAACTCAAGAACAAAGTCACCATACACGGAAGATTATCAATGGAATGAAGGATATCAAGAAGAATGGGAAGGTTATGAATTAAGAGAACCAGAATTACAAGCCCTAGACTTGGGAAATGGAAGAATTGAGATGGACACTGCCACTTTCATGTATATAACCAATAATTATATGTCCAATCAAAAACCTCAATTCAAAGGGGGACCAAAGATAACTTGTTATAGGTGTGGGGGAGAAAATTTCATTAGAGACTGTCCACAACCTCCTACGTTAAGAATAGAGGGAGCTTATTGCAAGGATTGTGGCAGGGAGCATTTGATAAAGGATTGCCCAAAAAATCCTCAAAAACAACAAAACACACCTAATAACATACCACTAAAAGCAGTCAATATCATGGAACAAGAAGAATTGAGTGACATTGACCAAGTGAATGTAAATGCTATAACAAGGTCACAAACAAAAAAACAAAGAACAACTAAGGAAAAAAATGAAGGTTCAATCTCAAAGGTGAAGAAAAATAGACAAAAAGAGAAATGAGAAAGGAAACAAAGAATGGGTAAAAATTTGGAAGAAGAAAATAGGGAACAATCAAACAGTACTCCTCCTCAGAAGACACAAACCTAGTTGGAGATAGGAAATTCACAAAGTCTAGACACTCTAATAAAAGCATACAAGGGAAGAATTCAAGAGGGACCAAGCCCTACTGATCATACAATGGCTTATCCTATGCCACACTTAGAACATGAAAGGATGTAGAAGTGTAAACAAATCATACGGGAAGTGCAACTCAAAATGGGGGAAGTAGACAATTCTCAAAAAACAGTTGAGGAATCTGAGACAACAAAAACAAGAGGAAATAGTATCAAGGAAGAAAACCCACAAGTAACATTCTAGGTGAATATAGATAAACAATGCACAATTCTATATCATACCACATGGGAAGATTTAATGAAGCAAAATCCTCACTTACAAAACCAAATGAAAAAATGGGAAACAACACCAAAAAATCTTCACCCACAACTACAGGAAATGGAGGAATTATGGTATATTCCCATTGATAAGATAGGAGGATATTGTGAAGGAGAAGAGGGAAAATCAACCTTAAAAATACAATTTGGTAAAAACCAGGCCAAAGCTATTCTGGATAGTGGATCAGGAGTGGCCATCATGACTAAACAAACTTGGGAAAAATGGGGAAAAAATGACTTATTACCCACCAAAATGAGATTGCAACTTGCAGATGGACACATAGAAAAACCCCTAGGAATATGGGAAAAAGTGATTGTGGACATATGTGGAATAGAGATAGAACATACCTTTTCTATAGTTGAATTCCCACAATCCACTTCATATGAAATTATCCTAGGAAGACCATTTATGAGACAAATGCAAATTGTGCAAGATTGGGGTAATGATTGCTTATACCTTTAGAGCAAAGGAAGAACAACCAAAGTAAATCTAAGAAATGAGCACTACTGTGACATATCTCCTCAAGAATGGTATAAAATACATCAGAATCAAGAGTTAAGTGAGGAATCAAAAATGGAAGACCAGGATGAAACTGAATCATCAATATGGAAGTGTAATATAATAAGAAATCTTACCAATAGGAAAAGGAGATTGAGAAGAGAAGATTGTGTGGAAGGAAGGAAGTTACAAGATGAGAACTATGTACCACAACAGTTCAAAGATGAGGAATTTGAGCCCTATGGGTGGAATCAAATTTTGGCTACCATGGATCTAGCCAGTGATGAATATATAGGAATGGAATTTCAAAATGAAGAAGGATATGATGTCTTTCACATTGGAATACAAATGATAAAGGTATCCAGAACAGAAGAGGACAAAGAAGAAGAAACGATATTAGAAAAAGGGAAGACACAATTTTTGGAAGAAGTAAAAGCTGAAGATGCGATTAAAGATAAAATCTCAGGCATGTATAAGAAAAACAAACACAAGGAAATAAAAGAAAATCAGGAGGATGAGAAGAAGACAAGGGAAACAAACAAAGATCAACAGTTTGATGTACCAGCAAATTTCAAGACTTATGAAGTAGAAAACAGACTACTTCTCAAGAGGAAACCAAAGAGGGAAAAGAAGAAAGGGGAGGCTTATGATAATGAGGAACAAACTAAAAATATCATGATCACTCAGGAAGAGGGAGAAGAAAGACATATTGTAGTGGCTGATGACATGACAACTCAAGAAGAGGAGCCACTAAGAAACTTGGCAAGAAACTATAGGGATGTGTTTGCTTATAGCTATAAGGATTTGAAAGGTATTGATCCTAAAATCTGTGAGCATAAGATTCCTATTACACCTGAGGCAAAACCTAGCAAACAGAGACATTACACATTCAATGATAAATACTCTGCTAAAATAAAGGAAGAAATTGACAAGCTATTAGCTATCAATTTCATCTATGAAATTGAGTATATAGAATGGATATCTCCTATAGTTGTGGTACCAAAGAAGAATGGGAAACTTAGGGTATGCATTAACTTGAAAAAGGTAAATGCAACAACTATAAGAGATAATTATCCACTGCCTATAACAGATCATCTTCTAGAACTAGTTGCAGGGAAGGAGGTTTATAGTTTTTTAGATGGTTTTTCAGGAAACAACCAGGTACCTATAGCATTGGAAGACCAACATAAAACTGCATTTTCCACAGAATGGGGAATTTATGCTTTTAGGGTTATGCCCTTTGGGTTAACCAATGCTCCAACAACTTTTCAGAGGTTGATGTGTCATATCTTCAAAGAGTTCCTGAGGAATGTAATGGAAATTTATGTAGATGATCTTTGTACTTTTTCATTAAAAAGACAAGATCACTTGTAGGATTTAGAAAATATATTCAGGAAATGCAGAACCTACAGAGAATGTTTAAATCCAGAAAAGTGTGTATTCTTTGTAAGACAAGGAAGAATGTTAGGTCACATAGTCTCTAAAAATGGAATTTCAATTGATGAGAAGAAAATAAAGGCCATAATAGAGCTTCCAAGACCAACAAGTGTAAAGGAACTTCAAACTTTCATGGGACATTGTGGGTACTATAGGAAATTTGTACACAAATTTGCTGACATAGCCAAACCCTTATATGCCCTAATTACAAAGTTTGAGTGGACCAAGGAGTGTGACCAAGCCTTTCAAACTTAAAAACTTGTTTGGTAACAGCCCCAATTCTAAAAACACCTCAATGGGATAAAATTTTTCATGTCCATGTGGATGCTTCAAATTATGCTTTAGGATGTGTGTTAGCAAAACCAATAGAAGGAAGCAAGTTAGATTTTCCAGTGGCTTATGCTAGTAGGCAATTGAATCTAGCAGAAAAAAATTACACAACCACTTTGAGAGAGGGATTGGGCATGGTATTTGCTGTAAAAAAATATAGACATTACCTTTTGGCCAGCAAGTTTAAGTTCTTTGTAGAGCATCAAGCTTTATTATATTTGGTAAATAAACCTTGTCACACTGGTAGAATAGTCAGATGGTTTCTCTTGCTAATGGAATTTGAGTTTGAAGTGGTGGTCAGACAAGGGAAAACACACTTGAGAGCAGATCATTATCTTGAATTCAGTCTAAAGAACCCAGTTCACCTTTAGATGACAACCTGCTAGACACTTATTTGTTTAAAGTAGAGAGTGTTCCTGAGTGGGCCATGACTTTACTACCATTATTAACCATGGGACCTTGCAGAACAGTTGGGAACAATGCACACTTAGTATTACAAAGCAAGAACTTTATGTTACTAGCTGGGCATTTGTACCATCTCAACCACACAGGCATACTGGAATATTGTACTCCTGAGGAAGAGCAACAAGAATATCTGAGGAGAGCTCATTGTTGGAACCCTTGCACTCATGCTTCTAGGGTAGTCGCCCTAAGTAATCTCAATAGGATGGGGGTACATTGGCCTAATAAGATTCAAGATGTAACAAAATACATTGCTAATTGCAAGAAGTGCCAATTATTGCAAGATTTAGAATTCATAACTCTATATTGGTTCCAGAAAAATCCAGATTGGAGTGAAAATATCATTGAGGAATTGAAAAGGAAGAAGAAAGGAAAACAAGTGATAGCTGGTGCAGATTCCAAAAATCTACAAGTAATCTCTGAAGAATATCAATTGATAGGAGAACAGTTGTATAAGAGAGGAATGGATGGATACTTAAGAATTTGTGTTCCTGAGAATAAATGTCTAGAAATGTTGGAATTGGCACATTCTGGAGTAGCAGGAGGACACTTCTCAAGTGACAGAACTGCTAAACTCATTTTATATTCTGGCTTTTGGTGGCCAACCCTATTTCCTGATGCAAGAACCTATGTAAAAAGATGTGATGTCTGTCAGAGGGTGAGTCAACCAAATAAAAGAGATGATATGCCATTAGTTCCATTAATTTCAGCAAGAGCCTTTAGTAATTGGGGAATGGATTTCATTGGACCTATACATCCTCCAGCAAAACAATCCCATGCTGAATACATCATAGTGGCTACAGACTACCTGACAAAGTGGGCCGAGGCCAAAGCCACAAGAAGGAATGATGCTCATACTACTGCCAGATTCCTATATGAAAATATTATCACCAGATTTGGACTTCCAATTGAACTAGTAAGTGATAGGGGGACCCATTTTGTAAACCAAATCCTATAAAACATAACTGAATATTTCCTGATCAGTCATAGAAAGTGAGCCCCATATCACCCACAAGCCAATGGGTTAGCAGAAAGTACTAATAAAGTACTTTGTACTGTACTATCAAAATTAGTAAATACAAACAGGAATGATTGGGATTTACAACTTAATCATGTCCTATGGGCTTATAGAGTGGCTTATAAAACTGCAATAGGAAATACACCATTCAATCTAGTATAAGGACAAAATGCAGTTCTACCTATGGAATTCCTTATTCCAACATTAAAAGTAGGTAGTCACTACAATTGGACTGGACATGAACTATAAGAGAGAGTAATAGAATTAGAAAAATTGGGAGCATCTAGACTCCAAGCCATTATGAGTATATATGTGGACAAGAAAAGGCAAAAAGCTTATCATGATGTTCACATAAAAGAAAAAGATCTACAGGAAGGAGATCTAGTTTTGGCTTAC
Source organism: Ceratopteris richardii (assembly GCA_020310875.1). Taxonomy (NCBI): domain Eukaryota; kingdom Viridiplantae; phylum Streptophyta; class Polypodiopsida; order Polypodiales; family Pteridaceae; genus Ceratopteris; species Ceratopteris richardii. The sequence goes on from CM035415.1 coordinate 146,282,096, forward strand.
ACAGTCAGAGAGCATCAGAAAAAATTCCAGAAAAAAGGACATGGACCATATATTATACATCAGATAAGCAACAGTGGAGCCATTCAACTAGCTAACATAGACGGAGAAATCATGCCAAACTTCATAAGTGGATGTAGAGTCAAGAGGTATGACTGCCCATTAACTGTTGATGAATGGAGAAGGTTGCAACGAGCTCAAAATAGGAAAAAAGAAGAGGAAGACATTAGAAAAGAGGCTCAATAGGAAGCAAAGGAAAGGATAAGAAAAATCAAAGATCTTAGGGAAGTCTGTCTGTGTGAAACTTCTCTAAAACGAAAAGAACATGTGCCTGTGATGATAATGGATTTTCAAAATGAAAACATTAGGGTTTTGATAGATTCTGGAGCACAAGTGAATCTGATTAGTTCAGCTTTGGTAAGTAAGTTTAACATAATAAGAACTAAAAGCAGAACCTTAATCAAAACTTTGGAAGGTCAAATAGTACAAAGCATGTCTTCATTGTCTGTTGAAGTTAAGTTCAATGAAGAATATATGAAAATAGACTGTGAAGAATGGCCAGATCATTTGATGTCTGAAAAGGTGATTTTAGGTCAACCATGGCTCCAACAAGGTAAAGTGATTTTGGATTTTGAAAAAATGAAGCTTAAATTGAACATAAATGACAAAAGGTTTTTAATATTTTTATTGAGTAGTGAAGAACAGGAAATTCAATCAGATGTTCATGATATACATTTGGAAGGATTCACTTTTGCACTTGAAGATACACAGATATTACCAATACAAATGTTAAATGATCAAGCTTCATGTAATCAAAATCAACAAAAGATTGGAAGAACAAAGAAGGGTGGATAGATAGGAAGAAGCTGGCAATCATGGCATTGTCCAAAGAATCAAAACATCAGAACAAGAAGCGCATGGAATCAAAGTGTATAGGAGGTCCGCTCATCAAACCAGAAATCCAGGACAAAATGGATATGGAGACCAAAAAATCCTACAAAATGCTTATCCAAAGGAAATGGATGTTTGCCTGAAACCAGGACAATTAGAGTTAGGAAGTATTGGGTCAAAAAATCAAAGTTGTTTCAATGGAAAAAAGATCATCCATATTTGATCTGTATTTAGAAAATCATAACATATTGAAAATTATGACAAAAATATTTGACCTTATCCTTTTTCTAAAAAGAGAATTAGGAGGGGAAGAAAAGAAATAGAAAAAATTATTATTAAAAAAAAAGAGAGAGAAAAAAATAAAAAAGAAAAAATAACAAGAAAGAACAGAAGGAATCATTGTTATTATTAAAAAAAATTTAAAAAAAAGAGAGAGAAAGAAAAGTTGAGAAAAATTGTTTATTTTCCCTTCTTTTTGATAAAAATTATATAGCACAAAGCAAGATCTAGGTAGAAAGGTAGTGGAGTTCTATTTATTTTGTATTAATTTTTCGATCATTGATAAAATGTTTTGTTTTTCTCCAAAAGAATTGTTGGGAAAAGGGAGTGCACTAGACATCTTGCTAGACCTGTAATGATCACTTTTATTGAGTCTTTTTGAAGAAACAGAATTTATTTTGGATTTTATTTTCATTCTTCTGTCATGACATCTCAAAATAAATATTACTCTTTGATTTCTTCTGACTCATATGGGTGGAGTTTTTCTTTGTGTATTTTATTTTCCTTAGAATGGTAAATGCAAAGGAGTTATCAATTCATGAATTCAAAGCAAAATCAGTCACTCTATGAAGAGGTCATTGGTTCCTAGACAGTGAAGCTGTGGAAGAACAGGTGAACCTGGAATCTGATGAGGAACTAGAGATTCCAGAGGCAGAGAAGGTGGTGAAGGAGCTCAAAGAAACCCTAAGCATTATTGGATAGCATATATTCACAGTGGGAGTAGGTGGATACAAATATACCATGCTGTGTCAAGAATTTTACAGATTTCAAAGGGTTGCTGTCAATCAGAAAAGATGGAAGGCAGTTGGTATACACAAGTTATTGGAGGAACCCATCTTCTTCATTGATTTTGAAAGAGTGGCACAAGTAATGAGTAGTCTGCTGGAAATAGGAAAAGGGAATGATGCTTATTTCCGGTGCAAAGTCAAGAACAAGGATAATCAGGAGGTGGGTATCACTATAAAAGCAGAACATATGAGAGCAACTTTACAATTCTACCCTATGGGAACCAAGCTTGATCCCAGCTTTGTAAAGAAGAATAAGGAAACCTATACAGGGTACGCAAAATTCACTGACTTCAAAGGAAGAGTATGCCATAAGGACGTTCTTACAATATTTCTGCTTCCCAAAGTTACCACAAGGAGGTTCTTACAATATGCCACAAGGACGTTCTTACAATATTTCTGCTTCAATGTAGAATATGCCACAAGGACGTTCTTACAATATTTCTGCTTCAATGTAGAATATGCCACAAGGACGTTCTTACAATATTTCCGCTTCCCAAAGTTACCAAGGTATACCATGCCACATAAATCTGTTACACTGTTGATGCTTAACAACAAGGATAGGACTAAGCCTTTTGGAGTAATGGATGTGACACCATACATCCATGAACAGCTGAAAGAAGCAGCAAAACACTGGGAACATAAAAAATTTATGAATGGAGCCCAGTTTTTAACCAGGATCATTTATCATGTCTTAAGAATGGAAGATCAGTTGAAACTGGCTCCAGAGGCACAATATTTTAGAAGTCTTATGTCAGGAATCAAGAGTCCTCCAAGGAAAATGGCCATGAGAGCAATAGAAGGACAAACCATCATGAGGGGAGCAGGGATGAAAAGAAAGGTAATATCTGAGGAAGTGTTTCCTGTAAAGAAAAGGAGGTTGGACCCAAGAAAGGTTGAATTAGAAACGGATGAAGCTACAAAAGAAGAACATGAAGATGTGCAGAAGCAGGTCCAATCCTCTAGTGATCCTCATCCACCCCAAACAAGCAAAAAACAGTTATACACTTATCTAACTCAAGGAAATAACAAAAGAACAATGTATGAGGCACAATATCAAAAGATGTTGGAAGATTATTCATGCAAGGCTACAGATTGGGTCCAAGAGGAAGTAGAGCATTATGAAGCACTTCATGATCAGATGATGGCAGCTTAAACAGAAGAGGTATTTGTTAAAAAGGAAGTAGAGCTATTAGCATACTTCAAAGAGCTGCAAGCACCTCCAGAAACCAGAACCACAATTGTAGTAAAAAAGAAGGTTCAAAAGAAACCAGTGCAAAGAAAGAAGTTGACCAAGAAGGAGAAGGGAAAATCGGTAGTTGAAGCTGTAAGTATAAAGGAGGCAGAAGAAGTAATAGTAACAGATCAGCAGAAGGAATTTACTGCTAAAGAGGAATCAAAAGTGGAAAAACCAGGACTTGGAGGATCTTCACATTTTTCCTCAGATTCTGAAAGTGACATTGAAAGTTTCTTATTAAAAAGTCTGAATTTTTCAATTCCAAGTACTCCTAATGTGGTTACACAGGCCACTGAGAAACAGAAAACACCTAAAGATTTGAGAAAGAAGGCTCAGGAGAAGCAGGTTCAAGAAGAGGCAGTTAAGCAAATCAATCCTGAAGAAGAAAGAAGGATAATGAAAGGTAAAGCAGTAATGACAGAAGACGAAAGTAAAGTGAGAGAGGAATTCAGTTGTGGGCTGGTGCCTACAGGAATAAAACCAATATGGACAAAACCCTCACAAACCTATTTTAAATTAGATGAGAGCATAGCAGAAATAGTAAGAGAAGCACAGAAAAGCAGTCCAACCATAAAACAGAAAGGTGCAGATCAAGCTCAAGAAGCAAAAGAAATAGAAGTGAAAAAGAATGTTCAAGAAGTTACAGAGGGGTTGGTAGAAAAGGAGATTATCCAAAGTATAAAAGATGTACTTCATGATTTAAAGAGGAATGAAGAATTTGCAACCAGCAAAAATCAAGGACAAGAAGAAGAAATGGATCTTATGGACATTGATGAGCAGGAAGAAGGGCATAAATAGCAGACAAGCCATGATAAGATAAAATTCAGTGAGACAACTGATTCAACTTTAATTCAGGAAACCTCAATCCAGGAAAAAGAAGCACAACTTTCTGCAAAAGAACAATCAGAATTGGAGAATAACAAAGTAGAAGAAGTAAAGGCAAATGAAGATAGATCAAGACAAGAGAACCAGGATACTCAGACTTTGGAACATGAAGAAGAGATGGCAGATCAAGAAACACTGGAAACTCATCAAAGCAATGAAGGACACCAGGCTAAGATTATAGAATATGAAGAAGAAGAGGAAGAGGAGAATGAGTGCAAAGAAGACAAACAAATAGAAGCTAAACAAATGGAAATGGAAGGAGGGTTGGAAAGAATACCCAAGAATATAAGATCTGCTTGTCAGATTATTATGAGCAATATTGAGCAGTTTAGACCTTCAAGCAGGAATATGATCATTTCAGGAATGGTAGCAGAGTCTGAATTTGAGAAAAGCAGTCTGATCATTAAAGAGCACAAAAGAGAGAAGGAACAAATGTCAGAACAATTGAGGAAGGTGCAGGAGAAAAATGAGGAATTTACAAACAGAATAATTGCTTTGGAAGAGTTAGAAGTACAGAAACAAAGTAGAATTCAATATCTATAAGAAAAGAGTGTGAAACTAACAGAGCAGAATAATAAACTGGAAATGGAGCTGAGAAAAATTGAAGGATGATATAGAACCTTGCAGACTTCTTATCAAATTTTGACTAAAGCAAATGAGGAAATCAACAAGCTATTATTGGAGGAAGGTCAGTTAAAGGATGAAAGTCAGCCAGCTCAGATGACAGAGGAAGAAAAGGAAGAATTACACAAAGAGATTAAGAGATTACAAATAGAACTGAAAGAAGCCAAGGAACTAGAGAAGCAGGCTAGTATACATGCTGCTACATCAATGAGAGGATATAACAAGTTGCACATGGATATGGAAAAAGAAAGAAGTGATTGGCAGTCAAGGAGGGAAAAGGAAAAAAATGAATGGATAAAAGAAAGGGAGTTATGGGCAATATAGAATGGAAGTCTGATGGTGACAATAGAAGAAGTATAGAAAAAGCTGGACAAGCCACAAGCTCAGGAAGAAACACATATAGAGACCACATATACAGAAGAATATGAGGTAGGAAATAATGATGGAATACAACATGGTAGTGAACCAGCAAATAAAAGACCAGAGGAAGAATATTCAGAAGAATTTGTCAAAAAATTGCTGACAAATAGAGATTCTAGAATGGATTTTATCATAAAAATGCATGATGAATATGAAGATCAAATTGTCATATTTGCATTGAATAAGGGGATTAATCCAGACCAGCATCATTGGGCTGTAGACGGACTGGGCATACCTTTATGTATGATCATGGAAGTATCAAGAACTATCAAATAGCAAGATTTGGATTACCTCCAAACAAATATCTAGAATATGAAGAAGATATTAACGTGACCAAAGAATTATTTGAGAGAGCCAATCCAAAGTGAGAGAGGAATTCAGTTGTGGGCTGGTGCCTGCAGGAATAAAACCAATATGGACAAAACCCTCACAAACCTATTTTAAATTAGATGAGAGCATAGCAGAAATAGTAAGAGAAGCACAGAAAAGCAGTCCAACCATAAAACAGAAAGGTGCAGATCAAGCTCAAGAAGCAAAAGAAATAGAAGTGAAAAAGAATGTTCAAGAAGTTACAGAGGGGTTGGTAGAAAAGGAGATTATCCAAAGTATAAAAGATGTACTTCATGATTTAAAGAGGAATGAAGAATTTGCAACCAGCAAAAATCAAGGACAAGAAGAAGAAATGGATCTTATGGACATTGATGAGCAGGAAGAAGGGCATAAATAGCAGACAAGCCATGATAAGATAAAATTCAGTGAGACAACTGATTCAACTTTAATTCAGGAAACCTCAATCCAGGAAAAAGAAGCACAACTTTTTGCAAAAGAACAATCAGAATTGGAGAATAACAAAGTAGAAGAAGTAAAGGCAAATGAAGATAGATCAAGACAAGAGAACCAGGATACTCAGACTTTGGAACATGAAGAAGAGATGGCAGATCAAGAAACACTGGAAACTCATCAAAGCAATGAAGGACACCAGGCTAAGATTATAGAATATGAAGAAGAAGAGGAAGAGGAGAATGAGTGCAAAGAAGACAAACAAATAGAAGCTAAACAAATGGAAATGGAAGGAGGGTTGGAAAGAATACCCAAGAATATAAGATCTGCTTGTCAGATTATTATGAGCAATATTGAGCAGTTTAGACCTTCAAACAGGAATATGATCATTTCAGGAATGGTAGCAGAGTCTGAATTTGAGAAAAGCAGTCTGATCATTAAAGAGCACAAAAGAGAGAAGGAACAAATGTCAGAACAATTGAGGAAGGTGCAGGAGAAAAATGAGGAATTTACAAACAGAATAATTGCTTTGGAAGAGTTAGAAGTACAGAAACAAAGTAGAATTCAATATCTATAAGAAAAGAGTGTGAAACTAACAGAGCAGAATAATAAACTGGAAATGGAGCTGAGAAAAATTGAAGGATGATATAGAACCTTGCAGACTTCTTATCAAATTTTGACTAAAGCAAATGAGGAAATCAACAAGCTATTATTGGAGGAAGGTCAGTTAAAGGATGAAAGTCAGCCAGCTCAGATGACAGAGGAAGAAAAGGAAGAATTACACAAAGAGATTAAGAGATTACAAATAGAACTGGCCAAGGAACTAGAGAAGCAGGCTAGTATACATGCTGCTACATCAATGAGAGGATATAACAAGTTGCACATGGATATGGAAAAAGAAAGAAGTGATTGGTAGTCAAGGAGGGAAAAGGAAAAAAATGAATGGATAAAAGAAAGGGAGTTATGGGCAATATAGAATGGAAGTCTGATGGTGACAATAGAAGAATTATAGAAAAAGCTGGACAAGCCACAAGCTCAGGAAGAAACACATATAGAGACCACATATACAGAAGAATATGAGGTAGGAAATAATGATGGAATACAACATGGTAGTGAACCAGCAAATAAAAGACCAGAGGAAGAATATTCAGAAGAATTTGTCAAAAAATTGCTGACAAATAGAGATTCTAGAATGGATTTTATCATAAAAATGCATGATGAATATGAAGATCAAATTGTCATATTTGCATTGAATAAGGGGATTAATCCAGACCAGCATCATTGGGCTGTAGACGGACTGGGCATACCTTTATGTATGATCATGGAGAGTATCAAGAACTATCAAATAGCAAGATTTGGATTACCTCCAAACAAATATCTAGAATATGAAGCAGATATTAACGTGACCAAAGAATTATTTGAGAGAGCCAATCCAAAGTGAGAGAGGAATTCAGTTGTGGGCTGGTGCCTGCAGGAATAAAACCAATATGGACAAAACCCTCACAAACCTATTTTAAATTAGATGAGAGCATAGCAGAAATAGTAAGAGAAGCACAGAAAAGCAGTCCAACCATAAAACAGAAAGGTGCAGATCAAGCTCAAGAAGCAAAAGAAATAGAAGTGAAAAAGAATGTTCAAGAAGTTACAGAGGGGTTGGTAGAAAAGGAGATTATCCAAAGTATAAAAGATGTACTTCATGATTTAAAGAGGAATGAAGAATTTGCAACCAGCAAAAATCAAGGACAAGAAGAAGAAATGGATCTTATGGACATTGATGAGCAGGAAGAAGGGCATAAATAGCAGACAAGCCATGATAAGATAACATTCAGTGAGACAACTGATTCAACTTTAATTCAGGAAACCTCAATCCAGGAAAAAGAAGCACAACTTTCTGCAAAAGAACAATCAGAATTGGAGAATAACAAAGTAGAAGAAGTAAAGGCAAATGAAGATAGATCAAGACAAGAGAACCAGGATACTCAGACTTTGGAACATGAAGAAGAGATGGCAGATCAAGAAACACTGGAAACTCATCAAAGCAATGAAGGACACCAGGCTAAGATTATAGAATATGAAGAAGAAGAGGAAGAGGAGAATGAGTGCAAAGAAGACAAACAAATAGAAGCTAAACAAATGGAAATGGAAGGAGGGTTGGAAAGAATACCCAAGAATATAAGATCTGCTTGTCAGATTATTATGAGCAATATTGAGCAGTTTAGACCTTCAAGAAGGAATATGATCATTTCAGGAATGGTAGCAGAGTCTGAATTTGAGAAAAGCAGTCTGATCATTAAAGAGCACAAAAGAGAGAAGGAACAAATGTCAGAACAATTGAGGAAGGTGCAGGAGAAAAATGAGGAATTTACAAACAGAATAATTGCTTTGGAAGAGTTAGAAGTACAGAAACAAAGTAGAATTCAATATCTATAAGAAAAGAGTGTGAAACTAACAGAGCAGAATAATAAACTGGAAATGGAGCTGAGAAAAATTGAAGGATGATATAGAACCTTGCAGACTTCTTATCAAATTTTGACTAAAGCAAATGAGGAAATCAACAAGCTATTATTGGAGGAAGGTCAGTTAAAGGATGAAAGTCAGCCAGCTCAGATGACAGAGGAAGAAAAGGAAGAATTACACAAAGAGATTAAGAGATTACAAATAGAACTGAAAGAAGCCAAGGAACTAGAGAAGCAGGCTAGTATACATGCTGCTACATCAATGAGAGGATATAACAAGTTGCACATGGATATGGAAAAAGAAAGAAGTGATTGGCAGTCAAGGAGGGAAAAGGAAAAAAATGAATGGATAAAAGAAAGGGAGTTATGGGCAATATAGAATGGAAGTCTGATGGTGACAATAGAAGAAGTATAGAAAAAGCTGGACAAGCCACAAGCTCAGGAAGAAACACATATAGAGACCACATATACAAAAGAATATGAGGTAGGAAATAATGATGGAATACAACATGGTAGTGAACCAGCAAATAAAAGACTAGAGGAAGAATATTCAGAAGAATTTGTCAAAAAATTGCTGACAAATAGAGATTCTAGAATGGATTTTATCATAAAAATGCATGATGAATATGAAGATCAAATTGTCATATTTGCATTGAATAAGGGGATTAATCCAGACCAGCATCATTGGGCTGTAGACGGACTGGGCATACCTTTATGTATGATCATGGAGAGTATCAAGAACTATCAAATAGCAAGATTTGGATTACCTCCAAACAAATATCTAGAATATGAAGAAGATATTAACGTGACCAAAGAATTATTTGAGAGAGCCAATCCAAAGTGAGAGAGGAATTCAGTTGTGGGCTGGTGCCTGCAGGAATAAAACCAATATGGACAAAACCCTCACAAACCTATTTTAAATTAGATGAGAGCATAGCAGAAATAGTAAGAGAAGCACAGAAAAGCAGTCCAACCATAAAACAGAAAGGTGCAGATCAAGCTCAAGAAGCAAAAGAAATAGAAGTGAAAAAGAATGTTCAAGAAGTTACAGAGGGGTTGGTAGAAAAGGAGATTATCCAAAGTATAAAAGATGTACTTCATGATTTAAAGAGGAATGAAGAATTTGCAACCAACAAAAATCAAGGACAAGAAGAAGAAATGGATCTTATGGACATTGATGAGCAGGAAGAAGGGCATAAATAGCAGACAAGCCATGATAAGATAAAATTCAGTGAGACAACTGATTCAACTTTAATTCAGGAAACCTCAATCCAGGAAAAAGAAGCACAACTTTCTGCAAAAGAACAATCAGAATTGGAGAATAACAAAGTAGAAGAAGTAAAGGCAAATGAAGATAGATCAAGACAAGAGAACCAGGATACTCAGACTTTGGAACATGAAGAAGAGATGGAAGATCAAGAAACACTGGAAACTCATCAAAGCAATGAAGGACACCAGGCTAAGATTATAGAATATGAAGAAGAAGAGGAAGAGGAGAATGAGTGCAAAGAAGACAAACAAATAGAAGCTAAACAAATGGAAATGGAAGGAGGGTTGGAAAGAATACCCAAGAATATAAGATCTGCTTGTCAGATTATTATGAGCAATATTGAGCAGTTTAGACCTTCAAGCAGGAATATGATCATTTCAGGAATGGTAGCAGAGTCTGAATTTGAGAAAAGCAGTCTGATCATTAAAGAGCACAAAAGAGAGAAGGAACAAATGTCAGAACAATTGAGGAAGGTGCAGGAGAAAAATGAGGAATTTACAAACAGAATAATTGCTTTGGAAGAGTTAGAAGTACAGAAACAAAGTAGAATTCAATATCTATAAGAAAAGAGTGTGAAACTAACAGAGCAGAATAATAAACTGGAAATGGAGCTGAGAAAAATTGAAGGATGATATAGAACCTTGCAGACTTCTTATCAAATTTTGACTAAAGCAAATGAGGAAATCAACAAGCTATTATTGGAGGAAGGTCAGTTAAAGGATGAAAGTCAGCCAGCTCAGATGACAGAGGAAGAAAAGGAAGAATTACACAAAGAGATTAAGAGATTACAAATAGAACTGAAAGAAGCCAAGGAACTAGAGAAGCAGGCTAGTATACATGCTGCTACATCAATGAGAGGATATAACAAGTTGCACATGGATATGGAAAAAGAAAGAAGTGATTGGCAGTCAAGGAGGGAAAAGGAAAAAAATGAATGGATAAAAGAAAGGGAGTTATGGGCAATATAGAATGGAAGTCTGATGGTGACAATAGAAGAAGTATAGAAAAAGCTGGACAAGCCACAAGCTCAGGAAGAAACACATATAGAGACCACATATACAGAAGAATATGAGGTAGGAAATAATGATGGAATACAACATGGTAGTGAACCAGCAAATAAAAGACTAGAGGAAGAATATTCAGAAGAATTTGTCAAAAAATTGCTGACAAATAGAGATTCTAGAATGGATTTTATCATAAAAATGCATGATGAATATGAAGATCAAATTGTCATATTTGCATTGAATAAGGGGATTAATCCAGACCAGCATCATTGGGCTGTAGACGGACTGGGCATACCTTTATGTATGATCATGGAGAGTATCAAGAACTATCAAATAGCAAGATTTGGATTACCTCCAAACAAATATCTAGAATATGAAGAAGATATTAACGTGACCAAAGAATTATTTGAGAGAGCCAATCCAAAGTGAGAGAGGAATTCAGTTGTGGGCTGGTGCCTGCAGGAATAAAACCAATATGGACAAAACCCTCACAAACCTATTTTAAATTAGATGAGAGCATAGCAGAAATAGTAAGAGAAGCACAGAAAAGCAGTCCAACCATAAAACAGAAAGGTGCAGATCAAGCTCAAGAAGCAAAAGAAATAGAAGTGAAAAAGAATGTTCAAGAAGTTACAGAGGGGTTGGTAGAAAAGGAGATTATCCAAAGTATAAAAGATGTACTTCATGATTTAAAGAGGAATGAAGAATTTGCAACCAGCAAAAATCAAGGACAAGAAGAAGAAATGGATCTTATGGACATTGATGAGCAGGAAGAAGGGCATAAATAGCAGACAAGCCATGATAAGATAAAATTCAGTGAGACAACTGATTCAACTTTAATTCAGGAAACCTCAATCCAGGAAAAAGAAGCACAACTTTCTGCAAAAGAACAATCAGAATTGGAGAATAACAAAGTAGAAGAACTAAAGGCAAATGAAGATAGATCAAGACAAGAGAACCAGGATACTCAGACTTTGGAACATGAAGAAGAGATGGAAGATCAAGAAACACTGGAAACTCATCAAAGCAATGAAGGACACCAGGCTAAGATTATAGAATATGAAGAAGAAGAGGAAGAGGAGAATGAGTGCAAAGAAGACAAACAAATAGAAGCTAAACAAATGGAAATGGAAGGAGGGTTGGAAAGAATACCCAAGAATATAAGATCTGCTTGTCAGATTATTATGAGCAATATTGAGCAGTTTAGACCTTCAAGCAGGAATATGATCATTTCAGGAATGGTAGCAGAGTCTGAATTTGAGAAAAGCAGTCTGATCATTAAAGAGCACAAAAGAGAGAAGGAACAAATGTCAGAACAATTGAGGAAGGTGCAAGAGAAAAATGAGGAATTTACAAACAGAATAATTGCTTTGGAAGAGTTAGAAGTACAGAAACAAAGTAGAATTCAATATCTATAAGAAAAGAGTGTGAAACTAACAGAGCAGAATAATAAACTGGAAATGGAGCTGAGAAAAATTGAAGGATGATATAGAACCTTGCAGACTTCTTATCAAATTTTGACTAAAGCAAATGAGGAAATCAACAAGCTATTATTGGAGGAAGGTCAGTTAAAGGATGAAAGTCAGCCAGCTCAGATGACAGAGGAAGAAAAGGAAGAATTACACAAAGAGATTAAGAGATTACAAATAGAACTGAAAGAAGCCAAGGAACTAGAGAAGCAGGCTAGTATACATGCTGCTACATCAATGAGAGGATATAACAAGTTGCACATGGATATGGAAAAAGAAAGAAGTGATTGGCAGTCAAGGAGGGAAAAGGAAAAAAATGAATGGATAAAAGAAAGGGAGTTATGGGCAATATAGAATGGAAGTCTGATGGTGACAATAGAAGAAGTATAGAAAAAGCTGGACAAGCCACAAGCTCAGGAAGAAACACATATAGAGACCACATATACAGAAGAATATGAGGTAGGAAATAATGATGGAATACAACATGGTAGTGAACCAGCAAATAAAAGACCAGAGGAAGAATATTCAGAAGAATTTGTCAAAAAATTGCTGACAAATAGAGATTCTAGAATGGATTTTATCATAAAAATGCATGATGAATATGAAGATCAAATTGTCATATTTGCATTGAATAAGGGGATTAATCCAGACCAGCATCATTGGGCTGTAGACGGACTGGGCATACCTTTATGTATGATCATGGAGAGTATCAAGAACTATCAAATAGCAAGATTTGGATTACCTCCAAACAAATATCTAGAATATGAAGAAGATATTAACGTGACCAAAGAATTATTTGAGAGAGCCAATCCAAAGTGGAGGAACAAATGGTTGGATGCAAATAAAGAATGTAGGAAAATTTGGAAGGAAGCACCTCTTCAATTGAAAATTAATCCAGCTTATTGCCCAGTAGCAAGAAGAAGAGAATGGACAGTTTTTTGGGAAAGACGGAGAGAAGGTCAAATCCCACCTAAATGGTTGAATTTCCCAAAAATAGCCTGTCCAAAGGGAGGAACATGGTCTACAAAAACTACATGGTGGATACAACTGAGTCTGTTATAGCTACATACAAAGATGTAAACGACCCTGCATGCATTTTATTGATCCGAGTAATGAGATTAATTCTGGCATGTATAGAAACATACACAGATACAGATATCAGAACATTAAATTACATTGGCTTCAACTCCCCAACTGATGCATTGTTGTTTGATCTTAGTGAAACACCCGATAGAATCTGTTTAATGGCATACTACAACAGAGTAATATTTTTGGGCAGTCACTATTTACAAATTTTTGAAGATGCATTTGACTATGGGTTTTTTGAGAGAGAGTAAAAAATATTCGGAAACTTGTCATTAGTCACTAAGTCTCGCCTTATTGCATATGAAGCTGCTTACACAGAATATTTGAAAAAGGATGTAATTGATAAACTAGAAGCCGCATTACAATGGAGAAAAGTATTGTTTGAAATGGTAAATAACTTGAACATTACAGAAAGGAAAAGTCATGACTTACTCTCACAAGTCTATCAAAGAAAGAAAAAGTGAAGAAAGCAATCAGGACATAAGAGCAGGAAAGTCTTTTGTCAGGAGCCAAAAGGTTTAGGAGGGGAAGGATGTTAGAAGATGTATTTTGTGAAGCATTTTGGATGAAAAATAATTGTAAAATGACAAAAACTTGTAAAAATATTTATCCAACTGATGTAAAAATAATGAAGAGTCTTCCTTATGTAGAATAGAATTTTATGTAATTTTTCTAGAATTTTTGGAAACTCCTAGATAGCATATTTTTAGAATAATAGAGGAAAGGAACAAAATTCAAGTGTGAAAAGGGGACACTTGAAAATGTATATAAGACAATTTCCTCTATTATGAGGGGGTTGGTTGATCATTCGTTTACATGCTATCCAAGTGAATAGAGAGAGTTTCCTGCTGAAAATCGTGTTTTCCCCTCTTTGTGTGGTTTCATTGATTTGTTGAGTCTATTCTTTGTGTATCCATGGAGATTTGTGAGCTTCTATTGTGTAATTCTATTGAATGTGTATGAAGAGAGCTGAATATTGATGTGTTGAGTGAGAAAGTGATGAAGAATGGTGTTGGAGATGAAAATCGTCTGTTTTCACAGAATCACGATTGTCTTGTCTGTATGGTACATGTAATATTTTTGAGTTTTGACTTCATAATTGTGTTCTGCTAAGAAAATAGCATGTATTAGACACCAAGATTGTGGAAAATGGTGGAGATTTTCTCAAGATAATCCAAACCCTAGAAATTCCTCTTCATTTTCACCATTCTCAGAAATCCAGCCATTATTCTCTTATTTCTTGGATTCTATCATCTAGAAGGGGTTGTGGTCTCTTGAATACTTCCAGGATTGACAAAATAAAGATGTATTGTTAATTCTTTATGCTAAATGATTGGAGAGGACAACTCCAAAGATCAATAACAAACAAACACCTCTCAAGAACTTAATTGCGGGCAAAAGGATTAAATTGTTTAAACAAAGGAATGATAAAAATTATGAGTTAATGTATGATGAAGAATGAATGAAATTTTGATTGATTTATGTTAATAGAAAAGGATGTATGAATTTTTCTTTTAATGTGGATTTTCTCTTGTAGCATGAAGATAAACGTATGGTTATGCAAATTAATTTTACTTGTATGTCTAGATGTTGATGACTTTTTAGCAGGACTTTGAAGATGCTTTTGAGAAAATAAATTAAAGTTTTTTATGGAAAATTTATGATAAAGTTGAAGATGATATGATTAAAGAAGAAGTTAATTTCAGGTTGTATTTCTATATGTTCTAAATTCTTTATACTTTTTATCTACGCATATCATTTGCATTCATAACACAATCTTATCATAAAATCTAGGATGAGGCTTATTAAATTATGAAGAGAATCTATTTAGACACAGTAGGAAAACAAACATGATTTATGTTTCTAAGTTTATAGATTGAGTGGGGATTTGATATGGATAAAAGGATTTGTAGTTCATTTCAAAAAATGGAAGTAATTATATATATGTAGAAGCATATAGGTGCATTATCCTTGTTTGTGAGATCCTATGTCTTTCTTATACATGCATCTATAAACCTAGCTCGGATTAAGGGGTTAAGCCTTTCCCCTTCAAAACAAAAAAGTTGCGAATGTAAAAAAAATAGAAAAATAGAAAAAGGAAAAAAAAATGAAAAAAAAAATATGATGAACGGAAGTTATACCTCCTTTCATCCCAAAAAGGTAGTTATGACCATTATCTACATGAAGATTTCTTATCATACTTGTATGAAGTTGAAGCTGAAGGAAAGCTAGATATGGCAAACACATCTAGTGAATATAAATTGGGCAAACAAGGTGGATGCCTGTATGAGTAGATTTAGTTGATTTCCTTAACATGTATGATTGCCTATATGTAAGTGCATGTATATGAAGAAACCTGACTTTGAGTGGATGAAGAAGAATTTTGTTCCATAATGATCTTTGCAAAGTTTATGAACGAATGAAATTTAGATTAATGTTTTGTTGACCAAAACAGTTAATAGATTAACTTTGTAATTTGATA
Source organism: Ceratopteris richardii (assembly GCA_020310875.1). Taxonomy (NCBI): domain Eukaryota; kingdom Viridiplantae; phylum Streptophyta; class Polypodiopsida; order Polypodiales; family Pteridaceae; genus Ceratopteris; species Ceratopteris richardii. The sequence continues at coordinate 146,297,761 of CM035415.1, forward strand.
TGTTTTCGTTACCAAATTGAAATTAAATAAAATTCATGAGCATGTTGCATAAAAGATTGATATATTTGATAAATTTGAAATTTCTTTGTAAAAGAATTGATGTTGTTATATGGTTGGCTTTCAGAATGATCATCAAGATGTTGCTTCCCTCGTACCGCAGGTTGGCCCATCGGGAAAATGTGCAAGTTTGGTGGGGGTGGATGTCGAAAAGATTTCCATCTTCAAGTTGATATTCAGGGAAATAAAAACATTTTTTATTGGTTATCTCTAAACCCCTCTATAACATTGTTGATAAGATTGATTTTTTTTATTAATCTCTCTGATACCTACAAGTAGCACATTTATGGAAATGAGAAAGTGAACATAGCATGATCACTTAGATAACATGTGTCCACGCTAGGGTTTACCCTAAATGCCATTTAGATGTCTGACTGAACCCATTTGTATGGGGGTATGGGTAAATGCCATACATTTAGCTAAACATAAGGATACTTATGTAATTATGTGAGTATGTATGAGGGTTCCAATGTGTGTTTGTATATGTAGGTATGTATGTGTGTGATTATTAACATTCATATGATGTGTGGAATATTTGAATTAACAAATATATGGTTATAGTTAATTAAGATATCTTATATTTCATATATTTAATTAATATAAATTAAACTATGCTTTAAATAGCTATCTTAATAGTGTGCATATGTATAATTATTAAGGTTTTTAATTAAATTGTACCTTAGTATAAACTTAAATCTAAATTATTAATGAATTATTGAAATTAAAAACAATTAAATTAAAATGATAAATAAAATGGATAAGTAATGTGTGGTGTGTGTGAGTAAGTATTTAAAGACTGGTGCATAGAAGATGCGTAATTAAAGTGATTCAAAGAGTGGAGTGAGTAATTTATGCACTTAAAGTGGATTAAAGTGAAACTTAAGTGTGAGGTATCTGTGGAAAGTGAATGAAAGAGTGATGTGGATAAGTTGTGCAATTAAAGTGATTAAATTAAAATAAAAGTGTGGTGAGTGAGAGTGTGTTAAAGTGTGGATGAAGGAATAAAGCAAAAACTAAAAGAGTGGTATGCACAGGACTCTCTCTCTCTCTCTCTCTCTCTCTCTCTCTCTCTATATATATATATATATATATATATATATATATATATATATATATATATATATATATATATATATATATATATATGTGTGTGTGTGTGTGTGTGTGTGTGTTGTGCTCTAGTTTCTTCTAATGTTTTTTGTAGGTACTCTCCCCTCTATTTCTCAATTCTTCTTTCTTCACCCATCGTGATAGCTACACGTACATAGGCGAGAGACATCTCTTCGCTATTATGCAAGAGATTGTGACTTGTGTTCTTATCAGAGTTTTGAACTGAGTTTTAAGCAGACATAGAGAGAGAGAGATAGAGAGAGAGTTAAAGAGAGAGGAGGATTGTTCCACCTGGCGGCTTCTTGTGGCATTCTACATAGGAGGCAGAGGACAAGAAAGAGAGATAAATGGATCCTTCTGATGGTTGCACTAGCAGATTCTTATAGAGTGAAGTGCACTTTAGGATATTCGGAGAGAGAAAAAGATGTGACTTCATTATCTAGTTATTGTTTACCGGTGCTATACATAGAGAGAACGTGTAGATAGAGGCACCCTTCTGACATGTGATTGTGCATGTGGTAGCTAGAGAGAGAAGTACTATTTTGAGATTCAATAAATATGCATCTAAAAGTTCATCCGCTATTCCTTGAGGAGCTTCTCCTATAGTTAATCTTGAGAGATGGTCAACTCTAAGTTGGGTCTAACCCTTCTTGACTACTACTTCAAAGTCATATTCCATCACTAATAGAAACCATCGTATCAGTCGTCCGATGTTACAAGGCTTATTGACTAAGTATAATAATGCTTGATGATCTTTGAAGAACTTGAACTTATTCGCGAGCAAGTAATGCCTAAATTTCTTTAGTGTGTAAATTATTCCTAATCCTTTGCGTTTTGTAGTGGTGTAATTTTGTTTTCTTGCATTCAATTGTCTGCTCATGTAAGCTATAGGGAGATCTATATTGCCTTCATTCACAAGTTTTTCCAACACACATCCTATGGTGTAGTTGGATACATCCACATGTACATGGAATGGCTTAATCCAATCTAGGATTGTTAATATAGGTGCTAAACACAAGCGTCGTTTGAGTTCATTGAATGACTCCTCACATTCATCTATCCATTCAAACTTGGTCAAAAGAGAGTACACATGCTTTGCTATGATTGCATACATATGTATAAATCATTGATAATATCCACAATGGTCCATGAAAGCCTGAACTTCTTTTACATTTTTTGGCCTAGGTAGGTCTGAAATTACTTTCACCTTTTCCTCATTTGTAGGGATTCCGTTCTTTGACATAATATGTCCTAGAAGTTTTCCTTGCCTGACCATGAAAACACACTTTTCTAGGTTCAAGCAAACCTGACACTCTTGACATTTGTCAAATACTTGCCTTAATTATGGGATATGAGTCTGCCTCATATTCGAATGAGTACATATGTCATCCACATAAACTTCCAAATTCTTGCATAAGAATTCCTTGAACACATGGCACCTGAGTTGTTGAGAGGTGGCACGTGCATTTGTTAGCCCAAAAGCCATTACACGAAATGCAAATATGCCCCATTTTGTGACAAATGCCATCTTATGTTGATCTTTGAGAGCTATGGCTACTTAGTTATAGCCTGAGAATCCATGAAGGAAGTTGTAAACTTCTTTGCCCATGACTCTTTCCAATAAGTGTTTTGTGATAGGAAGAGGATAACTATCTCTAATCGTGGCATCATTAAACTTTTTAAAGTTAATACACACGCACAATTTTCCATTATTCTTGGGAAAAACCACAATGGGGGTTACCCATTCAGTATGCTCAATTTCGTAAATGAATCTTGCTTCTATCAAACAATCTATCTCTTATTTAATCTTAGCAACATAATTATCGTTATATGTGTATGGTTTTTGCTTGGACGGTTTGGCCTCTAGAGTCATAGGGATTCTATGGGATCCTCTCCAATCATTTAGCATAAAGAATCAACAATACATCTTTATTTTGTCAATCCTGGAAGTATTCATGAGACCACAACCCCTTCTAGATGATAGAATCCAAGAAATAAGAGAATAATGGCTGGATTTCTGACAATGGTGAAAATGAAGAGGAATTTCTAGGGTTTGGATTTTCTTGAGCAAATCTCCACCATTTTCCACAATCTTGGTGTCTAATACATGTTATTTTATCAGCAAAACACAATTATGAAGTCAAAACTCAAAAATATTACCTGCACCATACAGACGAGACAATCGCGATTCTGTGAAAACAGACGATTTTCATCTCCAGCACCTTTCTTCATCAACTTATCACTCAACACATCAATATTCAGCTCTCTTCATACACATTCAACATAATTACACAAAAGAAGCTCACAAATCTCCATAGATACACAAGAATTGGACTCACAAATCAAAGAAACCACACAAAGAGGAGAAAACACAATTTTCAGCAGAAAACTCCTTCTCTATTCACTTGGATAGCATGTAAACAAATGATTAACCAACCCCCCCATAATGGAGGAAATTATCTTATATACATTTTCAAGTGTCCCTTTTCACACTTGAATTTTGGTCCTTTCCTCTATTATTCTAAAAATATGCTATCTAGGAGTTTCCAAAAATTCTAGAAAAATTACATAAGATTCTATCCTCCATAAGGAAGACTTTTCCTTATTTTTACAACAGTTGCATAAATATTTTTACAAGTTTTTGTCATTTTACAATTATTTTTCTTCAAAAAGGCTTCCAAAAATACATCTTCTAACATCCTTCCCCTCCTAAAGCTTTTGGCTCCTAACAAAAGACTTTCCTGCTCTTCTCTACTGATAGCTTTTCTTCACTTCTTCTTTCTTTGATAGACTTGTGACAGCAAGTCATGACTTTTCCTTTCTGTAATGTTTAGATTATTGACCATTTCAAACAATGCCTTTCTCCATTGTACTGCAGCTTCTGGTTTATCAATGACATCCTTTTTCAAATACTCTGTATAGGCGGCTTCATATGTTGTGATTCTGGACTTCGTAACAACTGACAAATTTCCAAAAATCTTAGATTCTCTTTCAAAAAACCCGTAATCAAATGCATCTTCAAAAATTTGTAAGTAATGACTGCCCAAAAATATTACTCTGCTGTAATATGCCATTAAACAGATTCTATGAGGTGTTTCGCTCAGATCAAACAATAATGCATCTATGGGAGAATTGAAGCCAATGTAATTTAAAGTTCTGATATCTGTATCGGTGTATGTTTCTATACAGACCAAAATTAATCTCATTATTCTGATAAGTAGAATACATGCAGGGTTGTTTACATCTTTGTATGTAGCTATAACGGACTCAGTTGTATCCACCATGTAACCTTTTGTAGGCCATGTGCCTGCCTTTGGACCGGCTATTTTTGGGAAATTTAACCACTTAGGTGGAATTTGACCTTCTCTTCGTCTTTCCCAAAAAATTGTCCATTCTCTTCTTCTTGCCACTGGACAGTAAGCTCGATTAATTTTTAGATGAAGAGGTGCCTCCTTCCAAATTTTCCTACATTCTTTGTTGGCATCCAACCACTTGTTCCTCCACTTTGGATTGGCTCTTTCAACTAATTCTTTAGTCACATTGATATCCTCTTCATACTCAAGATATTTGTTTGGAGGTAGCCCAACTCTGGCCAACTGATAGTTCTTGATACTCTCCATAATCATACACAATGGTATACCCAATCCATCTGCGGCCCAATGATGCGGATCTGGATTAATCCCCTTATTTAATGCAAATGTGACAATTTGTTCTTCATATTCATTATGCATTTTTCTGATAAACTCCATTCAGGAATCTCTATTTGTCAACAATTTTTTTACAAAATCTTCTGAATATTCT